>CM046818.1:23761154-23928712 GCA_025617385.1 Murraya koenigii
TCCTTTAATCTGCGCATTTCTAATTAAATACATATTTTAGAAAAATTTGAGATTTACCTTGACTAGCCATGAATCCAAGCTTAAAACACGTTATGGAACTTGAATGGATTGCCAAGAAATTGATCTAAGTGCTGCAAAGCTGCCGCCTTCACCTTCAGATCGAAATTACTTAAAAGATCGCTAGTATATAAATAGTAAAGTCGGAGAGAAACGAGAGATGCAGTGCACCGCACTCATTCTCCGCTTTTCAACAGCTTAACTCCCAATCGAGTCAAGTCACTTATATATCGCGTATCGAAAGTGCGTAGACTCTTATGTGTTAGTACAAAATTGCCCATCCCATTATAATCTATAATAATACAAGTAAAGGTTATACTTGTCCATAATATACTACTATATAGGGTATGACAAAATCAGACTCATTAACACAATATTTGATCACTTAATACATGAGTCTGTTAAGATTGCTCCTTAATATTTGACATTAGTCACGTATTAATTCGATAAAGTATAAAACAATTAAAATGATTTATGCTAGTCCACAATATGTGAGAAATAAATCTAACAATCTCCCACTTGGACGGCATAAGTCATTCTAATGATAGTTTTAAAATAAAAGATTTTGAAAACAACCGAATTAATACATATGCAACTATAACAAAAAATTAAATGTGAGCAATCACCCAAACATCAACAAGTCCAAAATGTGTCACAAGTATCAAATCATGTGTGCACCGACAGGATGCTCCACACAACAAGATACCCATAAACACGTGACTAAGTAGTAGTATACAAGTATAATAATGAAAATAACATGGAAATGTGATCAGCATGCCTATTTGCATAAGGTCCACATGTCTAGCAAAATGAGACGAAACCAAAATGTCTCCTAGACCATCGCTTCTATATAACCATAATGAGACTAGATCAAAATGTTTCAAGAAGCGAGCTTCCATTTTATCATAATGAGACTGAAACCAAATGTCTCAAGGAAGCAGTGCTTTTATAATCATAATGAGACTGAAATCAAATGTCTCAAAAAAGCACACTGAAGCCAAGCCAAAATGCTTCAGTTCAAAATGTCCATAATGAGACTAAACCAAATGTCTCGGACCATAATATCCTCATGATATACATAATGCCATATTCAACCAAATGTGTACACAATATATGACATATCAGTGTTATATAACAATATGCATGCATAATAACAAAATATGAGAAATACAAAATCTCATTTAAGTTGAAACATATAATACAAACCAGAACTCTCACTGACTCAACATATAAAAGAGGATTCTAACAATCCCATATGAGTCACATGATCCTTAAATACTTTTGGAGTTAAAGCTTTAGTAAGAGGATCAGCTAACATGAGTGTCAGTAGTATATACTCTCATCGATACATAAGATAGAATAATTTTCTCTCTCACAAATAAGTATTTAATATCAATATGCTTGGAGCGTGAGGAACTCCCTGTATTATGAGAAAAAGAAACAGCTGCAGAATTATCATAGTATATCTTTAATGGCCTCAGACGACCCAACAAAAAATCTAGTCCTGTGATTAAATTCTGCATCCATAAAGTTTGACGTGTAGCCTCAAAACATGCTACATATTCTGCCTCCATTGTTGAAGAAGCTATAAGTGTCTGCTTGACACTCTTCCATAATACAGCTCCTCCTGCCATCATAAAGATATAACCAGATGTAGATTTCTTGTCTTCCGGATAACCCGCGAAATTAAGCATCGTAATATCCAACTATATTTAAGTAGTCGATTATCGATATGTCAATGCAAAGTCTTTAGTAGCTTGTAAATATCCGAGCACTTTCTTTGCAGCCTTCCAGATGTTCAAAACCGGGATTGCTCAAGTATCTTCCAAGTACACCCACCGCAAAAGCAATGTCGTAGCTGTACAAACTTGAGCATACATCAAGCTACCCACAACCGATGCATATGGGACTGTTTGCATTCTAGCTTTATCTACATCATTATCTGGACATTGAGACTTGGAAAGTTTGTCATCCTTTGTTATTGGTGCTTTTCCAGGAGCACAAGACTGTAGATTAAATATTTTCAGAACACGATCAATATAGGTCCTTTGAGACAATCCTAGAACTCCTCTAGATCTGTCATGAAGAATCTCTATCCCTAATACATAATGGGCTTCACCGAGATCCTTCATATTAAACTTGTATGACAACATATGTTTTGTCTCAAGTAAAAAATCAGTGTCACTAGCAGTTAGCAGCGAGCAATATATCATCCACATAAAGCACCAAAATGATGTATCTACTCCCACTGATCTTCAAGTATATACATTGATCAACAATGTTCTCCTGAAATCCAAAAGAGGTGACAATATCATGAAATTTCAAATACCACTGTCTGGACGCTTGTTTAAGTCCATAAATAGACCTTTTAAGCTTACACACCATGTTTTCTTTGCCAAGCTCAACAAAGCCATCAGGTTGCACCATATACACATATTCAGACAAGCTTCCATTAAGAAAAGTTGTATTCACATCCATCTGATGTAATTCTAAATTAAAATGAGCTACAAATGCCATGATAATACAGAATGAGTCTTTGGTAGAAACAGGAGAGTAGGTTTCTGTATAATCAATACCTTCTCTCTCGATCGAAACCCTGGCCATAAGTCCGGCCTTAGATCTTTCCACCGACCTCCGGCATCTCTTTTAGTTTTAAAATCCATTTGCAACCAATTGGCTCGCATCCATCCGGTAATTCAACTAAGTCCCAAACCCCATTGTGATACATGGATGCCATCTCATCCTGCATGGCATGTGTCCAAGATGAAGATTCTGTACAACTGATGGCTTCCTGAAAGGTAACAGGGTCAGATGATAAATCACCATCAATATCATGTTCCCGCAAGTAAACCACATAATCATCGAAATTGCAGGTCTCCCGACCTTTCTGGATCTTCTCAATCGCACATCGATGACATCATCCTCCACGACCATAGGCTCTAAAACATGATGAGGTTCAGGATCAAGAGAATGAACATCAATACATGGTAATCCCATTGCAGAAGTTGGATAAGATGGGACAGGCAAAACCACAAGTTCTTCTCTTAATGTGAGATTATGAGGCTCAGTACTCCCACTATTCTGATCATTCTCAAAATAAATGGCACGATAAGACTCAATGATTTTGGTAGTATGGGAAGGAAAATAAAACCTAAAACCCCTTGAGCCTATACAATAGCCAATAAAATGACCACTAATAGTCTTCGAATCAAGTTTCCTTGATTGTGGATTATAAGGCCTCACTTCTGCTCTGCATCCCCATACATGAAAGTGACGAAGACTAGGTTTCTTTCCTGACCATAATTGATAAGGAGTTTTGGGCACTGACTTACTGGGTACCTGATTCAAAATATAAGCAGCAGTTTTCAAGACTTCACCCCACAGAAAATCTGGTAAGGTGGAGTTACTCAACATGCATCGCACTATATCAAGAAGGGTACGATTTCTTCTTTCTGCAATTCCATTCTGTTCAGGAGTCCCAGGCATTGTGTACTGAGCTTCTATTCCACATTCTTGAAGAAATCTAGCAAAAGGTCCAGGATTACACCCAGTTTCATCATATCGCCCATAGTACTCACCACCTCTATCTGATCTCACTGATTTAATCCTTTTACCCTTTTGGAGCTCAACATTAGCCTTAAAGACTTGAAAAACAGATAAGGATTCAGCCTTTTCAGTAAGAAGCTCAATATGACCATAACGAGAAAAGTCATCGATGAATGTGATGAAGTACTTATAACCACCTATAGCAGCAGGAGTGAACGGCCCACGATGTCTCAGTATGTATCAACTCCGTAACCCACCGACTTCTCCGAATTCTCTCTTTCTAGTTTTGGCAAGAATTTTCCCTCGACACAATCAACACAAGTGTCAAAATCAGAAAAGTCTAGATTATGGAGAATACCATCTTTAATGAGTATTTCCATCCTCTATTTAGAAATGTGACCTAACCGTTTATGCCACAACATAGATGAATTTTCATCAACCTTTTTACTATTAGAGCTAACAACATTCATAACATGAGCATTGGATGATGATTCAAGAAGATAAGGAAATAAATCAATCATATATAAGCCATCATATATAGTGCCAGAACCAACTAGCTCTGAATTGCGGAATAAGTAAACTTTTCTGTCACCAAAATGAAAAGTATAGCCACATCTATCCAAAATAGATATAGATACCAAGTTTCTTCTAATAGAAGGAATATAAGCTGTATCTGATAGATCAAAAAATTGGCCTGTCGCTAGGTGTAGTCTGACAACTCCTATGCTTTCAACTTTGGCCTTTACTCCATTACCCATATGTACAATCAGCTCTCCTTCATTGGGCTCCCTCCTGATTTTGAATTCCTGTAAGGAATTTGTTATATTAATGGTTGCACCAGTATCCAACCACCAAGTATTAGAAGGAACATCAACAAGATTGGATTCAAAGCCCACAAAAGCTACATGAATCTTCTTATGGTAACTTGTCATTTTCAAAATGTGCTCTCTCACCCTAGAAATACCATCATATTGGGTATTAGCAAGCAATCTCAGAAAGTTACCCTTTTCAGCCTTGTCTACCTTCTTAAAAGTTCTTCCCACTGCTGCCAAATAATCTTTAGCCTTGTCACATGCAGGGATGCTATCTCTGATCGTTCTATCAATGGTGTATTTCATTGTGTCCAGACAGTGTCTATTGGATTCATCCCAAGCCATCCACTCTGCCCTTTCAATAGCAGTACTCTTATCTGTGGGCTTGGATGGTTCATCAACTCTCAAAGCCAAGTCTCTATTCAATGTCGATAAATAGAACATGACGGATTCACGCCAGTCCTCATAATTTGTCCCAGTCAAAGTCTTAATAGAGGCAACTTGGAGAAAGGAAAGAATATCTAGAGCTGAGAAGTCAACAATAAGTATTAATAGGCATGTGAAAACAAAATCATGCCACAAACAATGATTTCTCATTTTACAATTCTCCAACAAGAAAGGAGTGCTCTAACCCACAAATAAAGCAGACAAGTTGAATATAACACCAACATTGACCTATTACCGATGGTGGTAATTAAGTCACCAAGAGAAAATACCCAACAAATCTCTTTACCTACCCAAGCATCCTACCAAGTAATGATTTATCGATAGGGTAATATCATCACCCGTATGGATCTTGGTTATAGTAACAATAATTCATCACACAATCCATAATCAATAATTATAAATGGACAATTAATTGCAAAACACCGAATAATTTATCATGATTGGTTCTACGACAGGTAGATACTCAATCACTCTAAATTGAAGTTTTGCCATGCATAATATTTCATACAATAACTAAAATTGAGACCAAATAAGCTTTATAAACCATAATGAAAGCTTTTACCAAAATATTTAATATACCTCAATAAAATGTATGAATTCCATGCCCATAATATACAACAATGATGGATTATTTTATAATTGAAATTCGGAAAAATTGCCAAAATTAATGAAAATTTTGGACTTAAATGAAGAATTTTCAGAATTATAGCCACTGTTTATAATAACAAAACATTTGGCCCTTACTGTAAATAAAATTAAATTACTTTCTAGTCTCTAATATAATTACCCAAACTATATGGGGCATAAATAATATTTAGAGAACAGTTGGGCCACAACATAATTTTATAATAGATAAAGGATCTCAATGATACTTATTTGGGCTAAAAAAATAATTATTAAAACTCTCAGGGATCCAATTGATATTATCCAATGTTGACTTTCGGTCAAGGACCAAATTGAAACGTTTGAAAAATATTTGGGTCATAATATAAATTCATAAACCATAAGGAACCAAATGATAATTTCACTGCACTTCATCTTCCTCCTCGTGATGAAACTACAGTAGCTACAATAGCATTTTCTTGAACAACCCGATTTTAGCCACCAAAAAACATGAAAAAATTATATTTTGACTCCTTAAACATCACCTATGAATTATTCAATAACCTTTTGTTCAAATATACTCGAAATCAAAAAATCCGAAAATAAAGAAAAATTTCATGGGTGAGTCAAAGCTTGATTCATCCCCAAAAATGACCATGGTTCAATAGGAAATGCATAACCATGGGCTCTAATACTAATTGTTGTAATAAATATGCATTAAATGCCTTTAATCTTGCATTTCTAATTAAATACATATTTTAGGAAAAATTTGAGATTTACCTTGATTAGCCATGAATCCAAGCTTAAAACACGTTATGGAGCTTGAATGGATTGCCAAGAAATTGATCCAAGTCGTTGCAAAGTCTCGCCTTCACCTCAGATCGAAATTGCTTGAAAGTACTTTGTATATAAATAGTAAAGTCGGGAGAGAAACGAGAGAGAGAGGTGCACTACACTCATTCCCCAGTTTTTCAACAGTTAACTCCCAATGGGCTGAAGTCACTTATATACTGTGGCTGAGTGCAGGGACCCTTATGTGTTAGTACAAAATTGCCCATCCCATTATGAGCTATAATAATACAAGTAAAGATTATACTTGTCCATAATATACTACCATATAGGGTATGACAAAATCAGACTCATTAACACAATATTTGATCACTTAATACATGAGTTTGTTAAGATTGCTCCTTAATATTTGACATTAGTCACGTATTAATTCGGTAAAGTATAAAACAATTAAAATGATTTATGCTAGTCCACAATATGTGAGAAATAAATCTAACAATCACTTGTCGTTAATATTGAATCTTGCTGTGTCTTGTTTACATGCCAATCTACATTCCTGACCAACCATGAGAAGCATATCTGAAAGGCTGTGTGGAAGCTGATTCCCACTAGCTAGAAGCAACCCTTCATGTAAAGTTGTGATCACACACATTAGCCAACGTGTGTGCTGGCTGTGAATAAATGTTTACCATTTCCATTTCAAGCAAAACTCCCTCTGCTAAGACGTTGGTTGATTGTGAATCAAAAAGCAACATCCAAAATGTTTCTGTTTCTTCATTTAAGTCCAGCCCAGGCTTAACTTAAGAAGTTAAGTCACTTGTTTTGACCAAGTTAAGGGGCAGTTAATTCAGTTAGAAAAAGCGGGAAATGGTTCTGGGTTTGTCGCAGAAGCCAACTCATTCAGCTCTATAAGCTGAAAGGTTTGCTTTCTTGTGGTATCCCATCGCAGACGGTGAGAAATTGCATGATCAAATTATCGTTTCTTGGATGGAAGTAGGCCACTTGTTATAGAGGTCCAATTAGGGGTTTGATTTCTTGATTTCGTTCTTGAGTGTACAGATTTGGATCTTGAGGGATTTCAATTGCAAGGTACTAGTGAGTCAAACCCGTTATAATTCCAAATATGCCAAGGAATTGTGTTTTGGTTTTTTAATGGAAATTGGAAAAATACTCCCACGACCGTCATTTAATTTAATTTTTAAAAAAAAAAAAATTCAAAGTCGATCTTCTTGATCAGACTCTTGACTTTTACGTTCTTATTAACATCAACACATCATATTCCCCTGCCCCACATGGCAGCGCACACCAAACGAAGAGTTTTCAATTTTTTTTTTCGCGTTGTTTGGGTAATATCGAGCAGGTCTCCTCGAGGCCAATCCAGCTCGAGTAAAAGACCTCGAGGTCAGCCCATCTTGAGCAAAATACTTGACCGCTGGCACGAAGACGGCCTTACTAAGCGTCAAAGCTGGTCAAGGTCGAGGGCTTCAAGACTGGTCGAGTCCCGAGCTCCTTCTTCTGCTCGAGGTCTTCAAACCACAAGTATGACCCATCCCGATCAGCAATGGCATGAAGTGGATGCAAGATTCAAGTACAGCCGGTTCGAGACAGTTTGACCCGTCTCTCCAGCGACTCAACGCGACGATCGATGCCTGAAAAATACCCCACGTGGTATGGTGTCGTGATTGTTACCGATGGCCGGCACACGCCCCCACAGTGTCATCATTTCGTGCACGCATGCCCGACACCAAAATCAAGCCATGGGAACCCATGCCCACCTGGCATCCCACATTTCTAGGATATGGCGTAGTAATTTCGGCTGTAGGAGGGGCCCAGACACCATTAACGCGGGGCGAGTGACCTTGGAGAAAAAGGGAGGGAAAACTAAAGAATAAAAGGAAACCGACGTGTAAGTCAGGGGTTCCAGAATTTTCAGATTCTTCTTCTTTCTCACGGTTTTGTCATTTTGAGCCACAGCCACTTTGATCAGAAAATCATTTTATTTCTCCGGTCTCTCCAAGGAAGAGGGATACAAAAAAGAATAACCCGATCACTGACTTGAGTGTCGGAGGATTTTCGCCGGAAAAATACCTAGCGACCCCTGACCTTATTTTTGGTGATTATAGGCCCGAGGGGATCGCTGTTCCGGTGAATAGAGAAGAATTGAGGTTGCCAAGCTTTCCTGCTCGAGCATCCCGCGAGCAGGAGTTTTGACACCATTCGAGAGTACGCAAAAAACCGTATCAACATCTTGGTGCCGTCTGTGGGGACCAGTAAAAAAAGTTTGACTTCCCAACACATTCGAAAAATGCAAACGCAACAATGAGGGGAAATAGTAGGAGAGGGGTAAGTCCAGAAGAGTCGGTGACTTTGAGGGAGGTGGCCAACGAGGCCCAAAATGGGGAAATCCAGGAGAAGATGGATCGGATGGAGAAAAAAATGGAAACACTAACATCCATCTTACAGGAACTCCAGGAAGGGCAGATGAAAGCAAGCCATAAACATCCCTGAGTCCAGCCGCGGGAACGTCCCCGCTCGAGAACAGGTGGGAGATGAAGCCCTAAGACCGAAGACGCTGAATGTTGTCGGGAGGGAAGAGACGAACCTAGAGGAAAGGGGATCCCATTAGCACTTGCAAGACACGGCACCCACCTCCCGCGCGGAAGAATTGGAAGGGGAAGTGCATAGGTTGGCACAGGTTGTGGAAGACCTCTGAGGAAACGGGAAAGGTCCGAGTTAGAGGATAATGCTGGACAACGAGTCCCCGCTCTCAGCAGAGATCATGAGCGTAATAATCCCCCGAGATTTTCGTTTCCTGGATTTAAGGTTTTCAGGGAAGAGTGACCTGCTGGTGCACATAGAACGGTTCAACGACATGATCGGAGTACAGGGCCTGACGGCAGCCCAGCGGTGCAGGGCCTTCCCACTCACGCTGGAGGGAAGGGCGAGAGAATGGTACCGTAGGCTACCGCGAGGAAGCGTTCTGAGCTTCGAACAAATGTGCAGAGAATTTGCAGAGCAATTTCGGGGTGCAGTGACCCCTGAAGATGACATGATGGAGCTGTCAGAGATAAGACAGAGGGAACCCCTTCGGGAATTTGTCAAGAAGTACTACTGGTTGGTTCTGGATCTTGGGGCATTCAACCATCCTCAGGCGTTGAGGGGACTAAAGGACGGAATTAGGATGGGGAAGCCGTGGTAGAATTTACGAAGCCCTTCAATCCGTTCGTATTCAGATGCTTACGAACATGTGAAGATGGACATGGTTATCGAAGAGGAAAATGCTGCAAAATTAAGAAGTGAACAGGGCAGTGGAACGAAGAGGAAGGAAAAAGGAGATCCTACTCGAGGAACGCTGACTTCCAAGGTGATAAGGGATCGGGTTGCTCCCTATAATCCCTATCAGAGAGCTCCCCAATCGCGAATAGCTCCCACTCTACATCGCCGGTCCCCTGGCCGCGACCGTAGGGAATATCGACAACATAATAGCCATATGTCCCGTAATCAACCACCCAACCGACCTCTGTCGAACAACAGCAGATCCGATTGTCAATTACCCCCTCCCTCGGGAAACTTCCCTCGGGATCGGACGATACAGGTGGTGGAGCAGAACCCCGCCTATAAACAATACACGACACTGAAGGTATCGCTTGAAGAAATATTTCAAGTGGCGGAGGAGTGAGGACTGCTGAGCCCTCGAACACCGATGGCTAAACCAGCTGGCAGAAGAGATAGGGGACGGTTTTGCCACTTCCACGGTGACCACGGCCACTCAACATCTCAGTGCCGGGATTTGAAGAACCAAGTGGGGGACCTGGTTAGAAACCAATATTTAGATGAGTTTATTGAGAGGGGCCATCCGGTGGTAGAGCAGCAGCCAGAGGAGCGTGTCCGAGCCTATGGCGTGGACTTGGAACCATCGGCTACAAAAGTGATCTCAGGAGGACCCACGATGGCAGGGAGTTCAAATAGGGCTCGGAAAAACTATTGCAGGTACGCTGCTGCTGGCCGGGAGGTTTTATTCGCCGCGCCTGCTGCAAAAAAGGCTAAGGTACGGCAGGTGCCCATCATGTGGACAGAGGAGGATGAAGACGGGGTACTGTACCCTCATGAAGATACCTTGGTCGTGAAGGCAAAAGTCGCTAATAAGGAGGTTGATCGAATGTTGGTGGATTTAGGGAGCTTGGTGGACATTCTCTTCAAGTCCACACTCGACAACTTGGGAATGACGGATGTGAGCCTCGAGCAGACAAACACTTCCCTGAAAGGGTTCGGGGGAGGAAAGCTGACCCCTCTGGGAATCAACAAGTTGGCTGTGGCTATGGGCTCGAGGCCTTTTGAAAAGAACATGATGCTAGACTTTGTGGTGGTGGATGAAGTCAGCCCCTACCAAGCAATATTGGGGAGACCCTTCATGAGGATCAGCCAATCAGTATTATCCACCCACTACTTAGCCTTGAAGTACCGAGTAAATGGAGCCGTAGGAGTCATCAAAGGCAGCCAAAGGGTCGCGATGAGCTGCTACGCTGTGGCGGCTAAGGAGACTATGCAGGTAACATCATTAGACTCAAGGGGGGAGTCGAAGAATGGAAGACAGGAGCCCGTTGAGGAGCTGGAGGAAATTAGAGTAAGACTAGACGACCTCGAGAAGAGGGTCCGGATCGACTCGGGCATTAACGGGCAGTTGAAGGAAAATTCGGTCGAGTGTTTGCGAGCACACTCGGATGTATTCGCTTGGACACACGAGGATATGGCCGGGATTGACCCGGAGGTGGCGTGTCATAGACTTGCAATACGGAAGGACGCCAAGCCAGTAAGGCAGAAGAGTAGATGTGTTAACCAAGAAAGGTACGAGGCCATGAACTGTGAGGTTGAGAAGTTGATGAAGGCGGGATTCATAAGGGAAGTTTCCTACCTTGAATGGATCTCAAACGTGGTGTTGGTAAAGAAAGTAAGTGAAAAATGGAGAATGTGCGTGGACTTCACGGATGTGAATAAAGCTTGCCCGAAAGATAGCTTCCCATTGCCAAAGATAGACCAGCTGGTGGACTCTACAGCGGGACACGGACTGCTTAGTTTCATGGATGCATTCTCGGGTTATAACCAAATTCCCATGCACTGGCCAGACGAGGAATGCACAGCTTTCATCAACAACCAAGGCCTGTTTTGCTACAAGGTCATGCCTTTCGGCCTGAAGAATGCGGGGCCAACCTACCAGAGGCTGGTGAACAAGGTCTTCAGGCCATTGATCGGCCGAACAATGGATGTTTATGTGGATGATATGATCACTAAGTCAAAGGACGCGGAAGAACATGTAAAGCATTTAGAAGAAACCTTCGCTCTCCTAAGAAAATACCGGATGAAGCTTAATTCAGAGAAATGTGCCTTTGGAGTTAGTTCGGGAAAATTCTTGGGCTTCATGGTCAGTCATAGAGGAATCGAAGCCAATCCGGAAAAGATAAGAGCAGTAGTAGAGATGAAGTCCCCGCATACTTTCAAGGAGATACAAAGCCTGACAGGAAAACTGGCATCCTTCAACAGGTTTATCTCCCGAGCTACAGATAAGTGCTGTATCTTCTTCCAGGAAATGAAAAAAGGGAGAAAGGCAAAATGGACGTCAGAATACGAGGCGGCGTTCCAGCAGTTGAAGGAATATCTGCTAAAAGCCCCGTTGCTGACCTTGAGCAGGGGAGGTTCTGTATTTATATTTAGCTGTGTCGTAATGGGCAACGAGCTCGGTTCTGGTAAGAGAAGAGTCAGGGGTGCAGTACCCCGTCTATTACACGAGCAGAGACTTATTGGGGGCTGAAACTCGGTATCCACTAATGGAGAGATAGGCACTGGCCCTAGTGACTACGGCCCGAAAACTGAGACCTTACTTCCAAGCGCATTCGGTGACGGTTTTTACGAACTAACTGTTCAGGCAGACTCTGCACAATCCAGAGACCTCCGGAAGGTTGGTAAAATGGTCGACAGAGCTCAGTGAATTCGACATCAGCTACCAACCCCGAACAGCAATAAAAGCTCAGTCCTTAGCTGACTTCGTGGTCGAATGTACATAAAGGGATGAAGAGATGGATAGCGAGCACCCACCAGACCCCTCTGTCCTGAACAACACATGGACAATCACGGTGGATGGGTCGTGTGGAGATCGAGGAGCGAGGAGTTAGTGCTTCAGTCTCGAAGGGCTAGAGGTGCGATCTGCGTAAAGTCGGAATTTGAAGTCACCAACAACCAGGCCGAGTACGAGACTGTAATTGCAGGATTGAAGCTTGCCCTAGTAGTGAAAGCAGAAGAGGTAAAGCTTCGAACAGACTCACAGCTGATAGCAAATCACCTCAACGAAAGCTTCCAAGCAAAAGGCGAGAAGATGGAGGCTTACCTTCGAAAGGTGAAGTAACTAATAAAGAATTTTCGAGCAGTTGAGGTGGAGCAGATAGCGAGAGGGATGAATTTTTGAGCTGACATGATAGCACGAATGGCCGCTACATCCGACCCCAAAATACCGAAGTCTATCCCGCTAGAAATCAAGACCTGCTCGAGCATCGAGCAGGAAGACGAGGTGATGAGTTTATCATCAAGCAGCACTTGCATAGAACCAATTGTTTCTTACCTCAAGGAAGGAGTGTTGCCCGCCAATAAGAAGCAGGCAAGGAAGTTGAAGTGTAAAGCGGCCAGGTATACATTGGTTGATGGGGTATTGTACAGGCGAGGATATACTCTCCCACTGTTGCGGTGTTTAGATTAAGAGGAAGCTGATTATGTCCTCCGGGAAATACATGAAGGAATTTACGAGAACCATTCTGACGCAAGGTCTTTGGCTTTCAAGGCCTTAAGGCAGGGATATTTCTGGCCCCATATGCACCAAGACGCATAAGAGAAGACCAAGAGCTGCAAGAATTGTCAAAGTTTTGCCAACTACATGTCCCAGCCTCCCGAGAACCTCACAGTGATGAATTCTCCATGGCCATTTGCCCAGTGGGGAATCGACCTGATCGGGCCGTTACCAAAGGGGAGAGCATTTGCGACTTACGCCATGGTGACAATTGATTATTTCACCAAGTGGGTTGAGGTGGGAGCCTTGAGTAGTATCACAGGAAGCAAGACGACTGACTTCATTTAGAAAAATGTGATTTGCAGGTATGGGATTCCCCACGAGTTGGTTACGGACAACGGGAGATAATTTGACAACAACAAGTTCAGAGACTTCTGCAAAAACATGGGAATAGAGCTAAATTTTTGCTCTCCATCACACCCACAGACCAACGGGCAAGTAGAAGCCGCAAACAAGACTATAAAATGCCTCCTGAAAACCAGACTCGGTGAGCAGAAGGGAGCTTGGGTTGACGAGCTGCCTGATGTCTTGTGGGCTTACAGAACCACACACAAAACGGCCATGGGGGAAACCCCATTCTCCTTGGCATTTGGGCATGAAGCAATTGTCCCCGCTGAAATAGGGATGGGAACACACCAAACAGAGCACTTCAACGAATGGCAAAACGATGAGCAGATGTGTGCAGGCTTAGACTTGCTGGAAGAGAAAAAAGAAAGGGCAGCTGCAAAGATAGCAGAGTACCAGTAGAGAGTGACCCGCTATTACAACCGGAATGTGCACATCCGCCGATTTCAGGTGGGAGATTAGGTACTTAGAAGAGTTAATCAGAACACGAAGGACCCCAGGCAAGGTGTGTTAGGCCCGAATTAGGAAGGTCCTTATAGGGTCTCTCAAATAGTCGGTCCGGGAGCGTACAGATTGACCTACCCCGATAGGCGAGAGGTGTAAAGGCCGTGGAATGCACAACATTTGATGAAGTATTTCCAGTAAGTTCCCTTGTATTGTAAGCATCAATATCCAGTTCTTCCCAAAATAAAGATGTATAAAATCCTGAACATGAATAAAAGCAAGGAAAATGCTTCCAATATTAATTTAATATAAGCAAGTTGAAGCTAATAAGATCGTGAAGAAAACACAAAGGCCAGAAGTCTCTAAGCCAAATTTATGACGAGACGGTGCCAACCGTGAGCTAATTGCAGGCTTGAGCAAGATAAGCTCGCGAAGAGAACGCAAAGGCCAGAATCTCTAAGCCTAGCTTAAGGCGAGACGGTGCCAAGTGTGAGCCAATTGCAGGCTCGAGCAAGATAAGCTTGCGAAGAAAATGCAAAGGCCAGAAGTCTCTAAGCCAAATTCAAGGTGAGACGGTGCCAAGCGTGAGCCAATTACAGGCTTAAGCAAGATAAGCTCGCAAAGAAAACGCAAAGGCCAGAAGTCTCTAAGCCTAGCTTAAGGCGAGACGGTGCCAAGCGTGAGCCAATTGTAGGCTCAAGCAGGATAAGCTCCCAAAGAAAACGCAAAGGCCAGAAGTCTTTAAGTCAAATCTAAGGCGAGATGGTGTCAAGCATGAGCCAATTGTAGGATCAAGCAAAACAAGCTCACGAAGAAAACGCGAAGGCCAAGTATGAGCCAAATATCGGCTCAAACAGATCAATCTCACAAAGGAAACAGAGGTCTATAAGCCTAACTTAGGGCAAGACTCTGTCATGCATAAGCCAGGAAAGGGCACGGGCAGAAGTGACTCGGAGAAGGAAAACAAGAGCCCAACAGTTGTTAAAATTTATTTAGCAAAGGCCTGGAGTAAATCTTATAGAAAAATGCAAGGCAGAAATGCATATACAAACACAAGGACAAATTATCCAATGCATGTTCTTCATTTATTCAACAAAAAGTACAAGTACAAAAAAAAAGAGAGTGGAGCTGGATCCTCAATTGGCTGGAACATCAGGGCTAGCAGTTGGAGCTGGATCCTCAGAGAGTGGAGCACCTTCCGTGGCAGCAGCAGCAGGGGAGACTTCAGCAGGAGGAAGGGCAGGCTCTTCGGTCCCTGCAGGGGCCTCAGTTGGGGGGACTCTCGACCCTTGGTTTGGGGCATCGTGCTCGAGCATGTACGCCGCGACGCCTGCCTTGAGCTTAGATATGTCCACATCGGGATGCTCCTTGTTCAAGACAGACACGAGGCAGTCATAGCTGAAAGTCACCCCATCATTATACTCGGTCGTGAGCCAGCCTTCCAGAGAGTCCACCTTCCTCTGAAGGCGAGAAGTCTCTACCTCCATTGTCTTCTCAAAGGAGAACCTCTGCACGTCCAAATCCTTCCGAGCATTCAGTAGCTCGTCCCGAATAAGAGACAACTCCTTCTCAAGCTGGAGTGCTTTGGACTCTGACATTACCGCTTTCTCCTCGAGGGTGGAGATCTCTGTACGAAGCTTCGTGGCCTCTTCGACCTTCTGCTCAAGGCTCCATTTCAAGTTCTGATTTTCTGCTCTGATCTTCCTCTGAGAATCCTGAGTCTTGGTCTTGAAGGCGGTAGCAACAGCCGCAGCGTGAGAAGAGAGGCAGTGGAATACGCCGACTAAATCATCAACGCCAGAAGCCTCTATTCCCTCCAAGAACTTCTCCTTGATCTGTTTGGCGAAGTCGTTAAGGTAGGGATCATCGATGTCAGGCCACTGCTGCTCCTGCACGCTTCCTGTTTGAGGTCGAGATGAAATGGGAGTCCTCGGAGCCCTGCGGGTTGCACCCTCTGTTGCTCGCTCAGTCTCTCGAGCAGGGGGTGCAGTCCTAATCAGCGAGGCAGCAGTATCAGTTCGAGGCCGCTTCGCTGGAGCAAAGGAGCTGCTCGGATGGTCCGAGGTGCTCGCAGGCCTCTTCAGTAAAGAAAGCACACCACTCATCTCCTCTTGGGGGACTAGGCCAAACTCAGAAAAATTGTAGAGTGTGAGTAGCTCCCTGCACGAGCTCGCGTTGTCGAGAGCAGTGTTGACACGCGCTTGAAGCTCTTCCCCAATTCTCTAAAAAGCACTCCAAGATACTGCAACAAAAACCAAAACAGAAGGGTGAGAAAAGATGCGAGCAAAAAAAAAACCAAAGTAAGAATATGTTGAACAGTAGACGACCTGGAGTGCAAAAATGGCAAGGAATCGGAGGGACCCTCGGATGCAGATGCAGCTTGCCCCCAATCTCCCCCGGTAAAGAAAAACTTGCTCTTCCAATTGCCACCAGAAGTGGGGAGATCAGTAATTGGTTTCTTACCTTTCAGAATGGAGGCGAGGTAGTACCAGCCAGCGTCCTTCGGGCTGCTTTTCAGTTGGTAGAGATGCTTTATCTCCTCTACTGAGGGCTTGCTCAGATTGCTCTACCTCCACAACATATAAAGATCGGACAAGACCCTCCACCCATTCGGGTTCAACTGCCCCGGGGCCAAGCGGAGTCTGGACAGAATTCGAATAAAATAAGGCTGAAGAGGCAACCTAACCCCCCACCTAAAGCACTCCATATGGAAAGTGACATACCCTCAAGGAGGACGACTGGGCATCTTACCCTTACCGAGCACCCGCAAGTCCATACTAGCTGATATGTGGTAGGTGTCCCTAAGCCGGTCCAGGTCCGGGTGTGAAGTTTCACACCTCATGTGATCAATGGGAAACCACTCACTCTTGGACCTTTGGCTAACCCTTTCCCCCTGTTGCGGCCAGGTCTTCGCCACAACCAAAACCCCCTCAGGACTTGAGTCTCTCACGGGGACTATCCTAATGGATTCAGAGTCACTCGAAGAGGATGATTCTTCAGATAACATTCTACGGGGTTGTTGAGTGTTTGACATGTTTCCTATGGACACAATCTACTAGATGGGAATAGAAAACCCGAAAGAAATGAAGAACAGAACAGAAACGAGAAGAGAGGAGAGGTTTATACCTAAGAAAGAGTTGACGACGAGAAGTGGCAGTGACGACAAGGAAGAAGATGAGAAGCACTTGCAAGCGATTAAATTTTGATTTGAGCAAAGATGGACAATAGGAAGCACAGTAAAGAAATCGAGGGTTTTTAAAGGGGAAAGTGCGTCTCTTCAGCAGACGGCATGCATCTCAAGAGACGCGACTGTTCAAGTAACGTCTCTTCAAAATTCAAATGCACGGCCCAGATCCATCCACGTGTCTCGCATTAAATATGAAGTGATGGAAGCGGAAGACAGCTCAACACGGGAAGCCGACCCAGACAAGAAGTTTCCAGTCTTATCTCGCTTCACTCCAAAGACTCGAAACTGGGGGACTGGTGTTTGGGTAATGTTGAGTAGGTCTCCTCGAGGCCAATCCAGCTCGAGTAAAAGACCTCGAGGTCAACCTATCTCGAGCAGAATACTTGACCGCTGGCACGAAGACGACCTTACTTAGCGTCAAAGCTGGTCAAGGTCGAGGACCTCAAGACTAGTCGAGTCCCGAGCTCTTTCTTCTGCTCGAGGTCTTCAAACCCCCAAGTATGACCCATCCCGATCAGCGATGGCACGAGGTGGATACAAGATTCAAGTACAGTCGGTTCGAGACAGTCTGACCCGTCTCTCCAGCGACTCAACGCGATGATCGATGCCTGATCAATACCCCACGTGGTATGGTGTCGTGACTGTTACCGATAGCCGGCACACGCCCCCACAGTGTCATCATTTCGTGCGCGCATGCCCGACACTATAATCAAGCCATGGGAACCCATGCCCACCTGGCATCCCGCATTCTCAGGATATGGTGCAGTAATCTCGACTGTCAGAGGGGCCCAGACACCATTAACGCGGGGCCGATGACCTCGGAGAAAAAGGGCAGGAAAACTGAAGAATAAAAGAAAACCGACGTGTAAGTCAGGGGTTCCAGAATTTTTAGATTCTTCTTCTTTCTCATGGTTTTGTCATTTTTGAGCTACAACCACTTTGATCAGAAAATCATTTTATTTCTCTAGTCTCTCCAAGGAAGAGGGATACAAAAAAGAATAACCCGATCACTGACTTGAGTGTCGGAGGGTTTTCGCCGAAAAAATACTCGGCGACCCCTGACCTTGTTTTTTGTGATTACAGGCCCGAGGGGATCGCTGTTCCGATGAGAGGAGAATTGAGGTTGGCAAGCATTCCTGCTCGAGCATCCCATGAGCAAGAGTTTTGACACCATTCGAGAGTACGCAGAAAACCGCATCAACACACTTCTTTTAAATTTTTATAAATATAAAAAAGCTCTCATTGTCCTTTGTTTTAAAATAAAATGCTCTGTTTTCTCAACCCCAAATAATAATCCCCATATTTTAAATTTAATTCTGAATATTTTTATTAAGAAAGTTGGAAAATCCTGAAATTCTGATCCTGGAGAGCTCGTTCAGGAGAGATTTTCTGGGTTTGTAGAATAATGTTCGTTTTCAAAGTCCAAAGTCTTATTAAGGAGCTGACGTGGCAGCCAGGATGAAAGTAAGTTAAAAATCGATTATGAATTCTGTTCCAACTGCAGGGGACTGGAAGCTGGCAAATAACAGATTTTGAGGGTTTTTCTTATTTAGTTCAAGTTAAATCAGGGAAATAGATCTCATATATGTAATCCAAAGTGTTCATTATATCTGTAATTGTGAATTAACAAAGTTATTTATGAGAAATAGTTTTTAAATAGACTCATGTCTAATGCAGTTGCTCTGTTCTGCTCATTTTAATTGCCTAAAAGCAAGAACATACAGAAAGGATTCTATAATTACCTTTTGCTTTACTTCGGAACGGTGATGATAAAAAATTCAAAATGACAAAATATAAATTTTAGCAAAGGTCATTTAGCTTCAAACAGAAATGTAACGTATAATGATGAACAAACAAAAGTTTGAGCATATTAACATTACACCAGAGGACGAAAGCCATTTTCACATCTGCGGAAGTACACATTTATTCACAACTAGCGCACGCAAAAAAAAAAAAAAAAAATGTAACACACCGCTGGCTCATGTTTGTTCATAAATTTACAGCAAGGGTTGCTACTTTGCTAGTCAGAATCAGCTTCCACTTCGAGCCGTCGAGAGATAATGCTCATGGTTGGTCGAGATTGAGGATTCGCGTGTAAACATGAGAGAGCAAGGTTCATTAATAAAGATAACTCATCAGTCAGCGTTGGAAGTGCGGGACGTGAAAGACGCGGATCTAACACCGATTTCAAGTGGATTCTTCGATCATTCGTTGAATTCATTTGAGCTATGAGTTCTCCTGGACGCTTTCCCATCAGAATTTCAAGTGCCAATACACCAAAGCTATAAACGTCACATTTCTCTGTTACTACCATTGTGTAAGCAAGCTCTGCAAGAACAAAGACATAGAATTAAGTGGATTCTGAAGCTAATATTGATGTCTTATTGAACAAACATTTGTAGCATACCTGGGGCAACATAACCATATGTGCCCGCAACTGCTGTCCAGTTAGATGAATCAGGCTTTAAGAACTTTGCCGTGCCAAAATCTGCTACATGAGCTTCCATCTTGGAGTCCAGTAGAACATTTTTACTCGAAATGTCTCGATGAATAAGAGGTGGAACACAATCGTGATGCATGTAAGATAATGCATGAGCAACACCTTTAACAACTCGAATCCTTTTCACCCAATCAAACTCTTTTGCTTCCTCTTCATCACTTAGAATTTTAGCTAAGCTTCCCATTTCCATGTATTCACAGACCAAAAATATATGCATCCCTTGATAACAGAACCCATAAAGCTTCACAATATTTCGATGCTTTATTTCTGTCAATGCTTTCACCTCGTTGCTGAAACTTTTTACATTCCCAATCCCAAAATCTCCGGCCTGCATATTCAACTTCTTTACTGCAAACACTTGACCACCTTGCATTTCTGCTTTGTAAACTTTTCCCGAGCCTCCTTCTCCAATGCAGTACACATCATCAAAATCGTTTGTAGCTTTAAGAATGTCATCATACGCAATTCTCCCGTTGAAAAAAAATACTGAGAATGGATTTTCTCTCCTAGAAATAAATCCAACTCTTGATTCTCTTGTTGATTTACGCCAATGAGTGAAGACTAAAATCCCGAAAATTGCAAATAAAATGAGCAGGACACTTGCTAAAGGAGCAAAAATAGCAACAAGTTTGTTATCCTTGTTTCCACTACCGTTATCTGTAGATAAGGCATTGCAAGGTCTTAAACCTTGAATTTTGCCGCATAAATCTTTGTTGTTGGTAAAAGCAGAAGTTTGATTTGAAGAAAAGACAGAGCCTTCAGGAAGAGGACCTTCTAAGTTGTTGTATGAGAGGTTAACGGTGACTAAGCTCAGCATGCTGCCCAGCGAAGCAGGAATTTCACCAGAGAGATTATTGTGGGATAGATTCAAGCTTTGTAATCTTGTGAGCTTCTCAAGCTGTGCTGGCATCTCTCCAGTAAGTGAATTGTAACTCAAATCTAGAAAATCTTGTAGGCCTACAAGATCACCAATTTGGAAGGGGATTGTGCCATTCAAGTTGTTCTGGCTCAAACTCAAACTCCGCAGGTATCTCAATTCACTGATTTGAATTGGAATTGGCCCACTTAGCCTGTTAATTGACAGGTCTAATGTGTCCAAATTCAATAGCCCTCCAATTTCTTTTGGTATCTGACCTGAAATATTGTTACCATTCAGGCCTAAAATGGAAAGCCGTTTCAAATTTCCAATTTGGGCAGGTAATTCTCCTGAAAGCTGGTTGGAGGATAGGTCAAGTACTACTAGTTGGTTCAATGAACCAATCTCAGCAGGAATTTTACCGCCAATCGAATTACCAGCAAGTCCCAGCAGGGTCAACTTTTGGCACTCCCCCCATTTCGGTGAGACTTCACCATGCAATCTGTTGTATCTCAAGTCTATGTAAGTGAGGTTTGGATAGACTCCAAAATCTTGGTCTAAATCTCCTGCGAGTTCATTAGATTGAA
Organism: Murraya koenigii; assembly: GCA_025617385.1. Taxonomy (NCBI): domain Eukaryota; kingdom Viridiplantae; phylum Streptophyta; class Magnoliopsida; order Sapindales; family Rutaceae; genus Murraya; species Murraya koenigii. Next base: position 23,782,160 of record CM046818.1, read on the forward strand.
GCCGAAGTCTGTACAGAGACGAGCAGTTTTTGATGCTGATTGGTATTGGACCGGAGAAATGGTTAAAATATGCAGTGAATTTGATGAGCTTTCCTCCTTTACACACTTGTGGTGGTAACTGACCAGTGAAGTTGTTCTCAGATATATGTAGAACAGCTAACGACGAAAGATTTCCTAATCCTTCAGGAACTACCCCAGATAATTTGTTAATGAAAAGGCGCAAATCAGTTAACTTGCTCAGAGCAGCAATATTTGCTGGAATTTCTCCTGAAAGTTGGTTTGAAGGTACACGTAGAACCGCCAAATCACTCAAATTACCAAGAGATGAAGGAATGGGACCACTAAGAAAATTCCCATCTAGAGCTAGAAGAGTGAGCAATTTACAATTGCCTATCTCTTCAGGAATACGACCAGTAAGCATGTTATCCTGAAGGAGAAAATTTTTAAGACCAATAAGATCAGTCGTGGGCTGATATTTGTCATCGGGAAACAAACGGGGGTCTATACCCCCGCTCATATTGTTTCGAGAAACATCAAGCTCATAAAGCTGAGTGAGATTAGCGAAAGGAAGAGGAAGCGTTCCATTGAAAGAATTTGTGGAAAGATCAAGGAATTGAAGTTTTGAACATAGGCCAATTTTGGTTGGTATGGTACCGAAAAGATTGTTTATTTTAACATCAAAGCGAAGGAGGTTTGGAAATGAAGAGAAATCTAAGTCATGGAGGGTACCTGCTAATCCTGTGTTTGCAAAGTTTATTTCTGTAACACTCCCTGCATCATTGCATACAATTCCGTGCCATCCGCAAGGACTTGGAGTTGTAGAATTTGAACCATTGTTAGCTTGTATCACCCATGATCGAACAATTGATTGGTTTACAAGACTTTTTTGCCATTTAAGCAGGGCTTCTGTTTCTGTTAGTGAACTTGCTTTGCAGAAACAAAGCACCACCACAAAAGCAGCAATATAAGCAAGTGAAAAGTATTTTGTTTGGCTTGCCATTTGGAGAGAAACTTGTCTTCTTTTTTGTGCCATATGTGAGCTCACTTACTTAGGCTGCGCTTTTGATAATTATATATGGTTGCGTAACAAGAATTTTAGACACCCTAGTGATGCTGAAAGGATATAGGGTAGAATATAATAGAATTTAAAATATTTGAGTTAATTTAGTATTTAATATTTTATTAGGATTTATTTTATTTATTAAGTTTATTTAAGTCATATCTATAATTTTAATTATAACAAGATTTTGGATTATTTCTGTTATTAGAGAAGGATTAAGATTAAGGTTGCATATCTTAAATTTTTTATTCTAAATAACTACATTCATCAATTTCTTAATAAGATAATTATCAAAAGTGATTGTAGTCCTATAATTACTTATTATTATTTAATGTATTATTCAAAATATTCATCCTTAGCAGAAGCTTCAAGTGGTTAAATATTGGACAAGAGTCACTTTCATGCTTAAAGTGGTTGTAATTAATGTCGAAATACTTTTCCTGGCATGTTTTTCTAATATACAAACGAATGTGTATAAATTGACGTGGCTTGAAGTCATTAGCTAAAAGGTAAAAATAATTATTTTTTAAAAATTTTGTGGACTTCAGATAATTTTATATAAATAATCTCTTTATGTCATATTAATTTATACATATTTATTTATATAAAATGATTGTAACTCTATAATTACTGATTATTATTTAATATATTATGCAAATATTCATCCGTCAGCAGAAGCTTCAAGTGGTTAAATATTGGACAAGAGTCGCTTTCATGCTTCAAGTGGTTGTAATTAATGTCGAAATAGTTTTCCTCGGATGTTTTCCAAATATAAAATTAAGCACTTATGGGCAAAATTCTTGGTTTCACACCACTATAAGAACATGTTTTGGGGACCTGCAATTAAAATTAAAATTGATTTTGTGTAGTGATAAAAACATCGGTCCAAAACATCTAATTAATAAGGAAATAAATCATCAGCAAGTCGAGTTCTTAACGAAATTGAACCAATAATCATTTTTTTTTTTGGGAAAAAAAGAACAACGTTAGAATGGAGAATTCAATTTGCTTTCATAGTCTTCATATGTAGTGATATATCAGTAAGCCTAATTTAATTTATTTACTATTTATGAATTATAAAGTCAACACCTTTGGCTGTGGTTATTACCAATGCTTGAAAACAATTGCAATATAATCAAAAAAATAAAATGTGTGACAATTCTAAACAAGATTTGTGGGCAAATTAGCAACAGAAAGTTGAAAAATAAAAGTAGTTATATCTGATGAGTACTAAGGGTGAGTGAATCGTTTTTCTCCAACTTAAAAATTAATTAAAAATGTTATAAAGTATTACAGTTTTCACTTCAAATATTTTGTACGACTCTTGTATTAAAAAAAATATAAATAAATAAATAACTTCTTTCATGACTCGTGTATTATTTATACAAATATTATTGATTTTCAAGCAAGAATAAACATAAAACTTATAAATATAAATTTAAACATATACTCAGATTATATGCGGAAAACTAACAAATTAAGGTTGTGCTACTAATTTCTAGTCGAAAGATGATCACAAAGTCAAAAAATCCTCTCAGATCACGTTGTAAGAACTCTTTAAGCTTCTCTTCCACTTAATCTTTTTCTAACATTGCTTATTTATAAATTTTCCTCTATTTATAACATTCCAAGAGTAGTGATCATCTTCTTAATGATCACTAAATAAGCTTAAAAAATCGTTTGAGTGATCATTTTCTTAATGATCGTTTAATATGTTAAATATAATATTTAAGATATTATAAAGTTCTAACTCAAAATGATCATTTGCTTTTAGTTATGATTCCTTTATGGATGACCTCAAAGTGATAATATATATATATATATATATATTTCCAATATTTCCCACTCACATATAATAGGATGCTTATAGTGCAACGACAATTCTCTATTTAAGCCTCAAAACTCAGTTGTCGTATAGATAAATGCCACTAGTGACCCATGAACAATAAGCGGAAGTTATATTTCTTTCAATCCCAATTGTGTTATATACAAGAGATTTGTTCATCGTGTATCATAGATTTTATTTTATTGCATCAAATTCAAGCATACTTGGTTCCTTATCAAAGCTATGCTTGAAAGTGGCAGTATACTAAATTAATATTCCTAATAAAGAGGAAGTATACTAAATTAAGCATTGAATAAACAAATCCTATTACAAGATATTCAATAAATAAAATTTTAATTTAAATATACTTGTCATAAGATGCCAACTCTATAAATAATGGGCTTAACAAAATTTATTCTGAATGCTCTTTTACTCCATACACTCATTCAAAACATTTTAGAAAATAAATTTCACTCTGTATATTGTTTATCAAAATTGACCTTCCTGAAAACCATTTGATTAAGTATTTTTTTATTCTTTGCACCATAACTTAATATTCATTATTCTCGAATCATATTGCAATTGACTAATGATTCTTAAACATTTTTGTGTTGAACCAGGGTTTATTGGCATTTGATCAATTGATCATTTGCCTATAGATACATATTCTTTTGATTTCAAATTTAAGTGGTTTTGGGAATATGTTGTATGCCGCGCCGTGTTAAATTTATATAGCTTTATGTTTAATGCCTTTTTGTTATGTAAATTTCTTTTTTCTTAGATTTAATTTTTTTTTGTATTTTAAACCATGAGCTTTAAGAAAATTAGTTTTATCTCTCTTAAACTGCATGGTTTAAGAGTTTATCCGCATTTAAAAAAATGTGAGCATCCGTACTTGAGGTGAATTTATATATATATATATATATATATATATATATATATATATATAAAATTCAAATCGTACATTGCTATAAATGCAGGCATTAAAGAAAATTATACAAAGCTAACATAGCTCAATTCAACTCAACATTGAATATGTGAAAATAAAACCTTAAAAATGTTATCACATGCATCAAAACCATTGATCGGTCGAATCTAATTATTCTATTTTCAACGCGGTCCATGGTTAAATTTGTGCAAATCTATAAAAGTGAGGTAGACTTTATTGGGAATCCGTGCTGCCATCACTTGTGAGATTAGGAGAATCGCTACAACGACGAGAAGCTGAAAGCAATTAAACAAATCTTGGGGGCCATATCTCTTTGAACAGTAGGTCTAGGAAAAACAGGTTATTCATATATAATACAGATGCCAAGTGCAAGTAATTTCCGCATTATCCTTCAAATTTGACAAAGTATACCTCATCTCATCTCTATGGTTTCCTAATAATTTTTTAATACATAGTTTGATTTAACTTTAAGTTATTATTTCACATTACGTTAATCTTGACAAGTTAATTTGATGGATTAGACATAGTTGAATGAAAACACGATTTAACATGCCATGCATGTTGAAAGAGTTCTTGTTTAGTTGTTTCCCTCAAGAAATCACTTTCAGAGTTTTCAAATCAACAATAAGACTTGGTTTCATGAGTTCACTGCTGAAATAATGATGTAAGATATGATTGCGCGCATAGGATGGGTAGAATACATTTTCGGAGCATAACTTAAGTTATATGTGTCTATGAGAGTAATATAATATACTGTTTCAAAATTTGCCAACAAACCTAACTACTTTAATGCCTTATGGTTGGGTCAAAATTTTCCTTTCTTTCATGGATATTTTGCAAGTTTTTGGATATTTTTTATTTTTCTAGCTGGAGTTCAAGAATCTTATCATTTTTTTTCTAGAGATTGGATTTAAGTCCCAATTATTTTAAATTTTCTTAGTTTAGTTAGCAGAATTTTAATATAAATAATATTAAAGTTATGTTATTAAAATTTTTCATTAATAAAATTTCGGACTATTCACAGATTTGTCTTTCTCTATATTTTCAATCTCAACCTTTTCGTTTTGTTGTGTTGCATTTCATTTTAAACATATACTTGGAGGGAGACAAGATTTATCACCTTGATTTGCCATGGCCAAGTCTATCTGCTCAAATCTGTTTACAGCTTCTGTCTTCTTTAGATTTGCAGCAAATCTTACCTTCAATCACAAGCTTGAAACACACATTGCACACCCACACGCAAACCAGCAAGCATGAATGAGAGGGCTGCATAGTAACTCTCAATGGGCCAAAGTAACTTCTATACTTAGCTGTCTATGGAGTTTCCTAATGTATTAGTTATGAAATTGTCCATCTCATTATGAACTAAAATAACACAATAGATAATATTTATCCATGGCATACTACTATATAGGGTGTGACAAAATTAACCTCATTAATATGATATTCGATCACTCAATGAGTCTATTAAAACTACTCCTTAATATTTGACAATAGTCACGTATTAATATGGTAAAACATAAAATAATTAGAATGATTTATATTAATTCACAATATAACAATAAAATTCATTAATAGGCATAATTAAAATTATGATTAAATAATCATTTGAAACGAGAGATAAAATTTTGGACAACTTTATTTTAGCATACTAAAAAATAGTGGTTAGAAACTTTTAATTCATGTTAGAATTTTTCATTATTTGAGAGACAAATCCGAAAAAGAACTTAAAATGATCAACAACTAAAAGAATGTATGTGATCCAAAACCCAGGTCTCAAGGATAATTGACCGCCAAGCTTAATATAGAAGAATGTTTGGAACAATAAGAAAAATCAGTTATAATATCTTGAGATAAAATTTACATTAACAATTTTTTTTTTTGATAAAAATACAAGATTCACTATAACTAATGAAAAATAAGTCATATAGATATTCCTTCAAGCAACACTTGAATAACTCATCAATTTGCGCATATTAATTTTGTGTCTCAAGTTTTTCTTTTATTTAGTAGAAGTAATTAATCAATAACGATATAGTTGCAAACTATTTGTATTAAGTTGTGTGGCCAAACGATGGGTATAGACTGTGTGTTAGGAAATTTATGGGTGAAGTAAAACTATAGTTAAAATGAAATTAGAAAAAAAATAAAGAACAAGCACAAACTTGGACACTAAAAATTACGTGGTTCGGCTTATAGCCTACATCCACGAGCAAAGACAGAAGGAAATAATTTTACTATACTGGAAAAATAATAACTTCTCTCTAATAATAGGAAAGAATAATTATACTCTCTCTATAACTAGGAGAAAATTATTCTCACTTCCTAATACCCAATTACACTCAATACTAAGAGCACTTATTTAACTCTCAAAATTCTCTCTAATACAAGAGGAAATAAATTTTCTGGAATGATTGAAATGAGGAAGAGACTCTCATTTTATAGCCACATTTTGGCTACTATTCATTATTTATTTATTATTATTATTTTTTCTTTTCCAAACATTCAACACGGCACCACCAAAAATGGCGGGGCTAGTGCCATGTTAAAAGCTAGATGGGCGGTGCCAAACCAACTTTGACATTCTCCCACTTAGAGATTGGATTGAGAACCAATCAATCTCCACACCATTCCTTTTGCTTTGCCATTGACATGTTGCTTACGTCTCTGTAGGCCACAAGAAGATCTACTCCATATAAACTTGTCAGTAATGATTGGCTTAATCATAACATCTGCTAGGTTCTCCTTGGTATGGATTTTCTATAAATCTACACTTCTATCTTTCACTACTTCTTGAACGAAGTGATATTGAACCCCTATACGTTTTGTCCTCGAATGAAAGGCTGGATTATTTGCAATGTGCAAAGCACTCTGGCTGTCACAAAACACATGAATTTTCTCTTGTTTGTGCCCGAGCTCCTTAAGTAACCTTTGTATCCAAATAGCTTCCTTGCATGCTTATGTAGCTGCCATGTATTCTGCCTCTGTCGTAGATAAAGCCACAATAGTTTGTAGCTTTGAAACCCAGCTTACAGCTCCTCCCGCAAGTGTAAACACATAACCAGTAGTAGATTTTCTTTTATCAAGGTCACCTACGAAATTTGAATCCATGTAGCCTCTGACAGTAAATTCTGACCCTCCATAACATAATGCAACATCTGATGTTCCTCTGATGTATCTTAGAATCCTCTTCACTGTTTGCCAATGTTCTCCACCAGGATTCGCCATGTATCGACTAACTGCTCCCACTGCTTGTGCAATGTCTAGTCTTGTACAAATCATAGCGAACATCAAACTTCCCACTGCTGATGCATATGGTACTCGAGACATCTCATTCCTTTCTGCTTCATTACTAGGTCACATACTTGAGGATAACTTGAAATTAACAGGAAGTGGAGTAGAAATTGGCTTACAATCTTGAATGTTGAAGCGTCGCAAGATTTTCTTTAAGTAATTCTTCTGAGAAAGCCAAATCTTCTTGTTATTTTTGTCTCGGTGAATTTGCATCCCTAAAATCTTGTTTGCTGGTCCCAAGTCCTTCATTTCAAACTCCCTAGCCAACTGTGCCTTTAATTTTTGGACTTGATCTTTATTGGAGCCTGTGACCAACATGTCGTCCACATACAACAGCAAAATAGTAAAATCATTATCCTCAAATCTCTTGTTATAAGCACAATGGTCTGAACTAAGTCTGTTGTATCTAAGGCTTATGATGAAGGAATCAAATCTCTTATACCAACACCTCGGCGCCTGTTCAATCTGCAAACCAAGTTCTCCTTGCCTGTTTCAGCAAAACCTTCTGGTTGGAGCATATAAATCTCTTCTTCAAGTTCTCTATGAAGAAATGCAGTTTTCACATCTAACTGTTCTAGATGTAGGTCAAATATAACATACATTGCCAAGACTACTCTGACTGTCATAAGTCGAACTACTGATGAAAATATCTCATTGAAATCAATACCTTCTTTCTGAGTATATCCCTTTACCACCAATCTTGCACAATACCGCTCCACTTGATTATTACCATCACGTTTGATCTTGTAGACCCATTTATTTTCAATGGCTTTTCTTTCATGTGGCAGCGGCATAAGTTCCCATGTCTTTTTTTTGTGTAGAGCTTCAATTTCTTCCTGCATTACTGCCATTCACAAAGTAACATCTAAGCTGTTTACAGCTTCATGGAAAGTTAATGGCTCTCCATCCTCTGTTAAAAGACAATATGCAACATTGATCTTTGTAACATACTCTGAGTACTAAGTTGGTGGTTGTCTCTTTCGAGTTGACCGACGAATTTCTAGAGCTTCAGACTCGACTGGTTCTTGTTCCTCATGCTCTGGTATTGCTTCAGAAGACTTTGAATCTTCATGATTATTTTCTACATATACCAGTGTAGTCTCTAACTTTTCTTTCACAGTACTATCATCCCCATCTTTCTTTTACAATTGATCTTCTACAAGACAACATTTCTACTGATGACAATCTTATGGGCAGTGGGATCCCACAGACGATATCCTTTTACACCATCAGCATACCCCAAAAAGATACACCTCCTAGATTTTGGATCTAGCTTTGTTCTTTCTTGAGCATTATACATTACATATACAGGACATCCAAATATATGTAAATGAGAGTAATCAGCTGGCTTACCTATCCACATCTCCATCGGTATCTTCAACTCAATAGCTGTTGATGGAGACCGATTTACCATATAATGAGCGGTTTGATCGCTTCGACTTAAAATGAGTTAGGTAGACCAACAGTCCTTAACATAGCTCTTATCCTCTCTATAAGAGTTCTGTTCATCCGCTCCGCCACTCCATTTTGTTGAGGAGTGTATGCCGCTGTAAAATGCCTCTGAATACCTTATTGCTTACAGTATGCAATAAATGCACCATCTGTATACTCTCCACAATTATCTGTTCTTAAGCACTTGATCATTTTCCCGGATTCAAATTCAATCCGTGCTTGGAATTCCTTGAATACTGGAAACACATCTGACTTTTTCTTGATTGGATACACCCAACATCTCATGGAGTAATCATCAATAAAAGTAACGAAGTAATTTGCACCTCCTAAGGATAAATCTGGTGATTCCCAAACATCAGAATGAACTAAGTTAAGAATACATTTACTTCTAGCATGGGATCTGCTAAACTTCAATTTATACTACTTACTTGTAACACAATGCTTGCAAAATGGTAAACTTATCGATTTGAGTCCCGGAAGTAGCTTTCGCTCAGAGAGAATCTTCAAACCATGTTCGACATGTGGCCAAGTCTGAGATGCCATATCATCGCTGACTCTTCTCCATTTGACGCGACACATGTATCAACTTCCTGTTATATTTCTCCTTGAAGTATGGATAGATTCGCACTGATCTTTGCTGCTTTCATTAATACAAGCGCTCCTCTCACAATTTTTATCATCTAATTTTCAATATGGACTATGCACCCAAGACTATCTATTTATCCTAAAGACAATAGATTTTTCTTCAGGCCTTTGACATATCGTACCCCCTGAATTGTGTGAACTGTACCATTATACATTTTTATTTTGACAATACCAATCTATTGTCTTTGCCCATGTACACAGATCCTCCTAAGATTGGTTCAAATGTGTGGAACCATTCTCTCTGAGAGGTCATGTGCCATGTTGTTCCTGAGTCTATAAGCCAGACGTCAGCCAACCACTTTCTGCCTTCTGTAATAGCTGCTGCCTCCCTATAGAGAATTTCGCCATCATCCAAAGTACTAGCCACACAACCCTGAGCATTTGATGACTCAGGTGCTTTATTTTCTCTCCTCTTCTGATTATTCCAACACTCTTTCTTCACATGCCCTTTCTTGCCACAATTGTAACATTTCACATTCTTCTTACTTCTGGATTTTGATTTACCATGGTTGTAACTCCCACAGGGGCCACGTTCTGTTGATCTCCCTTTCGTCACCAATGGCGCTTCTGCTGGCTGCGAACTTGCATGTCTATCTTCCTTGTTCTTGCACCTGTTTTCCTCATTTAAGATAAAGGTTGCAACATCATCGAAAACTAGACTGCCTATCGGATTGTTGTTTGTTAGATTGATGATGAGTTGATCATACGAATTTGTAGAGGAATTCCCTGCACATCTGTTCGAAGCTCAGAATGCTCCCTCGCTGTAGCTTGCGGTACCATTTTCTCGCCCTCCCTTCTAGAGTAAGTGGGAAGGCCCTACACCTTTGGGCGGCCTTCAGGCCCTGTACTTCGATCATGTCATTGAATTGTTCTATGTGCACCAACGGGTCACTCTTCCCTGAGAACTTCAAATCTGGGAAGCGAAAATCCCAGGAAATTGTGATGCCTATGATTTCCACTGAGAGTGGGGACTCACTGTCCAATATTATCCTCCAACTCGGGGCCTTTCTATTTCCCCAGAGGTCCTCAACAACCTGCGCCAACCTACGTACTTCTCTTTCCAATTCCTCTTCGCGGGAGGTAGGTGCCGTGTCTTGCAAGTGCTGGCAGGATTCTCTTTCCTCCAGGTTCGTCTCCTCCCTTTCGGCAACATTCGGTGCTTTCTGCCTCTGGGCTTCATCTCTCACCTACTCCCGGGCAGGGGCGTTCCCGCGGCTAGACTCAGGGACGTCATTGCTTGCTTTCCTCTGTCCATCCCTGAGTTCCTGCAGGATGGACGTTAGCATCTCCATTTGTCTCTCCATCCGGTCCATCCTCTCTTGGATTTCCCTATCTCGGGCCTCATTGGCCGTTTCCCTTAAAGTCACCGACTCCTCTGGGCTTACTCCTCTCCTACTATTTCCTCTTATCGTTATGTTGTCTTTTTCGAATGTATCAGAAAGTCAGGCTTTTTTAACTGATCCCCACAAATGGCGCCAAGTCAGGCTTATCTACTCTATTTAATTGATGATATTTTCTGCTCGCTCCCAAGTAAAGCTGTGAACTTCTGCTCGCTGGATGCTCGAGCAGGATCCCTCACTAATCCCCGTCTTCCTTCGTTTACTGGAACAGTGATTTCCTTCGGCCTGCACTCACAAAGAACAATGTCAGGGGTCGCCAGCTGTTTTTCCGACGAAAATCCTTTGACACTCAAGTCAGTAATCGGGTTGATTCCTTTTTGTATCCCTCTTGTTTTGAGAGACCGGAAAAATAAGGGTGATTTAAGGGTAAAAGTGATAGAGAAAATCCCAAAGATTCCAGAAGATAAAGGAAAAGAAGAAGAATCCCCTAACCTTGTCCCTCGGCTGATATTTATCCTCCTGTTTTCCCGCCCTTCTTTGCCGGGACAGCCGCCCTCCGCATAATGGTGCCTAGGCCCCTCTGACAGCTGGGGTTGCCGCGGCACGCCCTGAGGATGTGGGATGTCAGGCGGGTATAAGTTCTCGTGGCCTAATGATGGTGCCGTGCACACATGTATGAAATGATGACACTGTGGGGGCGTGCGCCGACCATCGGTAACAGTGACGAACCCCTACGGTGTGGGGTGTCTGCCAGACATCGATTGTCGTGTTAAGTTGTCGGGAGGAGGGGTCATCTTGTTTTAAGTCGGCTCTGCTCGAGTTTTTCTTCCCTCCGTGTTTTTGATGGTGTGACTGGATCCTGCTCGGAGGTTCGAAGACTTCAAGCAGAAAAAAAGGGTCACGACCAGCATTGGAGCACTTGACTTTGACCAACTTTGATACCTAGCGAGGGCATCTTCGTACCAGCAATCAAGTCTTCTACTCTGGCTGGGTTGACCTCAAGGGAACCTGCTCGGTATCAAGGTCTGTTCGGTATTACCCAAACATAATTAATCAACCTTTGGGCAATTCTTAAATATTTTATAACATATAAAATTTCAATATACCCATATAAGAAAATCATCATGTCATTTCATTGTAAGCATCACAATTATTGTGAATACTTGAAACTAAATTTAATTTGACATCTATGAAAAAATTTCTAATTTGGCCAGTTTAGTGATTAACAAATTATGTACGGTGTAAACATCAAAATTCAATAATAACGAATGTTGTAACAATAATAGGCATATAAATATTTACGGTAATATTCATATAATCAAGAAAAAGAGGGTAAGGGCCTTTAGTTAATTAATATTGTATGTAAGTCAACAATATGCAAACAGATTCAACAGCATAGAACAAAGTTCATAAAATTCGTAAAGCTTGGTCAGATTCGAACACACACACACACACAATATATATATATATAAAAGAATTAAAATATATATATTCACATCTCATAAATCACATAAAGTCAATTAATTCACGAGGCTATTTCCGTGGGATTAATAAGCCCATATCAAATTCATAAAAAAAAAAAATCCATGGCCCAAGCATAATTGATATATAATGCTCAAGTCTAAGTGTCAAAAAAAAAAAAAGTATAAAAGCCCATTATTTATTATAAAGGCCACAATATTCATGAGCAATTCACGTGAACAAAGGTTCAAAATTTAATTACCATCACTGTAGGCAATACGACGACATCAGGTTCATTCATACTGAAAATTTTATAAATCACAAGAAAATTCGTACGGTCCGATCGAATCCAGAATCTGCCACATGAGCTTCCATCCCAGCATCCAGTAGAACAATGTTACTCGAAATATCTCGATGAATCAAAGTTGGAACATGATCGTGACGCACGGAAGATGCTGCATGAGCTACTCCTTTAGCAACTTGAATCCTTTCCACCCAGTCAAACTCTTTTGCTTCCTGTTCATACATAGGATTTTAGCTAAACTTCCCATTTTCAGATTCTCAACGACCAAAAATGTATGCATTCCTTCATAATAGAACCCACAAAGCTTCACGATACTTCAATGCTTTATTTCTGTTAATGCTGTTACCTCGCCGCAAAAACTTTTTACATTCCAAATCCCAAACCTTTGGCCTTGATATTCAGCTTCTTTACTACTTGACCACCTTGCATTTCTGCTTTGTAAACTTTTCTGTTACCGCTTCTCCAATGCAGTATTCATCATTAAAGTTGTCCGTAGCTTTAAGAATGTCATCATACACAATTTTCCCGTTAAAAAGCCATACTGAGAATGGGTTTTCTCTCCTCGAAATAAATCCAACTCTTGACTCTTTTCTTGAATTACGCCAACGGGTTAAGACAAAAATCCCAACAAATACAAAGAAAGTGAACAGAACATTTGTTAAAGGAGCAACAATAGCAACAACAAGTTTGTTATCCTTACTTTTAACACCCTTCTTAGTAGATAAGGGATTGCAAGGTCTGGAACTTTGCCGCATAAATCTTTGTTGTTGGTAAAAGCATAAGATAATTTGAAGAAAAGACAGAGCCATCAGGAAGAGGACCTTCTAATTTGTTGTATGAGAGGTCAACGGACACTGATGTCATGGATCGCAATCGGGACACCCAAAGTACGCTAGTATCGATTATTATTTTGCTGATTGTAGGAGACATGCTTCAAGGCATAAGTGTAGGGAATACAATGGTGCTAGATTCTTTGAAGTTCAGGCAGGCTGACTCAGTTGAGTCTGGAGAGCTTATCGCTAGTCAAAGACTTAACGTTGAAGAGGGGATTTGGCCAATCCTACACACACTGGTTATGAACTAGAGCATTTTTTCAAATGAGCCTAAGGCAGGACGAAGCCAGTCTATAATATGTCATTTCCACTAGGATTACTTTTATAGTATGGGATGCAGGAGTGTGGCACGAATTCGTAACTTCTCGTCCCGGACCCTGAGCCAAGCATGTTGCTTAGGGAAGCAGGAATTTTGCCAAGTTAAGCTAAAATCTCCCCAGCAAGTGAATTGTAACTCAAATCTTGTAAATATTATAGGTCTATAAGATTAAAAATTTGGAAGGGAGCAGTGCCATTTAAGTTGTTTTGGCTCAAACTCAGACTCCGCAGATCTCCTATTTCACTGATTTGAATTGGAATTGGCCCACTTAACTTGTTCATTGACAGGTCTAATGAGACCAAATTCAATAGCCCTCCAATTTCTTCTGGTATTTGACTTGAAATATTGTTACCATTCAGGCTTAAAATGGAAAGCTGATTCAAATTTCCAATTTTGGTAGGTATTTCTCTTGAAAGCTGGTTAGAGGATATGTCAAGTACCACTAATTAGCTGAACAAACCAATCTCAGCAGGAATTTTACTGCCTATCGAATTACCAACAAGTCCCAGCAGGGTTAATTTTTGGTACTCTCCCTATGTCGGTGAGACTGACCCTGCAATCTCTTGTATCTCATGTCTATGTGAGGTTAGGATAAACTCTAAAATCTTGGTCTAAATCTCCTGTGAGTTCATTAGATTCAAGCTAAACTCTGTAAAGACATGAGCAGGTTTTAAGACTTATTGGTATTAGACGAGAGCAATGGTTAAAACATTCAGTGAAATTGATAAGCTTTCCACCTTTACACACTTGTGGAGGTAAATGACCAGTGAAGTTGGCAGCTAGAAGAAAAGGGTTAACAACGAAAGGTTTCCTAATCATAGCGATTTACTTAGGAGCTATCTTCTCCCTTTGATCATAGCGATGTATTCATGAGCAATTTTAGTCCTCTGAGGTAATTTAATCAGGAGCTTTCATAGCCCTTTGATCATGATGATTTAATTAAAAACTTTCTTAGCTCTCTAACCATATGGTGATACAATGCAGTTATAAAGCATGGCAATATACATAGATTTCATGGAAGATGAGTTCTCAATCTTATATACAACAATCCTTACTAAGGTACCCTTATGTTGGTGATTTGTTCATTTTCACAACTCTTTAGTAGCAATCAATATAAGTTAGCTAGAACAAGAATAGCTTAGGGTATCTAAAGATATACTCTAAAAGTTAAACATGGTGAGTCATAAGTGGAGATAATTTACAATAAATAAATTATAACAAATAAGGGTTAAATCATTCATGCACAATCACATGGTGATAAAAATAAATCATCTATATAGATTATCCATGTAGGATATATTAGAGAAGACAAGCTATTGCATTCATAGTGAGGAGTTTAGCAAGGTGAGCTATACCCAAGGTGATAAAAAATAAACCATCCTTACAAATATTCATGAGTGATAATTGAAGAAAGAGAATTTAACACACCATATATAATGACATATAACTAAAGACAAGTCATCCATTCACAACTTTGTGAGGAATTTAGGTAGGTAAGCTATGTGCTTTTAACTTATAAGGAGATAATGAAGTCTCTAAAAAAGGAATTTAGGTACCTCTGAGGTCTCTATAAGGTCTTAACCATTGTGAGGTACTTCTAAGATCCTCACAAAATCTTCACAAAAAATTTACAAACACACATCCACATGTGAAATTGACCACAACAGGGTCCCAATAAGGGTTTTCACACAATAGTATAAACACAGTTTTACAAGTGAAATTGACCACTGTGGGGTACCCCTGAAGTTCCCACAAGGCTTTCACATAATATTTATAAACACATGTTCACAAGTGAAACTGAAAACTGTTGGGTACTTCTAAAGTTCCCACTATGTTTTCGTATAATATTTATAAACAAACATTGGCAAGTGAAACTGACCATTGCGGGGTATCCTTGAGGTCCGCATAAGGTCTTCACACAAAATTTACAAATATATATATATAATAAGATAAGAATTAAATAGAGTAAATAAGTAGAGAATTCCTGACTGCATGTTAACCATCATCACTCTAGTTCTTCTTCATGTATTTTTTTGCTGAAGTGCTCTAGGGCTCTATGCCAGTGAACTCTTGATTTGGTAGGTACAACTCTAGTTGCTTGATCTTCTCAGATAACTCTACTTTACGGTAATGACCTATGAGGATAACTTTATTGCCCTTTTATTCATTAACAATCCAAACCAAACTAGCTACCACTACAAAAGCTTTTTGTATTGCTTCCCACAGATTATGCCAATTAATTTCACCAAATTTTTGCTAGGATCCAATTTGAATCAATTGGACAGTTCTCATTAAATCCAACTCAAACTGATTCGAATAAATAAATTTATATTTGAGGAAAACTTGTGCTAAGTTTAAGTAGGTATGTTTTTCTAATGTATGGGGTAGATGATTAGATGAGGTAACCTAGGTGGTGAGCTAAAGTAATATATATAACGAGCTTATGTGGTCATATGTGGAATAATAAGGAGAATTCAGTGTAGTTTTGTAGAGTTAATATGTGCATAAGAGTAGTTCAGGTGTATGAGAGGAGAGGTCAGGTGGTGTTATAGAATACTTAGTGTAACTAGGATATCCCAAGTATACTTATATGTGAAACGTAATCTAGATCTCAAATTGAAAATATAACAAAACAAGCATAAATAGAAGAACACACAATAATTATATGGTTTGGCCTTTGGCCTACATCCATGAGAGCAAGTCATCACCAATCCATTATATAAATGGGATATTACATGATGTTTACATTATACAAGATGAATAATATAAACTAGATTGCTATATAATGATGTTTAATGTTGATAAAGATAAAAATAGTGGATAAAGATTTGGAGAATGACAATATAATAGGGAAGATGAAAGAGAAAATTAGAAATAACATCTAAAGCTGAAGAAATTGGAGATGAGTTGATAAAATGGAGAGAAGAGGAGAGAATGTGTGAGAGAGAGAGATAAGATGAGAGAAGATGAGGTGAGGAGATGGATCTCATCACAGAGCCCCAATTATGGGCAAATAAGACACTTATACAATGGAGACTAGTGGTAAGGGGAATATATAAAAGTTAGGGCTAGATGTCATCCTTAGGTTAAAAGAAAAGAATGCTTTAAGGTTATTTGTCATATTTAGGGAAAATGACAAGAACATTTTGTTTTTACTAAGTTTATTCTTTGGCATAAATATCTAGATTTATGAAATCTTAACCATTGTTTTTTAAGCCATATAATGTAGAAAATTCTTTAAAAAGACATCTTTATATTGCTCCAAGTAACGTGCCATTTTGTCCTTATAAATGTCCATGTGTCGTTAATTTATTAGTCCAAAATATACTTTTAAATTTATCCTTAAATAGAACATAGACTCAATCCAACTTGAATAAATCTAAACCCAAATCATAGAAGTTTCTTGTGGTAGGTAAGGTTAGTGTGGTTGGTGTGGTCGGTGAAGTAGGTGAGTTGTAAGTTTTAATAAATGGTTAGGATTTGTGTAAAAAAATAGTTGTGATTGATTTGTGATATGCATAAATACCCCATCATGTATTGAGTTGAACATTAAAAGAAGCAACAAAACTTCTAAGTTGTAGAGAGTAAAAAATAAGAGTTGTAGCATTTGAGGTGTGTTGTTGAAGAAATAAATAGGTTTTTTTTTTTTTAGTTTTTGATTTTTAAAATTTTTCAATAAAGTGGTATTAGAGCTCGTAGTCAGTGTTAAAATAGTAATGTAGCATATCAAATTGAAGAGCTGGAAGAGAGGAACACAACGTTGTAAAAATCAACTTAATCGAAGTCTGAATGCACCGGCAATCACTACTGAAAATGTTATGTCCAAAATTTAAGTCGACTTACTGAGCTGGGTACAAGTCAAATTTATTGACTTGAATCGAGTGTTGACCATTAACCACCGGTTGTTGATTGAGGTTGACCGTTAGTCAAAGTTGATCATTGATCGAATTTTGACTTAAGCCCCTCGCAAGATTTTTCGGCATTCCGAATTCATCCGTGCATTTCAAAATCTCTAAATTCTTGCTTAATTTATGAGTTATGGTAAATAATGACATGTGTCATTCTATGTTCCATAATTAAAAGGGAAGTAAGCTTGACAATTAGAGTATCAACAAGATGGCTCTATTAGGTGCATATGATGTATGAGAAGTCGTGGAAAAAAAAGCTTTATAGTACCAGAAAATGAAACTACTTTAACTACGAGGTAAAAAGAGAATTTAAAATATTTAAAGAAGAAAGAGAATAAAGTAAAGTATCTCATATTTCTATCATTAGATGAAGATGCTTTTAAAAATATTACTAGTGCAACCACCTCAAAGGAAGTATGGAAGAAGATAGAGACCTAACAAGTCCATAAGGTTCGTCTCCAAACATTAAAAAGAGAATTTGAGTCCTTACATATAAAGGTATTTGAGTCAATTTCTAATTATTTTACTCAGGTTGTGACCGCTTCTAATGAATTAAAAATAAATAGTAAGGAGTTAAAAGAGGTAATAATTATTGAGAAGATTCTTTGATCAGTGGACTCAAAGTTTGACCATATTATCGTGACAATAGAGGAGACCAAAGATTTTGAGACCATGACAATCTAGCAACTTCAAGGAAGGTTACAAGCCTGTTAAAGAAAATTAGAAGAAGAAGTAATGGGTCCAAGAATAACTCTTCAATATGGAAGTTAATCTAAAGAAAAGAGAAGAAAGCTCTAATAACAAGAAAAAGCAATATGTCCAAGGTAAAAATTGAGGATAAGGTAGAAGTCATGATCACGGACGAGGCTGAAATTTCAATAACAACAACTCCAATTATGAAAGAGGAGAAAGCTAAAGTAGAGGGCATGGAAGAGCCTACTCAAACTTAAGGTATAGAAAATCTCAAATTCAATGATATAATTGTCACAAGTTTAGGCAATATATTTCAGAATATTGTCCTCCAAGTATCAAAGTTGATGAGAAAATGAATTATATTAAAGAGAATAATGATGAAGATTGTACATTTTTACTAGTATGAAATGACACTAATGGAGGTAAAGAAAATGCATGGTGTTTTTATACGGGTGCTAGCAATCACATGACCAAAAATAAAAGCATGTTCATTGAGTTTAATGAATATATGAATAGTAACATCATTTTTGGATATAATTCAAAAGTACCAAGAAAGATAACAACCTTTTTTTGCGTAAAAGGTAGTAGTTGCCAATTAATTTCCATTATTTCCTATATACCTAATATGAAAAGTAACATCCTTAGTTTGGGCTAACTCTTAAAAAAGTACTTCGATATCCACATAAAAGATTATAGTCCTTTTCTAAGAGATGATAAAAGAAACATAATTACAAAGATGAGAATGTCAAAAAATAGAATGTCTGCTTTAAATACTTAAAATGATGCTGTAAAATATCTCAAGGCTTATCTCAAAGATCCAACCTGGATTTTACATCTTAAATATAGGCATCTTAACTTTGGAGGACTAGAGTTACTACAAAAGAAAAACATGGTGAAAGGCCTACCTTTAATCAATAATCTTAGTTAAGTTTGTGAAAGATGTCTACTTGATAAGTAGTTTAGAAGAACGTTACAAATGAGTCAAACTCAAGAGCTCAGAAGCCACTTGAGCTTATTTATACTGATATGTGCGATATATTTAATACAACCTCTATTAGTAAAAATAACTATTTCTTTCTCTTTAAGAAAATATGGGTGGATTTTTTAAAGCAGAAGTCAGAAGCTTTTTAAGCCTTTAAGAAGCTCAAAGCTGCAGTGGAGAAAGAAAGTGGACATCAAATTATAAACATGAGATCTGATTGAAGTAGAATGTTCACTTCCAAAAAATTCATATGGATTTGTGAAGAAAATAGAATTTGGCACCTTTTGATAGTTTCAAGACCCCTCAACAAAAGAGTATAAAAAAAAATATATATAGAACTATCCTTGACATAGCAAGAAGCAGGCATAAGAGTAAGAGACTACCTAAAGAATTTGGGCTGAAACAATCGCATATGCAGTCTACCTATCCAACATATCTCTAACAAAAAGTATATAAGGAAAGACATTATAAAAGGCATGCCAGTCATCTCACATTTATGAGCTTTTAGAAGCACAGCTCATATATATACTCTAGACAAAAGAAAAACCAAACTGGATGATAAAAGTGAGAAGTTCATCTTCATCGGCTACTAAAAAATTCTAAAGGATACAAGCTGACAATCCAAATAATGAAAAGTTCATGATTAACCGAAATGTATTTTTTGATAAAGAAAGAGAATGAGATTTTGGTTCTCATATGGATGACTTCAATTTTTTTCTTTTAAAAAAAAATGAACAGACGATGAAGGAGTAAGTAAGAAAATAATAGTAAGAGCAGCTACTCTACCTATTTCGCCTGTATAAACCACGTGTTGGAACTCACCACTATCATTCTTAAATGAAATAATCGAAGAACACATAAGTAGTCTTCAAGATCTCTATGAGGAAAGTGAGAGACTTGATGGCTTGATAATTTTACTTTCTTTTGCTTCTTTGCTAGTTATGAGCTAGTCTACTTTAAAGAAGATATGAAAGTTAAAAATATGGAGACGAGCAATGAATGATGAAATTAAGTCAATTGAAAAGAATGACACTTGGGAACTTGCTACTCTTGCTAAATGTCATAAGGCAATCGTTGTTAAATGGGTGTGCAAAACGAAGAGAAATGTGAGAGGAGAAATTGAAAGGCACAAGGCGAGACTAGTTGCTAAAAGTTATAGTTAAAATGTTGGTATAAACTATGATGAGGTACTTGCTCTTGTAGCTCGACTTGATATTATCAGACTTATTAATTCTTTGGTTACTCAAAATAAATGGAAGATTCATCAATTGGATGTGAAGCCTGCTTTCCTAAATGGAGCTCTTAAAAAAGAAGTTTACATTAAAAATCGTTGTGCTATGAAGTGAAAAGGCATGAAGACAAAGTTCTAAAATTAAAGAAGACACTTTATAGGTTAAAGCAAGCTGCAAAAGCATGGAACAACATAATTAATAAGTACTTCCAAGAAAATAGATTCACGAAATATCGTCCATATGACCATGCTCTATACATTAAAGTCAAATATAAATATATTTTAATTGTATGCTTGTAAGTGGATGATCTCATTTCCATTGGAAATAATCTAAGTTTATTTGAAGAGTTTAAAAGAGTGATGACCATAGAATTTAGGATGACAAGCACTAGATTGATGGCGTACTATCTGGGCATTGAAGTTAAGCAACAAAATGGATAGTATTTTCATCTCACAAGAAAGTTATGCAAAGGAAATTCTCAATAAGTTCAAGATGAATGATTGCAAGGCAATAAAAACACTAATGGAATGCAGAGTCAAGTGATCAAAGAATGATAAAAGAGAAAAAGTAGATTTAACACTTTTCAAGAGGCTGGTTGGAAGTCTGTGCTATTTAACTTGTATAATGCCTGACATTCTCTATGTTGTTAGCCTAGTTAGTCGTCACATAAAACTATAATCATCACTCATTTTAAGGCTACAAAGAAGATTCATTGCTATCTAAAAGGCACAATTAACTTTGGCTTGTTATACTCAGTTTCTTATAATTATAAGCTCGTTGGATATAGCGATATTAACTGGGGCGGTGATATAGATGATCGAAAGAGTATAAGTGGTTTCGTGTTCTTCTTAAGAGATACTGTTTTCACATGGATGTAAAAAAAGCAACCAATTGTCACCCTTTCCACTTATGAAGTAAAGTACATAGCTGCTACATCAAGAGTTTGTCATGCAATTTGGCTAAGAAATTTGTTGAAGGAATTGGGTTTGCCATAAGAAGAGAACAAAATTTGTATTGACAACAACAATAGCCTTATCCAAGAATCCAGTATTCTATGATCAAAGTAAACACATCAACAGTTGCTATCATTTCATACGGGAGTGTATTGTAAGAAAAGATGTGCAAGTCAAGTATGTGAAATCACAAAATCAAGCAGTTGATATCTTCACTAAGGCATTCAAGCAAGAAGACTTTGTAAAATTCTAAATTTCCTTGGCATCATAAGATTAAGTTTAAGGGGGGGTGTTGGATCATAAACTTAATCCAACGTGAATAAATCTAAGCCTAAATCATATAAGTTTCTTATAGTAGATAAGGTTGGTGTAGTTGGTGAAGTAGGTGAGTGGTAGGTTTCTGAATGGTCAAGATTTGTATAAATGAATGACTATAATTAATTTGTTGTATGTATAAATACTCCTTCCTATATTGAGTTTGAGCATCAAGAGAAGCAACAAAACCTCTAAGTCGTAGAGAGTAAAAAATAAAAATTATATTATTTGAGGCGTGGTGTTGAAGAAATAAAAGTGTTTTTAAATGTTTAATTTTCAAAATTTTTCCAACTGCCTACTAATCCTGTGTTTGCAATGTTTATTTCTCTAATACTTGCTACTTCATTCAGCGATGGCTTTAAGTATAGGCAAATAAGGCGGTTGTCTAAGATCCCATACTTTGGGAATGTCTCATATTTTGAGTATTTCCTTAATAATTCTCTAATTAATTAAGTTTATTTTAAATACATATTGTATGAAAGCCTATCTATATTTGGTAACTTTAGTGTTAAAGAGATATAATTAATAATAATATCTAACTATAAATTCATTCATTATTAGTTTTTCCAAGAAAAAAATTTAGATTCTTTACCTTTTCAATTTCTTAAGAAAACTTAATTATTTAACATTTAAATCTTTGACTTTTAGTATTTCTTTTAATTTCTATTAAAAATATTATAATCGCAAAAATCAGTGGATGACAAAATTTCTTAATGTCTTATTTATAAAGAAAGTTATTACATTCATCGGTTCATTTAAAAATTAAAAAAATTAATTTCTTAAAATACAAAGTCTATACTATTATCTGATCATCAATTCATCATCTCAACTTTTTATAAGATACATTTATAAATATTTTATTTGAAAATATTATTATTCTTATTTATTTGTTTGTTTATTTTTGTGATAGTTATAATGAAAATAAAAAACATATTTTTCTTTACTATTTTTTTAGATTTTGATTTTGAAAATTTTTAAGATCTTCTTGGTTATTGTTGAAATTAAGAATTAAATATAGAATGAATTTTGAAATCTTTTATATTTCTTTGAGTATTGAAGTTATAAAATTAAAAGAAGCGTCGTAAAAAAAACTTGCCTAGTCCCCTAAATACTCTGAAGACGACCTTGACATCATTGCATACAATTCCGTACATTCAGCAAGACATAGATTTGTAGAATTTGAACTATTGTTAGCTGGTATCACTCATGATTGAACAATTGATTAGCTTACAAGCCTTTCTTTCCATTTGAGCAAGGCTTTTGTTTCTGTTAGTGAACTTACTTTGCGGAAAAAAAGTATCACCGCAAAAGCAGCAAAATATTTAAGTGAAAGGTATTTTTTATTGGGTAGAAACTCGTATTTTTTTTTTTAATACGTGAGCTTAAATTTAGCTTCTGCCCTTTTGATAATTATATAAGATTTGCTAACATTTGATGAAATTAAAACTTGAACGTATGTCTCAGCTTGAAATTGAATATTAGAAGCTAACATTTCATGAGATTCAAACTAAGATACTACAAAAAATAAAAAGGTCATTCAACGCTATGCATGAAACTTCAACTAAAACATTTATTTTCAATTATATTAATTCTTGACTTTGGTGCACTGCACTATACTGAATTTTACTATATTAAAATATATAATAGTGAATTGGTTGCATAATAAGAAGTTTATAAACTCTTTGACATAATTTTCGTCAAAAAATAAAAAATAAAGAAATTGGAGTCTTTTTAACCATATAAAAGAATATTTGACTTTAATGAATTAAAAAGGAAGTCACATAAAAGTAGAAAGGCATTATTCAAAGATGAAAAATTTTTGGGTGCTCATAAAATATTTTTCTTTATACATTTAATTTTTTTTATTGTGTGTACACTTTAACAAATCATAATATTATATGTACACATGCTAGACTCATCCTTTAGTAGAAGCTAAAAGTGGTTGAATATTGCAAAAGAGTCACTTCCTTTTATCTGTTTGAATGAATTTTTCCTTTAATGTGCAAAATTCTTGGTGTGGCACCACTATGAGAACATGTTTCTGAAGGGATAAAATCAGGTTTTTTTTTTATTTTTTTTAATTAAAAAGCTTTAGGAACGATCTCATACAACATATAAGAATTAAGTAATTTAAAAATTCGTACCTTGATATTTTGAGAAGATGAATCAATTGAAAGTTGTAACTACGTCTCCAAACAATCTTCCAGGCTATGACTTAAGATCAATCAACACTGGACGTGTGGGCGTCTATTTCACCACTCTGGCTTCTCTTAGATGTCTTCTGTATTTTTCTCAAAAGCCCTAGAATTCTTTTAGCTTCGTTTAAAGAGAATAATATTCCTTTTATAATATCTTATGAAAAACCCTAGTATGTTAGAATTAGGATTCCTATTTAAAACAAGATTCCTCTTTTAATTTAAATATTTAAATATTTAAATTAAATAATATCTCTCCACTTACGTAAAAGGGGATAGAATGTGTAACTAACTTGGGGACCACCTGGTAAAATATCACAAGCCCTATTTTTACACTTGAATATAATATACTAAGCCTTAACAAATATTATAATTATGATTTTCACCTAATACATCAGTTTTCTTGCTTTTGGGTCCAGTGATGGTGCTGTCAATTAAATGAGCTAACCCGGGGATCATTTGAGAACATACAATAGTGGCTACAATAATTAAATTTGTAATTAAACAAATATAATTATTAATTCAATTCTATTCTACTATAAGATTGGAATTGACCTCCATAATTGTATGCTCAAATGTAATTCGCCCAAGCCACATTGATTTCTTTACTGCACAATCCTTTGTACCACATCGTTAATTTAAATTGATATCTCAACTGTCCAATCAATTTAATTACATCTTGTTCCTTCATACTTACTGGTTTTCTCTAATGATTATTTTCAACATATTTATTTATGTTGACACACTCTGCCCAGAGAATTCTATGATTAAGTACTGAAAACTCAAAAAGAAATGTGTCGTACAAATTCTATATTGTTAATCTATAATTTCAATACTTGTAATTGCTCCCACCAAGATACCAGGTAATCTTGACTACATGTGTATGTCATGCCTATTGGTAACTCAAATGAAATAACAACTACAATCATGAAATTATAACTAACTCAAGATTAAGATTACAGTAAATCAATGCCTATGAGATTTAATAAGTCTGACAGTTATTACTAGGTTAATTAAATCTCATATGTGATCCAGTTCAATGTAGTCATACTGTATCAATAAATTCATACATAACTAAGACAAATCACTCAATGAATTTATTATAGTCTATACCTAAATAAAGTGCCCAACTTTATTTATCAACTGCGAACTTAATTTATTTAATCATAAGATAACTTGTATTTATGTGTTCTGCGAATCTACATGGTGATCGCATAAATACATATAATATGATTAAATGGACTTTACTCAAAATATTAATACAATAAAGATACATTAATAAAATACCACATGTATTTTATTAACCAGAAATATATTTATTACAATAAATATATAAATATGCTTTAAAGAGCATATTTTTTCAACAATCTCCCACTAGCTCAAAGCATATTTGGCATCTCGCGTATGCCCATGGACTCTGAGTGCAAGTCAAAAAGTTTCCCAAGGATGGCCTTAGTAAAAGGATCTGCCAAGTTTTTTTTGTGACGCAATCTGGGTAACTTCTACATCACCTTTCTGCACTATATCCTTTATGAGATGATACTTCCTTTAAATGTGTTTTTGTTTCTTGTGGTTCCGTGGTTCTTTTGATTGAGCCACTGCACAACTATTATCACAAAATAATTTAAGTGGTGCATTTGCAGCAGATACCACCTCAAGATCTTGAAGGAACTTGCGGATCCACACCGCTTCTTTTGCAGCCTCAGATGCAGTCGCATATTTAGCTTTTGTTGTGGAGTCTGCGATACAGGATTATTTCACACTCCTCCAACTAATAGCTCCACTTCCTAATGTAAACACATAGCTAGAAGTAAAATTTCTAGAATCCTTATCTGACATAAAGTCAGAATCAGTATAACCCACTAGAGTAAGCTCATCACTAGAATACACAAGCATATAATCCTTAGTTCTTTTCAGATACTTTATTATGTGCTTGACAGTAGTCCAATGTTCAGGTCCAGGATTAGATTGATATCTGCTAACCATCCTAACCGTAAAACATATGTTTGGTCTAGTGCAAAGCATGACATACATGAGATTTTCCACAACTTCCGCGTAGGGAACTCATCTTATTTTCTCTATCTCTTCAGAAGTTTTAGGTGATTGATCATTAGAGAATAAAATTCCATGTCTGAATGGTAATAAACTAGTCTTAGAATTTACCTTGCTAAATCTAGCCAATATCTTATCGATATAGACCACTTAAGACAAAGCTATCATTTTATTCTTCCGGTCTAGTAGTAACTTGATACCAAGAATATAACTAACTTCTCCCAGATCTTTCATATCAAATTGTTTCGCTAGCAATCTCTTTATTGTAGTCAATACTCCTACATAGTTTCGATAATGAGAATATCATCTACATAAAGAATTAGGAAGGCTATAGATTTTTCCTGAATTTTCTTGTACACACATGATTTATCAATATTCTGAATGAATTCAAACAATTTTATTGCTTGATCAAATCTGATGTTCTATGACCGGGATGCTTGCTTCAATTCATAGATGGATCTCTGCAACTTGCGTAGCAAGTGTTCTTGGCCTTTTTGTATAAATCCATCTGGTTACTGCATAAAGATGTATTCTTCAAGATGTCCATTAAGAAAGGCTGTCTTGACATCCATTTGCCAAATTTTGTAATCTAGCACTACAGCATAGCAACCGGAGAAAATGTTTCCTTATAATCGATCCCCTCTTTTTGAGTGAGCACTTGGGCTACTAATCTTACTTTAAATATTTCTATCTTTCCATCTACTCATTTTTTCCTCTTATAAATCCATGTGTATCCAATAGGTTTTACCCCATTTGGTGCCTCTACAAGTTCCCAGACTTTATTGGAATACATAGATTCCATTTCTTGATTCATAGCCCTTTTCCAATGTTCAACATCACTATCTATTAGAGCTTCATTGTAACTAATAGGATCTTGTATATTTTTATCTGAGATAGCCATATAGGTTTCTCCTAATAACATATATTTTTTTGGTAGCCTAGTTACACTCCCACTGCGACAAGGTTCTAAAAATGATGGTTGTTCAGGGATAATCCTTTGTTGATTAGATTGTTGCTCTTTATTCTATTCTAAAATGGGTGTTAAAAGCTGAGTATTAATTTGATCACTTAACAGCTCTTCAAGTATTACCTTACTCTTAGGTCTGAAGTTCTTCATATAGTCTTCTTCGTGGGAAGTAAAATGTGTGCTCACAATTACCTTCCTATCTTGAGAACTATAAAATAAACCTCCCCTTTTTCCTTTGGGATATCCCACAAACATACAAACCTCAGAACTTGAATCCATCTTATCTGCCTTTGATTTCAGCACATGTGCTAGTGATCCCCAAATACAGACATGTCATAAACTTGGTTTTCGACCTGACCATAATTCTATTGGGGTTTTAGGCACTAACTTAGATGGAACTAAGTTTAAAAGGTAAACTGCAATTTCTAGTGCTAGTCCTCAAAAAGAGATAGGTAATTTTGAATAATTTAGCATAGATCTCACCATATAAAAAAGAGTTCTATTTCTTCTTTCAGCTACCCCATTTTGTTGTGGTGTTCTTGGGGCAGTCAACTGAGATATAATCTCATTTTCAACCAGATACTCTTTGAAATCTCTAGAAAGATATTCACCACGTCAATCAGATCAAAGTTTCTTTATGTTCTTATGTAACTGCTTTTCTGTCTCAGCCTTATACTCTTTGAATTTCTCAAGAGCTTCAGACTTGTGACGTATCAGATAAACATAATTGAATCTTGAGTGGTTATCAGTGAAAGTGATGAAGTACTCATAGCCTCCTCGAGCTTGTACATTGATAGGTCCACATACATCTGTATGTACCAATTCAAATGGTACTGTTTCACGCACTCCTTTGGCCGAGAATGGCCTTTTGGTCATTTTTTCTTCTAAAGAGGATTCACAAAGTGACAATGATTCATTTTCTAATGGACCCAAGAGTCCATCTTTGATTATTCTCTGTATCCTATTTTGGTTTATATGACCTAAGCGTAAATGTTAGAGGTAGCACTGGTTGGAAAAAAACTTTCTTTTCTTAGATAAATGTTTATGATCATTATTATTAATTACTGTGTCATGCATAGAAAGGATCATAGGACTCAAATGATATAAATTATCTTCCAATGTACCATAACAAATAAGTTTATTATTGTAAAAAATAGAAAGTGAGGATCTAAAATTTACAGTCTACCCTTGCTTTGACAAACAAGCTACTGAAATTAAATTCCTCCTAATGTCTGGAATATAAAGACAATTATTCAAAACTAAAGTCTCATTATTAAAAGATAATAAAATAGATCCAGTCTTCTCTACTGACACGAACTGTCCTGTCCCAAGTTGCAGTTTCACGCTTTCTTCACTTAGTTTCCTGGTTTCCTGAAACCAAAAAAGTGAATTACAAATATGATTAGTTGCTCCTGAATCCAATATCTATATGTCAACTAGATTCTGAACTAAACAAGCCTCAATAACTAAAAGATTTCCCATACCTGATTTCACAATCTTTGGGCAATCCTTTTTCCAGTGACCCTTCTGCCTACATTTGAAGCACTTGCCTTTAGGCTTGCCATCTTAATTTGTAGACAATCTCTTTTTCCCAGGTTTCTTCTTCTTACCTTTGCCTTTTGGCTTAGGCCCAGATGAAGAATTATTTTTAGAAATATTTATGCTTCCTAGAGATTTCTCTGCATGATAGGTCTCTTCAGCAGAATGGAGTTCGTTCATCAATTCTGCTAAGGTCATGTTTCTTTTGTTCATGTTATAATTAACCTTAAATTCTTTGAATATATCTAGTAGAGATTCTAGCACCATATTAATTTTTAAGTTATCATCAATTTGTGCGCCCTGAATCTCAGCCTCATTCAAATAGTCCATCATTTTGAGGACATGATCACGAACTCTTGTGCCCTTCCCCATTTTTCTATTCATAACACCCTTCAATGCTACTTGTCTCACAGAGAGAGTACTCTGCCCAAACATCTCTTGGAGACTATCTATTATTTCAATAGCAGTTTCCAAATTCTGGTGTTTGGTTTGCAGAATATTAGAAATTGAGGCTAAAATGTAGCATTTAACCATCTCATTGGCCTTTTTCCATTTCTCATAAAGCCTCCTCTCATTTCTATGAGCATTTTCTGGTGGTACTGGGGGACATGCCTGGTTAAGACATTTATAATTTTCAGCAGTTAGGACAATATATAGATTTCTTTTCCAATCTATATAATTCTCGCTAGTGAGTTTGTTTTGATTTAGGATAATAGAAAGTGGGCTCAAGCAAGTCATTTCTGGAAAAATAAAACATCCATGAATTAATATTTTGAAATAACATTCACAATAAAATTTTAAAATGCAAAAAACCATAAATGCATTCTATTTTATTGTAACGATAATTTAGTAGCGTTTTAGCAAGCTATCGGTTGGGGAAATCATGCCGCCACTTACTAGATCCAATTAATCATTGGATTATTTACTTTCATGTCATAACATGAAAAATAACTATCGTTATTTTTTAGGGTCAAAATTTTGTTAACAGAGCTTTATTGGGAAGGTTAATAACAAATTTTGTTAAGTGTATAATCATTATTTTAATCTACGTATTTATCATTTAATGTAGCCACTGTTAGGATGATCAACAGATTGAACAATGTTTCGATCTTATCTTTAAAGAAGTTTATCAAATAAAATGTCTAATATATATACCCTCCGTAGGGAGCATTATGAAGTCAAGGTATATATATAATTTTATTATTTAATTAACAATGGAACCCGTGGAAAAATTAACTTGAATCTTCCCTCTCCCAGTCAATATTTTAAAGTTTGTTTTTCTTTTTAAAACATACATATATTGTTAATTGCATGCTTCCTATAATATTTTGTAAGTGCTACCTTATATTATCAAGCATTTGCAAATTTCAAACAATATATATGAATTCATGTTATATGAATGACATATATCATTATGCATAGAGTGACACTACCTATTCTATATGACATGTTATTATGGCATGTTCACATCCAAAACACAATATATGAAAAAAAATATTAATCCTGAGCCTAATCTTCATTGGGTTTCTTGTCAATATATTCTTCCATTGGATTATCTTTGTTGATGGACTTGGCTAATATGGCCTTTAAATTTATTATTGGTCCAAATTTTTAATTTTAAAGAAAATAAAATAAAATTTTAAGTAAAACTTTTGGACCAAAAATAAACTTAATTTGTTAAACTATATCTATGCATTTTAATCCATTAAGCCCAAATTTTATTGAACTTAAAACTAGGATTTACTAAGCCCAAAACTATTTTTGGACTTAAATGTATAATAGTATACTAATTTTACCCAAACTGAAAATATTATAGAAATTAGGGGTCTTAGTGATAATTACCACTCAAAAACCCTAATCTCATATTTTCTTTTCCAGTCCCATCACCATCACGCATTACATTCTGTTGAACATAAATGCAAAAGTCTCGAACATTATGTCAAAAGACATAAATTATTAAAGTATAGGGTGCTTACTAAAAAAATTAAAAAAGAACACCCATCTTTTATCTGCCAATTCCAGGAGCATGAGCATGAGTTCTTGCCGTAAATTATTTTCTTCCTTTCTTGATTTTTTCTTTTCTTGATTTCTATACTATTTTATAATAAAATAATATTTACAAGAATTCCTATACCATTAATGGCTTACAAAAAAAATCTAACAATAATGAATTAAAACCAAAAGGAAAAAAATAGTGATAATAGACCACCCTTTTTTGTTATAAATCCAAAAAAAAAATACAGACAAATTTCTAACTATGAATTGAGACAATCCAAGCATGCTTTATTCATATATTAACAAATAATATATATCTAAATAAAGTATGCCGCTCAAATACATAATAAACAAGATAGATTTCTTACGAAATCCATATATATTATTATGAGATGGCTCTGACACCAATTGAAGGGATAAAATCAGGTTTTTCTTAATTTTTTAATTAACACCTTTTAGAACCGATCCCATACAACATATAAGAATTAAGTAATCTAGAAATTCGTACTTTGATATTTTGAGAAGATGAATCAATTGAAAATTGTAACTAGATCGATCAACACTTCCAATTGCTACTAGATTCTCTTAGACGTCTTCTGTATTTTTCTCAAAAGCACTGGAATTCTTTTAGCTTTGTTTTAAGAGAATAATACCCCTTTTATAATACCTTATGAAAAACCCTAGTATGTTATGATTAGGATTTCTATTTAAAACAAGATTCCTCTTTTAATTTAATTATTTAAATATTTAAATTAAATATTATCTCTCCACTTAGGTAAAAGGGGAGAGAATGTGTAATTAACTAGGGGGCCACCTTGTAAAATATCACAAGCCCGCTTTTTACACTTGAATATAACATACTAGGCCTTAACAAATATTATAATTATGATTTTCATCTAATACGCTAGTTTTCATGCTTTTGGGTCCAATGATGGTGTTGTCAATTAAATGAGCTAACCCGTCGATCGTTTGGGAACATACAATAGTGGCTACAATAATTAAATTTATAATTAAACAAATATAATTATTTAATTCCAATTATACTATACTATAAGATAGGAATTGACCTCTATAATTGCATGCTCGAATGTACTCGCCCAAGCCATATTGATTTCTTTACTGCACAATCCTTTGTACCACATCATTAATTTAAATTGATATCTCAACTATCCAATCAATTTAATTACATCTTGTTCCTTCATACTTACTAGTATTCTCTAATGATTATTTTCAACATATTTATTTATGTTGACACACTCTGACCAGAGAATTCTATGATCAAGTACTGAAAACCCATAAAGAGATGTGTCGTACAAATTCTATATCGTTAATCTATAATTTCAATACTTGTAGTTGCTCCCACCAAGATACTGGGTAATCTTGACTACATGTGTGTGTCATGCCCATTGGTAACTCAAATGAAATAACAACTACAATCATGAAATTATAACTAACTCAAGATTAAGATTGCAGTAAATCAATTTTTATGAGATTTAATAAATCTGACAGTTATTACTAGGTTAATTAAATCTCATATGTGATCTAGTTCAATGTAGTCATAATGCATCAATAAATTCATACATGACTAAGACAAATCACTCAATGAATTTATTATAGTCTATATCTAAATAAAGTGTCCAACTTTATTTATCAACTGCAAACTTAATTTATTTAATCATAAGATTAAATGAACTTTACTCAAAATATTAATGCAATAAAGATACATGAATAAAATACCACATTTATTTTATTAATCAGAAATATATTTATTACAATAAATATATAAATATGCTTTAAAGAGTATATTTTTCCAACAGTTTCAAGATTGTGATAAGTTGAGCATTTGGTCAATGATGACACGGAATTGTTTTTGTGGGCGGCAGCATTTGGTTTTTCTTAGTCAGCCAAAACATATACAAATGAAGACAATGATTATGTTGGAAATATTTTATCATGGCATATTATTTCATAATCACAATATTAAAATGATAAATAATTAAAAATATGTTATAATTTTAATCGTGTGACTATAAAAAAGTGTTATATAGTGGAATATCTCTACCATAGTTAGACTCATAAAAAAAACACGTAAGTTTTGGGCATGTACATTTTTTATTTTCTAATATCTTAATCCTTTTTAACAAACCTCAACTTAATAAAATAAAAAGACTAATATCAGCCAGTAGAGTTCTCAACGAAATTGAAACAATAACCATTTAAAAAAATAAACAGGTAGAATGGAAGATCAATTTGCTTTCATAGTCTTCATTACTCTATATAGTGATATAAAATTAAGCTTTATTTAATTTCTTTAATATTTATGAATAATAAAGTCAAGATAGTATTGGGCTTTAGTTATTAGCAATGATTGAGAAGAAATGAAATATAAAAAAAAAATAAATGCGTAACTGTTGGGATTATGTACTCTTTAAAGCATATTGATTTTCTTATTAATAAAATATTTCAAATATTTTATTCAGATATTTTGAATTGCATTAATATTTTGAGCAAAGTCCATTTAATCATATAAATTAAAATAACCACTCTAAAATAACTTATTTTAAACCTTATCCTTTATTCCTTTTACAATTAAAAATCTTTTTATCTATCATTTTATGGCTTGGCTGCGACGTGCAAACGAAACGAACAGAGCCAGTTTTTGCCTTGGCTGCAAACTAAACAGGGACAAACAGAGAGAGGAAGTTTCTTCTCAACCATATTAGGTTTGTCATTTCTACTAAATAATCTG
Source organism: Murraya koenigii (assembly GCA_025617385.1). Taxonomy (NCBI): domain Eukaryota; kingdom Viridiplantae; phylum Streptophyta; class Magnoliopsida; order Sapindales; family Rutaceae; genus Murraya; species Murraya koenigii. The sequence goes on from CM046818.1 coordinate 23,815,222, forward strand.
CACTTTTTAAAACATATATATACCAGCCCCCGGAGCTCCTTGACAGAGGAACATTTCTGTGACTCATGACTCTATGGCCTAATGAGCCCTTTCTGTACTATAATGAATGAGCCCTAACTTGACCAATTGGCATGCTGCAAACTAAATGAATAGAGAGAGAAACTTTAGGATAAACAAAGCTTTTAGACGAGATGGCAGATTAGGGGTCAAAAGAAATAGAAGACTCCTTAAAAATCTTTACTGCTGAGGTGGATTATTTTTATTTTTATATATCTATTATATTAAGATTATTCAAGTCTATATTAATTGATGAGAAATTTAACTAGTTGGATAATTTTTGCTTTATTTGAATCAGGTTGATGATGAGAATGATATAAGCAATGAACCAAATGCAAAAGAAATTATTAAGCCAAAAATTGGCATGGTTTTTTATACAGCTCAGGATTTGTTTGAGTTCTACAGGACACATGGGAAGATAATGGGATTTGAAATTATTAAAAGAACCTCTATCAAAGTAGACGATGGAGAGTTGAAGTATGTGAAATTTTCATGTTCACGCAGCGACAAGGCAAAATCTTTATCGAATCATCTTTTTAGATTTCAGCCAACATCCAAAACAAATTATAAGGCTAAAGTCAAGGGAACAACATGCTTTAACGGAAAGTGGGAAGTAAGATCCATTACATATGACCATAATCATGAGCTAAACACATCAAGTAAGGCCTGTTTTCTGAAAATCAACAGGGTAATGAAATTGTTGCTCAAAGAAAGTTGGAATTGAATTATCAAGGTAGAATACTACCGAATAAAAGCTTTAATTCTTTAGTGGTTGAAGCAGGAGCATATGAGAATTTCCCTTTCTTAAAAAAAGATTGCAGGAATCATTTAGAAAAAGCAAGGCGCTTACAGCTTGGGGATAGAGATGCATCTGCAGTTCATGATTATTTCTTTAAAATGCAAGATGGTAACTCCACTTTTTTTATATGATGGATTTAGATAAAGATGCTTGGTTAAAAATTCTGCTTTGGGATGATGCTAGGAGTAGAGCTGTGAATAAAGAATTTGGTGATGTTATTACATTTGATTCAACGTATCTAACAAATAAATATAATATTCCATTTTTTGCTTTCGTTGGGGTGAATAATCATGGATAGTCAACATTGTTAGAATGTGGCTTGATTTCCAATGAGGACACTGACATATATGTTTGGCTTTTTCTATCTTGGCTTATAGTATGTTTGGTTGTGCTCTAAATGCCATAGTCACTAATCAAGATAAGGCCATGCAAACGGTGATTGAAGTTATCTTTCCACGTGCGCGACATAGGTGCAGTTGGTGGCATATAATGAAAAAACTTCCAGAAAAATTGAAAGGTTATAAGAAATATGAATTGATTAAGTTGACTATGTAGAATGTTGTTTGTGATTCTTTAACATATTCTGATTTTGATGAACATTGGATGGTGTTTATTGAAAAATATAATTTTCTTAACAATGAGTGGCTGCAAGGCTTGTATAATGAGAGGCAATGTTGGGTGCCAACATATATGAAGGATATCTTTTAGGCAGGAATGTCTATAACACAACGTAGTGATAATATTGTTCTTGTACGTGCGTATATATTGCTATAGGTAAATAAATAAACTAAATTAAGGTCAAACACACAAGTATGCTCAATAAAAAATGGGTAGTTGGTTGCTTAAACTCACTTAATAATTATTGATTGTTCGGCAATTAAAGTACAGTTGCTATAACATCGACTACACCACAGGGCAAAATCCTAATGCATCCTTAACTGTTGCCTATTGGATATCTTGTGTTTATATGCAATCTAAAAGTGATTAGTTGTGAAACTAACATAAAACATATCATTACACATTCTAGATTCCATTTACCCTAAAAAGTAAATCCCTACGTCTAGCTCTTCACTACTTTTAGATTAAGCATGACCATATTCAAATCGAGATAAACTCAACTTGGGAAACCCAACTTAAAATAATGTATTGTTATGATTTATTCCACTAAGCAGACAGTTTTTAGGCTATTTCTTAGCTAGTATATACTAAATGGGCTATCAGCCGAAATAAGAAATTACAATAAGTAAAATCAAAGCAAAATGCTAAAGCAGATTCTAAGCAACACATATATAGCAGTCAATTAACCATTAAGCTTGTTTAATCCCCAATTACATTAAAATTTAGTTCATGACGGATGTAATGACAGTAACAACACACAATTCTGACATTAGATTCATTCTCAAAGAAAAATAACAGCATGTCAAGATGAAAAATAGTGAGAATTGCAATTCCAAGATACAACTATTCTTTATTTTTTGTGATCTCTCTTTCTTCCTTACAAAAATTCTCTACTGCAACCATAAAATCTTTTTTTTTTGTCTTTTTCCTTATTTTCTTGTTGTTGCATGTAGCTGCGTTGGAAGGCGTGTCTCTTTTTCTGCCATATGCTCTTTTTACATCTTAAGATTAGGGCAACCAAAAGCATGTAGACACATGTCACCTTTTAATAACCTAGGATCACATAAGTTTTTGTGCCTCCTATTACTATTTCATTTTCACGTGACAGTGACAGCACAATAACAACTGCACTAGGCTCTGTTAGTTAATCACATGCAGTCTGTGTTATTCTTTTATTTAGTTTATTGCATCTGCCAGTAAGTTCTTTGTTATTCTTTACAGTTTTATTATTGTAGCAATCATCTTTATATTTTGAGGTATTTGGTCACTTATAATAATGCACTTAATCACAAAACAAAATGATCTACTGTACATTAATTTATTAAAGTTAAACCTAAATGAATGCTTATGCAAACTGCAGCTTCAAATTAGATAAAAACCTGTTATTTACTCTCCAAGTAATAATAGTTTAAGTCTAGAAATGCCATGATAACTCTCATTTTGTAGAGTTATCATACCCCAAACTTAAACTATTACTTGTTCTCAAGTAATGACAACAACACTAACACTTCAAATACACAAACATGCAATAAACAACTAAGCTCTATCATCTAGATTGCCTTAATTTATCAACCCTCAAATTTTATTCTCAAGCATGCAAAGTTTTCATCAACAATTCTAGTCCTAGACTTGGGTTTCATTACATCCAATGTGTGTGTGGCGTTTTGATCAAGTTTCAGAGTTGCTGCAGCATCACTCAAGCATTAGATACATCTTAAAGATAGAATAATAAAAATATTTTCATTTACAGGGAAACATGAGTCATAAAACTACAAACTATGCTACGACATTCATTCTTCATTCAAATTTTTTTTAAGCACTTATACCTTTTAGTGTAACATCAACTTTTCATGTGACTGTTTATCAGAGACATTGATAACACCTCTAATACTTCATCAATGCACAAATCAGAGTTGCTGCAACAATAACACCTATGATGCTTTAACTATGGCCTTATATTTAGACATCTTTACTCAAGTCTGAACATGGGGCTCATACATAGACTTAGTGTTGTGTGCATGCTTTGCAAAATGTGCAATATGTGTCAGCGTGCAAGTGGACACAAAAAGTACTATAATGATGAGTATTCAAATCATCTCTATAAGGATTGATGTATAGAGAATTGCTACAACAATCTTACAGTAAAACTTTGGTTAATAATAAAACAAAAATGAATGATAAGATTAAAGATATAGTTCAAATAAAAGTGCCATAAACTAAATGCAATGAAGGAAAAATAACATCAAGCATAAAGGGGTACTCAATGAAAAATGAGTAATTGGATTTTAAACTCACTTAATGGTTATTGACTACTTTTCAATTAATGTTCTATTGCAATAACATTTACTACAACACTGGACATAATCTCTCATATGTCCTCAACTGTCGCTTATTGGATATCTTATATCTAAAAGTAACCTAACAATGACTAGTTGTTAAGCGAACATCTATATATAGCATTACATGCTCTATGTTCTATTTACCCTACAAGGTGAATTCCTATGTTTAGTTCATTGCTAATTTTATATTAAATATGACTCTATTCAAATCGAGATTAACTCAACTTAGAAAATCCAAAACTATATTATCTTGGATAATTTCATTAGATTAGGCCTTTGTGAGGCTCGTCCCTAGCTTATATATAGTAAATGGGTAGTTAGCCGAAATAAAGATTTGTAATAAATAAAACCAAGAAAAAATGCTGCAATAAAAATAAGGTAACACACACACACACACACATATAACAGCTATCTAATTCATTTGAAATCCAACTATTTGAAAGTTTTGCTCATGAAGAATTTAAAACATTAATAACGCAAGAGTATGTCATCAAATACATCATCAAAGAGAGACTTAAAGCAAACATATTCAAAGATAAAGTTGTGATACAATAAGGATGGAAGTGTCACGCTTTGGTCTTAGAGTATCCTTTCTTCTTTTTTAAAAAATCTTCTCTGTTATAGCTTTAAAAATCCTTTAAGTCTTTGTTTTGTGAGTGATGACAGTTGTTGATGATGGATGAGAGTGGTTAACGTGAAGATGTGTTGAAGATGATGATGAAGGTAGTTGAAGATAATGATGACTACTCTAATGGATATGAAAAAGATGACTTGTTTCCTTAAAATAAGCACTTTTATATCTTGAAATTAGAATAACCCTAAGAGAAAATATGGACACTTGTCATCATTTAATAACCTGGGACCACATGATATTTTGTGTGCTGCCTGCCACTGTTTTATTCACTATTGATAGTGGCAATATAGTAATAATTATAATGCGTGACAGGTTGCATAGTTTTTGTAAATTTGATTTGCTCTCAAATTGCTGCACCAATTTCCTCCAATGTTCTCTTTATCTCAGACTTGATTTTTTTGGTTTACGAACTAGTCTTTTATCATTTTATGTAAGCCTGTTGCTACAACATTATGATCCTTCTTCTGTAATATCTCTTATCAATGCATAAGCTTTTGGGTCACCTATAATTATGCCTAAAATTAAGGTATGAAATGGTCTTTATCACATCATTTTATTTCAACTATAATTAAATACATGCACATACAAAATGTAATTAAAAATATAATAAAACTTCATCATTTACTCTCAAATTAATGTAAGTTTAAGTTTAGATATATAATGATAACTCTCATTTTATAGAGTTTTCATACCCCCAAACTTAAAAAATTAGTTGTCCTCAAGTAATAACAATAACACAAATACTTGAATAACTTATTTATGCACTAAACAACTTAGCTCTATTATCTAGCTTATTCTAACTCATCAACCCTCAGATTTCATCTTTAAACATATAGAGTTATCAATCAACAGTTTTCGTTCTAGACTTAGGTTTCATTATGTCCAACGTGTGTGTGTGTCACTTTAATAAAATTTAGAGTTGTTGCAGTATAACTCAAGCATCATACACATCTAAAAAATAAAACAATAAAACACTTTCATTCATAGAGGGGTAAGAGTGATAAAGAGCTACAAACTGTGCTATAACATTCATTACTCATTCAGTTAATTCAAATATTTTTTTTTCTATGTAAGTTAAATTAATACTCTTCAATATAACACTAATTTTTCATACAAATACTTATAACTTATAATGATGACATCCAATTACTTTATCAATGTACAAATAAGAGTTATTGTAGCAGAAGTATATGAAATGCTATAACTATAGTCTTATTTTTAGACACCTTTAACTCAAGGTTGAATATGAGAGTTCATGCACAATCCTGACTACTTAGTTTCTTAGATAGAGGACTTGAATTTTCTTTTTAGGTTACTGTACCAATGCTTATAATTTTTGCTGTCTTTTTACTCAAGTCTGCATATAAGGTGCATACACAGCCGTGGTTACTCAGTAACTAAGGCATTGGAGCAAAGTTATTATACTCTTAGCATAGTTTGATAAAATTTTTTAAAAATTTCCTAATTTCCCCCCAAACTTGAGCTATTCCTAACCACAGTTTCTTTAATTTTCTAATTTGCTTATCCTGGTTTTGCTACAGTATACTCACACAACTCAACTAAAGTCTAAGTGTTAAGACAAAATTTCAACCTTCATCTATAAATTGTCTCTATTTGAAGGTAACTCTTCCTATATTTTATCATTTAAATCATCTTTATTGGGTTTCTTAATTCAAGATCTAGTACTAGAAAGATAAAACTACACACTTAATCAGACACATTCATGCAAATATCCATAAAACTGAAAAAATTTTCATTCACATTTAACACATTCTCATAAATTGAAATTAAATTTCAATATACCACACACTCAATCATTCATAAAAATATTTTACAGCATCATACTATAGCATAACATAATACAACTCCCTCTTAACCTAAGAGGTGTTATGCCTCTCATGCACACAAGGCAAATTAAAAATATACATGCATGCAATTTAAATTAAAGGCATAAATTTTAAAACATGAAAATAAAGATAATTAAAAAGAATAAAAAGACAAAAATAAACACTCAGCAATTGTAATAATAGACTTGCCAGGCAAGGGATACTGCCTTATTAGGACAATGCTGTAGTATATATTGAGTAGGTTCACTTCTTCCTTGTTCCATCCTCAAACTTTGCCTTTGGTGAACCCATATCTACAACAATTGACTTTTTTTTTTAGTTTTCTTTGTTGGATTGGTTCTTGGGGTTCCAGCAACTTCTTCTCAATCTCTAAAGCCTTCCCTAGTGTAGCTGCAACAAAATGTTCTGGGGTTACTATAGCTGTATATTCTCTAGTAATTCCATTAATTGTTCTAGTAGTGAGAGCTCCTTTATTCTTGAATCTCTCATCACTTATAGTTATTTTTACTTTAAATAACTCACAAATGCTTGTGATGGGAGATGAAATAAAAAAGTGCTAAACTTTTGCCTTTTCATAGCACACTCCCTAATTTCTTTTTCTATAATCTTCCTCACATCTATTATAAGTCCCTTCAATATAACATACAACAGTATGAGCCTCTCTAAGGACACAGTGGTATTGTGTGTAGTGGGCATCAATCTAGATTTTAAAAATTTTACCCACACTTGGGTAATAGGTTTCAAATTAATTCTATTAACTACCCTTTCTTCTTTATTCATCAATTCACTACCTTCTATAGTCAAGGCTTTAAGTACTTTATTCCACTTCTTTACATTCATAGTTTTAACTAATCTATTGCACTTACAATCTATTAGAGGCGGTAAATTATAAAAATAATTTATTAATCTAGAGTCAAGAGGGATTTAAACTTACCTCACCTAAATGTTTCTTTGGTCTTGCTACAGTATGTTAGAGTATAACTCCTTGACGATTAACAATACTGTGTCTTAAAGATGAGCACAAAACTTGAGGCATCATAGTTTTACTGCAGCATTGTAAATAACATTAATTATCTTAGTTGATTACTTAGAAAATTGAAATCCTTTCTCCTCTACGATAGTTCAAGGTTCAATGAAGTCTTCATATAAGCTCCCATGTATTGCTTCACTCATTGTCCATTTACCATGAATTTTAGACCCGTTCTGTGTCCTCCAAAATATCCTCCGTATGCTACAACATGATAAGATTATAGAATATCTAAAATTTCTTCATTAGGAACACATCTTCCGATTATAAGATCTAAATACATCATGTACAAATAGGGTTCATCCCATTGATAACTTTTGACATCATGGAGAAGCCTTTTCCTCTACTGGTAGTTAAAGTCAAGTAGTAGCAGTCTACTAATTAAATAATTAGTAAACTCTACATGTTAGGGAAATTTAAATTGCTGTAACATTTATGCATGCTAGAGCATCTGCAATTACTCATCAGAAAATGTTTTTATAATGTCCTACTTTGTCAGAATGCTTGCATCTGCTTCAAGCCTTGAAGATGATCAGCTAATTGATTTTCAATTCATTTTCTATTCTTGATCTCTAATCCAAACTCTTATAACAAGAGAATCCACTTTATTTGCCTTAGTCTGGCATGTTTTTTTATAGTCAAGTACTTTTTGACTAAGTGAGCTGTGTAAATAGTCACTTAAGTTCCAATAAAATAGGCTATGAACTTATTAAATGCAAAAACAACAGCCAACAACTCCTTTCCTATGGTGGTGTAGTTGAGTTATAGATCAGCTAAGGTCTTGTGTTGTATAGTAAATTGAATAAAAATATTGCGTCTCCTCTGCCCTAGCATTACTTTAACAAAATGGTCACTAGCATCAGACATCAACTCAAAAGGTATACTCCAATCAGGTAGTATAACAACCGGTGCTATAACAAGAGCTTTCTTCATTGTTACAAATGCCTTCAAACAATCCTCATTAAAATCAAAGGGTCTGTTATACTTCAGCAACATGCATAAAGGTTTTAGTATCTTAGAAAAATCTTTAATAAACCTTCTATAGAATCCAGTATAATATAAAAAACTTCTTACACCCTTGACTGAAGTAAAGGGTAGAAATTTATCAATCACCACTATTTTTGTCTTATCCACCTTTATCCCCTTTTTAGAGATCATACGACCTAGGACTATCCCTTATTGTTTAATGAAATGACACTTTTCCTAATTTAACACTAAATTATTTCTTCACCTCTCCTAAATATGTTTTTTAGACTATGCAAACAATCATCATATGATTTTCCAAAGACTGAGAAATCATCCATAAATACCTCAAGTGTTTGCTAAACCTTGTCGAAAAAAATGGATATCATAAATACCTTCTGGTATTATAGTAATCTGGTTGTAGCCTGGGTATCCATTTAAGAAACAATAATACTCCTTTCCAGCAAGTCTGTCCAGTATCTAATTTATAAAAGACAATAAAAAGTGATCTTTCCTTTTAGTTTTATTAAGCTTCCTATAGTTCATGCAGACTTTCTATCAAATTACTGCTTTTATGAGAATGAGTTCAATATTTTCATTTGCTACAACTGTCACTTCACCCTTTTTTGGAACACAATATACTGAACTTACCCATGATCTATCTAAAATTGGGTAGATAATTTTAGCATCTAGCCATTTGATGATCTCTTTCTTCATAATTTTGTTTATAATGGGATTTAACCTTTTTAGTTGCTCTATAGAGTTATTGTAGTAATCATGAAACAGAATCTTATACATACAGATAGAGAAGCTGATTTCTTTAATATATGTCATAGTCTATCGAATGGCCTTCTTATAATTCCTCAATACAATCGCTAAGCTCTTTTCTCACTCTGTATACAAATAAGATGAAATAATTATAGTAAGTGTGTCATTGTCACTAAGATAAACATACTTTGAATGTGAAAGTAAAGGTTTTAATTCCAAAATATGGGGTAATTCAATAGAGAGTTTAGGAGGTTTTAATTCCCTATTTGAAAGATCAAGAGAATCAAATTGCTTGTCAATTCAGAAAGGTTGTTTATCTCTAAACCATACTATGTTAGTCGTTTCAAGGCCTTATCATTCATTTTCAAGTTTTTCAAATATTTTAGTCTTGATTTCTGTTTCATTGGAGCAACTCCTTAACCTTTCTGCTATAATAAAATTCACAACACTGACACAATTGCAGTCTTCAATTTCATTAGGATTCAAGCACATTTAAGGTAACTTGTTGATCATTAACCGTCATAGTTATTTCTTCTTTTTGTACATTAATTAGTGTCTTTCCCATGGCTAAAAAGAATCTTCACAAAATGATTGACACTTCTTTGTATGCCTTAAAATCTAAAATTATGAAATCAGCAAGAAAAATAAATTTTTCCACATTTACCAGCACATCTTCAATCTTGCCTTCTGAATATACATGAGATTTATCAGTAAATTATAAAATTACTATTTTAGGTCTGAATTCTCTAACTCATAATTGCTTGAACACTGATAAAAGCATGAGATTGATGTTGGCTCCTAAATCACAAAGTGTCTTGCCACTGTATCTTATTCTTATAAAGTAAGGTATTATAAAGCTTTGTAGATCCTTCAATTTTTAAATTATCTTATTCTAAAGCAGGTGGCTACATTCTTATGTTAAAGCAACTGTTTTAAATTCTCGCAGCCTTCACTTCTTTGTCAAAATATCCTTCATGAACTTTAAATCTTTGGCATTTTCTCAAGAGCTTCCATAAAAGATATATCGATATATACTTACTTTAGCACTTCTAAGAATTTACTGAATTGCTTATCTTACTATTGCTTCTGAAATTTTTCAAGAAATAGTGGTAGATGTCTAAATTATTGAACTATAGCAGATTGTGCAGACTGCTTCTCTTTTGCCATGTTTTGGGTTGATAATGCATCATTATCATTAGTAGGTACTGAATCATTATTTCCTGTAGATAATATATATTTGTGTTCTTACTAGTATGTTGTGCATTGGAAGGTTGTGGCTATTTTTTAACTTGAATTTTTTCTTGGATTGAAATGACCTCCACTATTCTTTTTAGTACACCAACTATAATCTAAACATCCTTTCTAGAACTTAAATTGATTACCTTATAATGCTCTTTCCATTCTCATCTTGGGTCATTTTTGTTGCTAGGTAAATTGCCCTGAGATCTACTGCTCAACACTACAGTGAGCTATTTCATCTAGTTTTCTAGGTTTCTTAAAGATACCGCTTGGCTTCAGATGCCTATTCCATTCTTCACAATATACTCCTTAATCAAGGGTTTAAGTGAGTTAAATTGATCATTACTCATATTTCTTTGCCTTTGACTTTGCTAATGAAATCCAGTTGGTTGAACAAGTCTGTTTTGTCTACTAGATGCTATAACATATTGATTCTGATGTTGAATGTCCCATGAGAAGTTTGGGTGCTGCCTACATCCAAGATAATATATGTTTGAATAAGGGTTGTTATATTTCTGTCTATTGAAATTGCCCATATAATTGACTGAGATTGAATTTCCAAGATAATTATCAAATAAATTCCCTTTTCTATAATAAACACAAGATGCCTTAGCAAATTGGTTAATAGTTGTCGGAGCAGTGGTCATAACTTTCACCATATTTGTCAATGAAGCTACTTAGGCTGATAATACTGTCAAGGCATCTACATTATGAACTTTTACTATTCATTTTACAAGAGCTTGTCTGGTAAATGGCCACTAGTAGTTATTATTAGCTATCATTTCCAAAATTTCATAAGTCTCATTATAAGACTTAAATATCAAAGCCCCATTTGCTGAAGCATCTACATTAATTTATTGCTTAAATTCAAACTATTGTAAAATTTTTCAATTGGATACAATAAGAAATACTATGATGAGGACATTTCTGAAGCAACTTCTTGAATATTTCCCATGTATCGTATAAAATTTCATCTTCAAGTTGATAGAAAGATATAATCTTATTCCTCATCTTTGCATTTTTGACAGGTGGAAAGTACTTTATAAAAAACTTCTCAGTCAAATCATTATATGTAGAGATAAAATCAAGTGGCAAAGAGTTTAACCATGCTCTTTCTCGATCCCTTGGAAAAAATAAGAATACTCTTAGCCTCAATGCTTCCTGTGATACTCCAGTAACCTTAAAAACCTCACCAACTTCCAAAAACAGCTTAAGGTAAAGGTGAAGATCTTTTAATAGCAGTTCATTGAATTATCCCACTATTTACAACATCTGCTTTGAGTTTGAAATTATCAGCTTGAACTTCAGGTTTGACTATTATATGATTTATAGCTTGAGAGGTCAATACTGTATATTCTCTAATGGTTTTCTCTCTGTTATATGCTATGTAAACAATGTTGTTGTTCCTTAGTTGCCCTAGAACATTCTGCTTATTTCGGCCTTCATTATGTCCTTGCATATTGCCTAGTTTTATTAATCATTAAGGATTCAAATCTCCTATATTTTGTAAATCAGCCATGTCTTTAGTAGATTTTAAATCTCTATTATCTTTTCTCAGCCTCTTTATAGTTCTTTTTATTTCTAGATCAAACTGAAATTCAATGGGTTTATACTTGTGCATACAAGGTTTGCAAGAGTAATTCTATCGATACAACAAAAAAATGAAAAGAAAACTCAAGATTACACCAAATAAAATTGACTTCACAAAGCACAATAAACACTCAATCCCCGGCAACGATGCCAAAAATTTATTGTTGTACATGCATATATATTGTTATAGGTGTCAATGTGTAACTGAACACAACAAGTAATATAATGATAAGTATCCAAATCATCTCCACATGGATTGATTTTATCAAACTTACTACAATAATCTTACCAGTGTAATAAAAATAAAATAAAATAAATAATGAACTTAAAGACCTAAAAAAACTAGTTATGCAATAAACAAAAGACAGTAAAGAAATTAAATTAAGGTTATACACATAAGGATGCTTAATAACAAATGGGTAGTTGGCTATTTAAACTTACTTAACAATTATTGATTATTCATCAATTAGAGTATAGTTGTTAATGCATCAAGTAGAGCACTAGGCAGAATCCTAATGCATCCTCAACTGTCGCCTATTAGATATCTTATGTTTATATGCAATCTAATAGTGACCAGTTATTAAACTAACATAAAACATAATATTACACATTCTAGATTCTATTTACCTTACAAGATAAATCCCTATGCCTAGTTCTTCGCTAATTTTAGATTAAGCATGACCCTATTGAAATCGAGATAAACTCAACTTGGGAAACCAACCCTAAAACCATGTATTGTTTTGATTTGTTCTAATAAGTAAAACTTTTTTTAGGCTCGTAGTCTGCAAAATATAAAATTACAATAAGTAAAATAAAAATAAAATGCTATAACAGATTCGAAGCAACACATTTATAGCAGTCAATTAACCATTAAGCTCGTTTAATCCCAACTAAATTAAAATTAAGTTCATGATGGATGTAAAGACAACAATAACACACGATTCTGAAATTAGATTCATTCTCAAAGAAAAATAAAAGCAAACATGAAAAATAGTAAGAATCATAATTTTAAGATACACTCTTCTTAATCTTTTGCGATATCTCTTTCTTCCTTACAAAAATTCTCTATTACAACCTTAGAATCTCCCTTTTCTTTGTCTTTTTCTTTGTTTTCTTGTTGTTATGTGTAGTCGCCTTACAAGGCAAGTCTCTTTTTCTCCCCGTGCTTAGAGTAACCAAAAGTATGTAGATACATGTCACCTTTTAATAATCTAGGACCGCATAACTTTTTGTGCCTCTTATCACTGCTTTGTTTTCACATGACTGTCACTGGACAGTAATGGCTACAACTGGCTCTGTTAGTTAATCACTTGCAGTCTGTGTGATTCTTCTATTTGCATGCTCTATGATTACTGTAGCAATATCTACAATATCTTTTATACTTTAGATTTGGTATATTCTATCTACCAATAAGTTATTTGTCATTCTTTGCAATTCTACTGATGAAGCAATCATCCCTACAGTTTGAGCTATTTGGTCACCTACAATAATGTACTTAATCTAAATACATAATGATCTATCACACATTAATTTATTAAAACTAAACCTAAATGGATGCTCGTGCAAAATGTAACTTGAAATTAGATAAAAATCCATCATTTAATCTCTAAGTAATAATAATTTAAGTTTAGAAATGTCATGATAACTCTCATTTCATAGAGTTATCAAGTATGATGCATTTTTTTATGGATATGTAAATTTAAAAACCACTCTAAAATAATTTATGAAACAATATGGGAATGCACTATGAGACAAGTTAGAAAAAGAAAATCAAGCTAATTTTATTGATTTGAACTCTAATATCCTATGTGCAACTCATTATGCCATAGAGCAGTAGTCCCGAAACGCTTATACAATGGAAAAATCCAAACAATTTCAGTAGGAGCTAAAGGAAAAACTATAGTGGGATATTTTCATGTTAAAAAAAAAAATTTAACTTCAAAGTTTTGTAGTACTTGAAGATATTAAAGTTGGACAGAATCACCATCATGGCCCTTTTCAAGTTTTTTTTTTTTTTAATGTGGTTAATTGGGAGATTAATTGCAAATGTCGACTATTTAGTTTAAGGCACATCATTACAGTTCTTATTCATAAAGAAATATTTTCTGCTCCTGATTAGTATGTTTTAAAGCAATGGAGAAAGAATATAAAAAGATGTCACACCAAGGTGAAAATAAGTAATGACAATAAGAGCACAATACCTAAAGGACTCAGATTTGATAACATGTGCAGCCTTTTTTCTGATGTAGCCAACCGAGCAACTAATAATGAAAATAATTGCAATACGATGTTAGAGGTTTTAGATGATTTGAGAGCAAAACAGATAATAAATAGAGGTGGTAATGAAATTAGTCAACATGTCAGTAGTATTGTTCATGGCATAACAAAATGTACAGAGCTTCGTGGTATTCATAGTGGTAAAATTCTTTCTCCACTAGCAGTTAGAATAAAGGTTGTCTACTTTACAAACGAAAACAATTTAAAGGTGAGCAAATTTTTAAAAAAATGCAAAAAAAAAAAATTGATCAAGGTATGCAATTAATAAATTGTATTAAAAATGCTTATTAAATATTATATTATATAGTACTTGTAATTCCTACATATTATTTCATTCAAGGGATCTCAAACCACAAAGATATGGATTAGAGAACAACGCCACTCATACACTGGTTACATATGATAATGCAATGCAGGTAATATTTATTATCATTAGGTAGATGCTATTTTCCTTTTATCTTTAGGGTAATAAATAGATAAAACCATTATATTTTTTTCTCAATGTTTCAAACATATAGCCTTTTCTTTTTAACTAATTCGTTTTTATATATACAGATCAATCCAGAGTTGTAAAGAATGAAGTATGAGCTAGCAAGAAGCCAAACATAAAAGGTGTAGTTGAAGAATTATTTGAAAACATTATGTCATCGAACTATAATGTTAGATTATTGTCAAATTAGTATAAGAGTTTATTTTTTGCTCTGAATTTGTGATGAATTATGGATTTTTAATTCCTTGGATGTTAATAGCTTGGGTTACTGCAATTTTATGTAACAATACAATTAAGATGTTATTTTTTTACAGTTAATGAATTTTTCTTTAAAAGAGAAAAACAGTGACCATTTTAGTTAGGGCTGAGGCATATCTTCAATCTTTCATAATAATGCAAATGAATATTGCTGATAATTTCTCTTCGAATGACAAAGCTTTAATGTAAATTGATTTTCAATACATATTGAGTTTCTAGAAGAAGCTATTCTCTTGGGTTTCATTGAAATAAATACAACATTTGTCTATACTCTTTCCTACATTAACTACTACTAACTATTGAGTATCAATAATCACTTGATGGAAGCCATTAATCTTTTGTCAAGTAACTCAACTTTCTTGCCCACTATAG
The DNA here is from genome assembly GCA_025617385.1 of Murraya koenigii. Classification (NCBI taxonomy): domain Eukaryota; kingdom Viridiplantae; phylum Streptophyta; class Magnoliopsida; order Sapindales; family Rutaceae; genus Murraya; species Murraya koenigii. Next base: position 23,830,500 of record CM046818.1, read on the forward strand.
CTTGTGCAATGTCCTCACTATCTGCTACATGCAATGTAATTTAACATTAAAAACTAATGCCGATAACTGGACAACTTCTTCTTCAACATACACAAGCTGAACCAATGGAGAAATCATTCTTGTCTCAGCTGCTTTAGAATCATGGCCAAATTTCCAATAACCTTGATGCAAAAAAATGAGGCTTATCACTGTGTCATAAGATATTGAACAATCAATTCACTTATCTTCTTGCCAATATTGGAAAATCTTTTGTAATATTTCATATGCAACCTGGGAACTAAAAACACAAACAAAACCGATTAAATTATTACTTTTGAGATTAAAGTAAAGGGGGAAAACTTTAAAAATAAATTCATTTTGGTTCAATTGCAAAGTTTGCAAGCTCATGATGAAGCATTCTTTAGGCAAAATCAGGATGAAACAAAGAAATAAAGGTGATCTTCAACATGACCTAAATTAAATTACAGCGTTCAATCTAAGAGGAAGAAAAATTATTCAATACAAAATATAGCAACCTTATACAAAAAATGAAATCTTTATTATTCTTTTTATTATTTAGGAAGCAAAATTAAAATTGTTTAGAAAACAAAACAATTATTTCAAAGCAACAGACTAACCAAGGGAATTGGAAAGCAATGACATGATCACTACAAGAAAAAAATGATTTAACTACATGTATAGTACATTAATGAAGGCGTTCCAAAATGTTCGGATGCATGTTGTTATTGTTGATGTTGTCTTAAGTTGAATATTTTCAACAACATTCCCTGGGCGTTGTTAAAAGTTTTTTTGCTTGTTGTAAAGACATATTTAACCACATTCAATAAATGTGGTTGAAAGTTGAAACCTTATTTTACTTGTAAACTTTCAACAACAGGCAAATGAAAGTAGCAAATAACATTTTGCTTCAAGGAAAATATACATGCGCGTGCACACACACACACATTCACACACACGTTTCCATTACAAGCTCTAAACGTTTATTAATATAAAAATTAATAAAACTAATAATATATTGATATAAAAGATTCCATTAACATTCTCTTGGAATTATCAGTACAATATTCTGAACATGTACAAAATGTACAAGAATTTAATAACACAAAATAGTAATTCTTATATTAATATCTTCTTTCCTCAATGGTTTTTGATCAAAATATTCCCCAAAACTCTAACCAAATCCAGTTCTTCAATCTCTCCAAAATAGTATTAATAATAAGCCTCCAATAATTCATCAACTCCTGCACAAGAAAGACCAAAATTCATTAAAAATAGAAAAAAAATTAACACAAGCAACTAATAGAAAGAATTTAGTTTTGATACAAAATTACGAACAAGAATAACGATAATAGAGATGTAGATAAAATGATACCTCAACAAGAACCATGGGTGTATTTACAGCAATAGCAGCTAGCTTTCCTTTCAAGGAATCAACAACAACTTCTGCTGTTTCAATGGCCACACCTTCCTGAATATAATAAGCCAAATTTTTCAGACTACTGAATCAAAAACAGGAACAAGATAAAATAAGAACAAATTCAAGATATGTATTCATTGGTAAAGTATACATGTGCCTCCGTAGTAATAGCACCAGGATGTGGAGTCCTAGGGAGGTTTCTTTTCTTTTTAGGTGGATACTGCAGCTGTTGTGAGCTAACAATTGGAAAACAAGTTTTGAATGGTTTACAAATTCCATATGTTTGATAGTATGCATCCTAACAGAATTAATAACATAAGCAACAATGGAAAGAGTGAAAATTCAGAATAAAGCATGAAGTTAGAAAATAATAATACCATGAAATTTGAATTAAAAAATTAACTAGATATATCAGAAATTAATACATCGAAAATTGAATGTAGATCAAGTGAGGAATCAATTGGAAGTCACGAATCAGGGAATGTTGGTATCGAATCGGGGCTGAGGTTTTAATTGGGGAATTTGAGATAAAGTGAAAGAAATAGAGAATTGGGAGGCAAAACGAAATTGACTAAATTACGGGAGAATGAGACCTCCCAGACAGTGATGAGCCACCGGCGAGAAAATCTCGACCATCAAGAACTTTGATGCGGCAGCAATGGATTAAGTTTCTTAAACAATATGTCGGATTGGCACTAACGGGTTAGGTTTTCAAACAGTATTACAGCACGGCAGCAACATACTGGAACGACGCTAAAACACACTGTTTTCTCGATTGATTGAGTGTAGGATGATTTTTTAGGGTTTGGCCCTGAGGGAGTGATGAGGGTTTGGGTCAGTGTCAAGTGGAAATAGTGCTCGCGAATTGGGGATAGAAACATTTTGTTGTAGCTTTGGTCATGAACCTTAAACGCACCGTTTTTTTGTCTTACATGCATACATATTAAAAATATAAATAAATATATATATATATATATATATATATATTCTTTTAATTTTACAATAATTAATTAAAAAATAAATTATATTTTTGACTAATTATTAAAAATCAAGTAATTAATATTTAGTAATAACCAAAAAGTAAATAGATAGTGTGATTATTAATTTGCCATTACAAATTAATATTTGATAATTTAGTATTAAATACTAAACAAACTCTATTAAAATTAATTTTTAAGTAGTTTAGTGGCCTAACATTTATCTATTATTTAACTTGATTTACTTAATACCAAATAATATTATACATTCTGAAACATAATCTAATAAGTTTTTATCATTTAATTAATATATTCAAAATTTGAATACGAAATCCTAAACTTTTAAATTGAATTATTATGTTAAAAATAACTTATTATTTGAAATTAATGCTTTGTTGTTAATATTATAATTTAGGCTTTATTGTTATTATAGTCATTAAAAAAAAGTTAATAAAAATAATCAATTGTATCAGTGAGTTTTTTGTAAAATATTTCAGAACATGCCAACAAGCATGTTGTTGAATACAAATAACAAGAAGCAAAAAAATGTTGTGATACATTCTTGTTAGTAACGTACCTTTTAAAATGTTGCTGAAGATGAAACTTTTAACAACATGCTTAGTTTGCACGTTATCATTTGGTCTATGGAATCCACCACAACCATAAAACTGATGTAATCATGTGTTTAACAACGCGCCATTACCCACGTTGTTAATGATAAACTTTTAACACCTTCTAGCAACGTGTGATCTTATAGCAATGTGTGATCTTAGAATGTTGCTGAATACCATACTACAACACGCATAGCATGCATGTTGCTGAATTCGTGTTATCTTATCTCTTTTTTCTTGTAGTGGATACCTTTGAATATAGACTACTTGTTCCAATTTTATAAACAGCCATCAATCCTCTTAGTTTTTTAACCAAAATCCGCCGTCTCAAATAAAAAAAATGTGGATACCAGATTAATAAAAAAAAAATAAATGAAAAGGAATCAATAAATACATGCAGCATGTTTTAAAAATATAATTTTATAATAGTTTGTTCCAAAGTGGAAATTACAAACCTATCATGTTCTTCCTAAACTTCCTCTCTATTTTTCTTTGTTTGTTTCATTTGTAGGTCACAGCCAAGTCAAAAAATGATAGGTCAAAAGATTTTTAATTATAAAAGGAATAAAGGATAATGTTTAAAATAAGTTATTTTAGAGGGGTCTATTTTAATTTTTTTTTAAAATATCTTGTAAATGGGATTCCACATTAACCGACACATCATTTGAAATGTGTTTTAGGATTATTTTTTCAGGTTATGTATCATTATTGAAACTTCTTTTATGATTCATGCATTGCTTACAAAACTAATATAATGTTAATGTCTTATATTTTATAATATTATAAAATATCTTGCATAGCTCCAATTCATATGATAAGCAAGAGGCAATTCTCTTTCCATTAACTAGCTATGAAGAACAATTGTGAGCTTTTTGTTCAAAAGTTGTTAATAATTGGATATAAAGTCTTTTCTCTTATGAGCTTTCTCTCCAAAGGAAAGCTTACAGAATAGGAGTTACAATTGAGCCTTTATGGCTTATTAAATCGCTCATATTGAGTGTTTGCTTTATAAATTATTCCTATTAGTACTTGGTGGCCTTACTCTTAGAGCAATCAAAGGGTAAGTCACCCTGTGTCTGCAAGTTTTTAAAGACTGATAACTACATCCAATAACTTGTAGTCGGTAGAAATATGAAATTTGTAATAAAGACAGATGAGTTAATCCGAAAGTGGAGATCAATATCCTTGGAAAAGGTAGAAGAAAATAAATTCTCTTTTAAAGGCAAGATAAAGGAAATGGGAGTATTAGATATTGGTTGGATGTTTGATAGGCAAGGTACTATACATAAGAGGAGTCAATATAGAGGTATTGAGAATGGCTATGAACCATGTGTGGCAAACAAGGAAAGAGCTGAAGATCGAAAGGCTTGGAGTATTTTTATTTTCAAGTTTGAAAATAAAGTAGATAAAAATAAAAAGATTCTTGCAAGAACCTTGGCATTTTAAATAAGCATTTATAGTGCTTAAAGAACTAGAGGGCATTGGAGGAATTTTGTCACATCTCTTCATACATGCAATATTTTAGGTGAAAATTAAAAATGTTTCCATTATGTGTATAGATGAAGAAATTTGTAAGGGAACTGGGAACCTGTAGGTAAGGTGGAAGAAGTGGACACGGATAGGGCAGGAGATTGTATGAGGCAAGTTATAAGATTGACGATTTTAGTTAATATAACTAAACTCTTGAAGAAATTTTTTTCATTGAATTAGAAGATATAAAAAAAGTTCCAGTTCCAGTTACAGTGGAGTATGAAAAACTTCCAACTTTTTTCTACTATTGTGGGTGACTTGGACATTCATATAATGAATGTGATAAGTACAAAAGGCAACCAAAATATGAGCTTGCATTAGACCATGTTTGAAAGCATGGTCTTGGGCAAAAAAAGCAAAATATTTAGAGCAAAATAACAATAGAATATAGGAACGAATAAGTGGGGATGATTAAAACCAGAAGAAAAAAATGATGATAAGGGGGGGGAGGGATTGCTCTGAGGGGATCAGAAGCTTTCTTCCTCTAAAAGGAAATTCTTTTCTGGTTAAAGTTGGAAGTAATAATAAATGAAGCTGTATGAGAAGCGGCATAAGTTTTTCCCAAACCTGATTACTGACTTGATCGTTGGAGGGTTCACGCCCGAAAAACTTTCAGCACCTCTAATTGTCTTCTGTGATTTTAGGTAATTGAAGACAATTTGCAAGTATTTACAAGCGTCCATGATGATTGGCAAGCTATATGAGAAGCGACATAAGTTTTTTCCATACTCGATTACTAATCTGAGCGTCGAAGGGCTCACGTCGGAAAAGCTTCCGACGCCTCTAACTGTCTTCTATGATTTCAGGTAATTGGCGACAATCGACAAGCATTTGTAGGCGTCCATGATGATTGGCAAGCCACTTCCCCAACAAACAAATATAACGATGATGCTGAAGTCAGGAGATCTGCTCGAGATAAAGGTGACGAGATTTTCGGCATCAACATTTGGTGTCGTTTGTAGGGAACGGTACAAAAAGTCATCTTATTGATCATTTCTATTTTATTCAATATAAGTATTAAACTAATTGAAGAAAATGAATATATGCAGTTAATTGTTGCCAAATTACTATTATGCATGGAAAAATAATAGATACTGGAGTATATATATTTATTTTATTGAAACGAATGATTATAATTCACATGGCATAATTTCTGAGAACTATTGAAAAGTTCTGAAATTTAAAAAGTTAATAGAATTGTTAAGGCCAAGTGCTGGATTGTAGCTGACTCGAATTATTTCATTGGGCATAAAATACTTATAAGCGACTAAGGACAAAATGACATGGTTTTTTATACATAATGTGAGCTTTAGTATATATAACTTTAAATAAAGTGAAGCAATAAAAATCCATTCATTGTTTTTCTTTTCTTGTCAAAATTTTCCTAGAGTGGGTAAAAAGATCAAAAGCCATGAAACCATAAATTAATAAGAGGTTTACTTTTGAGAGGACCATGGAGGTAGAGACTTCTCGCCTTCAGCTTAAGGTAGACTCATTGGGAAACCAGCTCACGGAAGAGTACAACAAAGACATTCTGCTACGAATGTATCATGTTTGTCTTGGGCAAGGAGTACCTTGAACTGGACATGTTCAAGCTCGAGGCGGGCGTGGACGCTTACATCAACAAGCAGGATGCCAGGAGTCAGGAGCCAAGGGATCAAGCTGCTCATGTGGAAACGGCTGCTGCGAGACCTGGAGAGGCCGTTCCTCTAACCGAAGAAGCCCAAGCTGCTCCTGCTGTCGAGAAGGACCCTCAAGATGCCCCCTCTTCTGAAGCCCCTCCCCCAGTTGCTAGCCCGACTACTCAAGCCCCTTTACTGGCTTTTGATGTGCTCTCCCTTTTTTTTTTTTTTTTTTTTTTTGCACTTGTACTTGTAACTTTGGCAATTTGAAATGAATAAAGAGACCATATTCTCCATCTTTGGCTTTACATTTTTAGTCAAGTTTTAAATTCCTTGTGAGATGGATTTCTAGTAGGCCTCAAGCTTTTCCCTTGTCTTCAGGACTCTGGCCTACTTTTGTTCCTTTTGCCCATTTGCCAAGATGCGAACAATTGGATTGATCCCTTTAGAAACTTTGGTTGTTTTACCTTACCCGATCAGGCCTTAAGATCTATGGCCATAATACGTTTCTCGGCAAGCTTATCGTGCTCGAGCTTGTCTTGACTGCGTTTGGCTTTTTGTCTCACCTAAAGTTAGGCTTTAAGACTTGTAGTCTTTAGCTTCATCCGCGAGCTTGTCTTGCTAGAGCCTTCTCCGGCTTATGCTAGGCACTTCATCTCGCCTTAAGTTAGGCTTTGAGACTTACAACTCCAGCTTTTCTTCGCGAGCTTATCTTGCTCGAGCTTTCTCTTAGCTATGCTTGGCACTTTGTCTCGACTTATGTTAGGCTTTGAGACTTACGACCTTTGGTTTTTATTCACGAGCTTTTCTTGCTCGAGCCTTCTTTGGCTTATGCTAGGCATTTCGTCTTGCCTTAAGTTAGGCTTTGAGACTTATGACCTTTGGCTTTTATTTGCAAGCTTCTCTTGCTTGAGCCTTCTTTGACTTATGCTAGGCACTTTGTCTCGCATTATGTTAGGCTTTGATACTTATGGCATTTGGCTTTTATTTGCTTTCACAAGCTTTAATTTACTCACATGGGATTAATTAATTTTAGAAGTGTTTTTCTTGCTTTTATTCATGTACAAGATTTTACACACTTCTATTTTTAGGGAAATTGAATATCAATACTTGTAATATAAGGGAACTTATTGGAAATACTTCACCAAGTATTGTGCATTCTATGGCCTCTTAACTTCTCGTCCATCCAGATAAGTCAGCCTGTATGCTCCCAGACCAGCTGTGAGACTCTGTAAGGGCCCTCCTAATTTGGGCCCAGCACTCCTTACCTGGGGTCTTTTGTGCTTTGGTTTACTCTTCTAAGTACCCAATCTCCCACCTTGAATCGGTAGATGTGCACGTTCTGGTTGTAATAGCGGGCTACCCTCTGCTGATATTCTGCCATTTTCATTGCTGACCTTTCCCTTTTCTCTTTTAGCAGGTCCAAATTTGCACACATATGCTCGTTATTCTGATCCTCATCGAAGTGATCCATCCGATGCGTGCCCACCCCTATTTCTGCTGGGATCACTGCCTCATGTCCAAATGCCAAGGAAAATGGTGTCTCTCCCGTGGCGGTTTTGTGTGTGGTCCTATAGGTCCATAACACACCAAGTAGTTCGTCAACCCATGCTCCTTTCTACTCTCTCAGTCTGGTCTTCAGGAGATGCTTTATAGTTTTGTTCACAGCCTCTACTTTCCAATTTGCCTGTGGGTGTGTTGGCGAGCAAAACTTCAGCTATATCCCCATATTTTTTCAGAAGTCTCTGAATTTGTTGTTATCGAACTTCCTCTCGTTATCTGTGACTAGCGCGTGGGGGATTCCATACCTACAAATCACATTTCTCTAAATAAAGTCAGTGGTTTTGCTTTGTGTAATACTGCTTAAAGCTTCCACTTCAACCCATTTAGTGAAATAATCGATTGCCACTACGACATGTATTGCAGATGCTCTTCCTTTTGGCAGTGGTCCAATCAGATCAATCCCCCATTGAGCAAATGGCCAGGTGAGCTCATTACTGTGAGATTCTCTAGTGGTTAAGCTATGTGATTGGTGAAGTTTTGACAACTCTTGCAACTCCTGGTCTTTTCTTGTGCGTCCTGGTGCATTCTAGGCTAAAAGTACCCTTGCCTTAAGACTTTGAAAGCTAGAAACCTTGCACCAGAGTGGTTTCCATAAATACTCTCATGTATTTCTCTGAAGACGTAGTCAGCCTCCTCTTCGTCCAAACAACGTAACAGTGGTAGGGTGTATCCTCGTCTATACAATACCCTGTCAATCAGTGTGTACCTTGCTACTTGACATCTCAGCTTCCTCACCTGCTTCTTGTCGGCAGGTACTATCCCTTCCTTGAGGTATGAGATAATTGGATCTATCCAGGTGCTGCTCGAGGACACGTTCATCACCTCGTCCTCCTGCTCGATGCTCGATCTGGTCCTGACCTCCACAGGAATGGACTTGGGCATTTTGGGATCTGATACAATGGCCATTCGTACTATCATATCTGTCAGAAAGTTTTCTACCCTTTCAATCTGTTCCAACCTACTGCTCGAAACTTCCCAAATAACTGTCTCACCTATCAAAAGTAAGCCTCATCTTCTCGCCCTTTGCTTGGAAGCTTTCGTTGAGGTAGTTTGCCACCAACTGAGAATCTGTCTGGACCTTCACCTTCTCTGTCTTCAGCCCTGCAATGACGGCCTCATACTCACCCTGGTTATTAGTGACCTTAAACTCAAGTTTTACAACATATTGTATTTCCACCCTTTCAGGACTAAGAAGCACTACTCCTACTCCTGCCCCTTGGTCTCCACATGATCTATCCACTGTGATTGTTCACGTCTCGCTCGCAACATGTTCCCTTGCTGCCTGTTCATTATCTGGGCTTTTATCAAACTCTGTGAATTCAGCCACAAAGTGTGCCAGAGCTTGCACTTTAATTGTTATCCGAGGCTGGTAGCTGATGTCAAACTCGCTGAGCTCTATTGACCACTTTACCAGCCGGCCTGAATTCTATGGCTTGTGTAAGATTTGCCTGAGTGGCTGGTTCATCAAGACCACTATCGAATGTGATTGGAAATAAGGTCTTAACTTTCGAGCTGTCGTTACCAATGCGAGGGTCCATTTCTCCACCGGCAGATATCAGGTTTCAGCCTTCAAAAAGGCTCTGCTCGTGTAATACACAGGGTGTTGCACCCCTGACTCTTTCTTTATCAAAACCGAGCTCGTTGCTCATTATGACACTGCCAAATACAGGTATAGAACTTTTCCTACTCACGGTGTTGATAGTAACGGGGCTTTCAACAAGTACTGCTTCAGTTGTTGGAATGTCGCTTCACATTCTGGTGTCCACTTCGTCTTCCTCCCTTCTTTTATCTCCTGAAAGAAGACATGACACTTGTCTGTTGCTTGGGAGATGAATTTGTTGAGGGACTCCAACTTTCTTATAAGGCTTTGTAACTTCTTAAGAGTGCGCGGCAACTTAATGTCAACTATCGCTCTTATCTTCTCTAGGTTGGCCTTGATGCCTCTGTTACTGACCATGAAACCTAAGAACTTCCCAGAAACCACTCCAAAGGCACACTTCTCAGGATTAAGCTTCATTCGGTACTCCCTCAAGAGCACGAAGGTCTCTTCTAGATGCTTGACATATTCTTCTACATCTCTAGACTTGGTGATTATGTCATCCACATAAACTTCCATCGTGTGGTCGATCAAAGGCTTGAAAATCTTGTTCACCAGCCTCGAGTATGTCACTTCTGCATTATTCAAGCTAAGAGGCATCACCTTATAGCAGAACAGGCCCCAATTGGTGATGAAGGCTGTGCATTCCTCGTCTAGCCCAAACATAGGGATTTAGTTATAGCAAAAAAATGCGTCCATGAAGATAAGAAGGCCGTGTCTAGTTGTGGAGTTAACCAGTTGGTCTATCTTTGGCAATGGGAAGCTGTCTTTAGGATAGGCTTTGTTCAAATCTGTGAAATCCACGCACATTCTCCATTTTCTACTTGCCTTCTTCACTAGTACCACGTTTGAGATCCATTCAGGGTGATTGATTTCCTTTATGAACCCTGCCCTCAACAACTTCTCCACCTTGCTGTTCATGGCCTCGTATCTCTCCTGGTTGACGCACCTCCTTTTCTGCCTTACTGGCTTCGCATCTCGCCTTACTGCCAACTTGTGGCATGCCACATTCGGATCAATCCCATGCATGTCTTCATGTGACTAGGCAAACACATCAGAATGTGCTCGTAAGCAATGGACTAGATTTCTCCTCAGCGGCTCGCTCATGCCCGAGCCGATCTTAACCTTATTCTCTGGGTCGTTTAGTTTTATCGTAATTTCCTTCAGCTCTTCAACGGGCTCCTGTCTTCCTTTTTTTTACTCACCCTTTGCGCCTAGTGACGTCACCTACATCGCTTCCTTAGCCGTTGTGGCATAGCAGCTTCTTGCAACCCTCTGATCACCCTTAACAACTCCCACTGCTCTATTTAAGCGATATTTCAGGGCTAAATAATGGGTGGACATCACTGATTAGTTGATCCTCATGAAAGGTCTCCCTAATATTGCCTGGTAAGGGCTGACCTCATCCACAACCACAAAATCCAACATCATATTCTTCTCAAAGGGCCTCGAGCCTATGGTTACTAGGAGATTTACAATCACCAAAGGGGTTAGCTATCCTCCACTGAATCCTTTCAAAGTTGTGCTCGTATGCTCAAGCCTCGCATCCGCTATTCCCATATCATCAAGAGTAGATTTGAAGAAAATATACACTAAGCTTCCCGAGTCCACTAAAATTCGGTTGAGCTCCCTGTTCGCGGCATTTGCCTTTATAACAAGGGCATCTTCGTGGTATAGGACCCCCTACTCATCCTCCTCCATCTACATGATCGGAACTTGACGAATTCTGGCTTTCTTTGTAGCAGCCACAGTGAGTAGAACCTCCTGACTAGTAAAAGCATATCTGCTGTAATTCTTTATGGTTCTGTTTAAATTCCCTGCCATTTTCAGCCCTCTTGTTATCACCCTCACAGTAGGCAGCTCAGGGTCCATATCACTAGCTTGACCATCCTCTCCTTATTGCTTCTCGACTACTGAGTGCCCTCCTTCAATGAATTCGTCTAAGCACCGATTTCTCACCAAAACCTCCACCAGGTTCCTTAAGTCACGACACTGAGATGTTGAGTAGCCATGATCATTTTGGAACCGGCAGTACCTGCTCCTGTCCCTCCTATTTACTGTTTTGACATCGGTATTAGGGAGCACAATAGACCTTGTTCCTCTACAACTTGGAACATCTCCTCAATTGACACCTTCAATGGGGTGTATTGCTTATGGGCAGGTCTCTGGTCAACCATCTGCACCGCCCTGTCCCGGGGAAAGTTTCCTGAGTGTGGAGGCAATGGGCGGTCGACTCTGTTGTTGCTCTGTATAGGCCCATTCAGGGGATTATGAGGCGGGTTGCCACTGTATTACTGATAATCTCTACGGTCCCTACTTGAGGACTTGTGGAATGCAGCGGGAGCCACTCCCGGTTGGGGGACTCTCTGGTATGGGTTGTATGGAGCAATCCAGTCCTTTGTTTATCTAGAAGTCGACAAGCCCTGAGCAAATCCTCATTTCTTCCTGCGTTTAGCCCTGCTGCTCTGCTCACTTTTTAGGTTTGTGGCTTTTTCTTCCTCAATGACGATGTCCATCTTCATTTGCTCGTAGGCATTGAAATATGAGCGGATCGAGGGACTCCACAAGTTGTACCAGGGTCTTCCCATCTTCACCCCTTCCTTCAATCCTCACAACGCTTGAGGGTGATTGAATGCCCCGAAGTCTAAGACTGCCTTGTGGTACCTCTTGATGAACTCTCGAAGGGACTCCCCTTCACTCGATTTTATATCCACCAACTCCATTATGTCATCCTCGGGAACTACTGCACCCTGGAACTGTTCTGCAAACTTCATGCACATCTATTCGAAACTTAGAATGTTCCCCCATTGTAACTTGTGGTACCATGCCCTCGCTCTCTCTTACAAATTCTGTAAGAAGGCTCTACATCTTTGGGCTGCTGTCAAACCTTGCATTCTAGTCATGTCGTTGAAACACTCTATGTGCACCAGCAGGTCACTCTTCCCCGAAAACTTCAAGTCGGGAAAACGAAAATCCTTGGGGATTATGACACCCATAATTTCTGTTGAGAGTGGGGACTCGTTGTCCAGCATGATCTTCTAACTTGGGGATTTTTCATTTCCCTAAAGGTCTTCAAAGACTTGAGCCAACCTGCGTACTTCCCCCTCCAACTCCTCTACCTGGGAAGGGGGTGCTGTGTCCTACAAGTGTTGCCTTGATTCTCTCTCTTCCAGGTTCTTCTCCTCCCTTCTAGCAATGTTTTGTACTTTCTGCCTCTGAGCCCCATCTACTGCATTACCCCTAGTAGGAGCATTCCCACGACTGGATTCAGGAACGTCATTACTTGCTCTCCTCTATCCTTCCCTAAGCTCTTGTAGGATCGACGTCAGTGTCTCCATTTACTTTTCTATCCAGTCCATCCTCTCTTGCATCTCTCTATTACAGGCCTCATTGGCCGCCTCCCTCAGAGTCACCGATTCTTTGGGACTTACTCCTCTTCTGCTGTTTCCTCTCATTTTCACATTGCTTTTTGAATGTGCTGGGAATTCAAGCTTTTTGAACTGATCACCACAGAAAACGCAAAAATATTGATACGATTTTCTGCTCACTTTGAAATAGAACTGTTACCTTCTGGTCGCTGATTGCTTGAGTAGGATTTCCGGTTGGTCCCTGCATTTTTCTATCTATTAGGGCGGTGGATTAGGGCGGTGGTGTCCTCCAATCTGTATTCACAGAAAAGGTGTCAGGGGTCGCCGGGTGTCTTTCTGGCGAAAGCCCTCCGACGCTCAAGTTAGTAATAAAGTTAATTCTTTATAAAATCTCTCTAAATCTGAGAGAAACCAGAAAATAGAAGGTTGGAGGAGATTGAAAAAAGAAGAGAAATTTTTTAATTGGAATGCTAGGAATCCCAATATCCTGAATCAGAATCCTTTTACCTTACCCTTTGCCTGATTTTTATCTCTTTGTTTTCCCGCTCTCCTTTGCTTGGATGCCATCCCCAGCATTAATTGTGCCCGTGCCTTTCTGACAGCTATGGGTTGCTGCGGCACAACTTGGAGGTGCATGATGTCAGATGGTTATGGGTTATCATCATTAAATGATGATGCCATTGAGGTTTGTGTAAAATGATGATACTGTGGAGGCGTGCGCCGGCCATTGGTAATAGTGATGAAACCCTATGGCGTGGGGGGCGCCCGTCATTTATCGATCGTCGTGACAAGTTGTCTGGGTGTTGGGCTGTCATGCTTGAGTCTTGTCTGCTTAAGCTCTGGTCTCTTGTCATTCATGGTGCTGTCCATAACGCGGCCAAGATTCGCTCAGTGGTTGAGGATCCTTGTGACCATGCCCGAGTAGGATAGGAATATCAGAACCCGACTAACTTTAGAACACTTGACCTCGACTAGCTTTGACACCAAGCAGGGGTGTCTTCGTGCTAGCGATCAGGTCTTCTGCTCTGTCTGGATTGTCCTCGAGCAGGACTGCTCGGTATTCCCCAAACAGGTTCAATATCATATATTAATCTGAGCAAGAAGGTGTTCGAATGGAATCTCATAATAAAAGTCGAACGAAGAAGGATTTTAATTTTCATTCATTGTACAACATATTAGTTATTACATTGGCTCACTTAGCCTATTCATTGATAGGTCTCATGAGGCCAAATACAATAGCCTTCTAATTTCTGCTAGTATATAACCTAAACTATTGTTACCATTCATGCATAAAAAGGAAAGTCATCACAAATTTCTAATTTGGGCAGGCATTTCTCTTGGAAGCTAGTTGAAGTATAGGTCAAGTACTACTTATTGGCTCAATGAACTAATTTCAGTCGAAATTTGACCACTTATCGAATTACCAATAAGTCCTAGAAGAGTCAATTTTTGGCACTCCCCCCATTTTGGTAAGACTTCACCCTGCAATCAGTTATATCTCATGTCTATGTAAGTTATGTTTGGATAGACTCCAACATCCTTGTCTAAATTTCTAAGTTATTAAAGATGTGAAATATATATTGCACTTGCTAGCATTCTGAAAATAGATGTCGAATAAATTTTAAAAATAGTAGCTATCTATTTCAAAGCTGAACTGGCACTCCAAGTTAATTATCATAGTTGACTTAAATTAAGGTGAAATATTAATTGACTTAAATTATGTCCATCATTTTATTCGTTAGTTGTTGGTTTTCTATATTCATTCGAATTTTTAAGTAAAGAGACGTAAAGTATGCCTATATTAATTGTTTATTTTTTAAGCACTATGAAAAAAATGAAAAAGAAGAAAATTTGATTCTTTAGCTTATTTTATTTTTGTGAGTTATTAGAGGCAGATAATATATTTTATAAAATCAAAATAACTAAATAAATTTCAAAAAATTGAACTTTTACATACGGTGCAAGTTGAAACTTTTTAAAATCAGTTGGGGTATTTTTATAATTTCAAACTTAAATGGGACAATTTTACAAAATGTAATGAAAACAATGCCTTTAAAAAATCACCCTTTAAAATTTTCCAAAGCCAATTCCAGCACGTGCCCCACTCGATCCTATACTCGATATATCCATCCAGGCCCGTCTCATGAAAATTTGTACCATCCCTAAAGATCACAGTAGTAACAAAAAATCGTGTTTAAATTGCAAAAGATATTGTCTGATCAATACCTGGCCTTTTGTTATCAAGTCTGCGGATTGGGAAGAGTCTTTAATATATTATTGCCAACATAATTGCTAAATTATAATAGTCAAAACGTCAAATAGTTCAAATGAATAGGATGATAGAATCTACAAACAAAGTGAAATCCTTCCAACAGTCAAAAGATTAAAAGCTTACAAATATAGGAGTACTGTAATATTAGTTTATATCGGGCTTGTAGCCCAATGGTCAATAATATTAGAGTGACACTATTCGCACCTCTTCAAAATCTTCGTAAAACTAAGCCACTTGGCTACTCTCATAATTGTGAGAGTTTCAGTTTGAGTCCCATAGCAATATAGGAGCTTCAATTCTCTTTCTTAATGGAGATAAGCCTCTTTCTTACAAAAAATATATTAGTGGTACCTCGAATATTTGTGAAGGTCAAAATTTGGGCAGTAGTCTAATGCATATATCAATTATAATTTAATCACAATGTATTAGTGTAAAAAAAAAAAAATTCTTAAAACCCCTATTTTATTACAATTACAATCAAGAATAGATACAAATAAAACTAAACCTCACTTCCTTTTCTTTTTATTATTTTCTGTCTTTAATTATTTTTTAAAATAAAATCTACATGTATAACCAGAATTTAAAGATAATATTTTGCAATACTTGGAATGTCTTCACCCAATAATTAAAATCTAATATAATTAACAAAATTGAAATGTTTACCTAGGAAAAATCATTTGATGTAACTTAATAATAAATCAATCAAACTCAGTTCTGCTTCCCTTAGTACCTAAAACCAATTGATTTACATTTGCTTATTGTAATCTCTCTCTCTCTCTCTCCCCTTACTTTTTTTTTTTTCAATCTCATCTATATACATTTGCATAAACTTAGAACATTAATATTTTTCTTTTTATTTTCCTCTTTCATAATGATTAATTTTACTTTTCAAAAGTTAGTATTCTTGAGTTTTGTAGAGAGAGAAGGTTTGAAAAAGGGCATTTTTTACATTAAATAGAATACAATTGAACAAGGAGTTTTAAGAGGATTTTGGAGGATGCCAATAGTTTAACTCATAATATTATGGTGCATTTAATAAGAATTAAAAATGAGAATTATAATAAGATGTTTACTTAAACTGTAGGAATCGAATCAGAATCAGAATGATTTGTACTTCAATTAATGTGTTTATTTTATCTTTGAGTCAGAATGAATTATACAAATTATTAAAATGCCCTTAGTTAATTATTATTATTATTTCCATAATAATTATGATTATTATTATTATTAAAAAATTATTATAACAAAAATATTAATAAAAATAATAACAACAACAATAATAATATAACAATAACAACAACAACAACAACAACAACAATAATAACCATCATCAGCAACAACAATCGACAGTGAAGCAGTAGCGATGATTGGCATGAGTAGCAACAGAGTTGAGCAGCAGCAATGATGACCGGTAGGTGCTCAGTGAGCTACAATGACAATGAGCACTACTAAAAAAATACCCTTTAGTGATACTAAAATAGTGTCACTAATTACTTTTAGTGACAATTATTAATAGTGTCAGTGATCTGGGAGTCAAAAAAATAGTGACACTTGAAAGTAGTGTCAGGGGTTACTATTACTATAGTATTACAGATTTTATGATACTATAGTAATAGGCTGTAATACTATAGTAATAGAAGTTACTAATAATTATTACGTGTCAAAAGTTCGTATCACTATAGTATTACTAATATCAGTATTTACAAAAAATTATTACATGTCAATAGAATATAAATAGTAATACTTTAGTGTCAATAATTACTATTACTATAGTATCACTAGTTAGTAATATCACTAATACAATCACCCCAATGGAACTGATACTTTATGATACATTTTAAGTTTTGTCAATCTAATGATATTATTCAAAAAAAATATTAAAAGTAGACTAAACTGCTAAAATGAACAATTACAAAGAAAATTCCTAACAAATTTTAAATAAATCTGAATCAAACATTAATACAAATATAATAATAAAAAAATATATATCAAATATAATTTAAAATCAACATAGTGACAGTTTGAAGAAATCAAAACAAATATTTCAAATATAATTTGAAATCAACATAATGACAATTTGTAGCAATCATTCAGTTATCCTGAGTACATCTACTCCTCGACTTTTGCTTTTCCCTTCACCTTCCCTACCTACAAGTGCATCATATAGATTTAATTAGCTAGCATGCTATACAAATCAATTCTCAGATATTCACAAGAAAAAAATATACTTATAATTTTACCTGATTATTGTATGCTACAATTAACTTTGCAACATACGTGGCCCACTCATCGCGAAATTGTGAAATATCATCCATACGTGGCCCTTGAACTTCAAAAATAAAGCAACGAAATGTACAGATATATTTTTAAATCCGTTCTACTTAACATAAAAAATCTAGCTAATGCAAATAAAGAGTATCATTATAGTAAACAATAATTACCAAAACTATCTTACAAGCTAATACTTTAAATTAATTATTTTACTTCAAATCAATATTAATTGTGCATTCAAAACATTGGGCTTCATACACCATCCATTTATAATTCCAAGATTTGCAATCATTCTGGATTCACTAAAATGTTGTAACATACAAAGAACTTCCTCTGTTATCCCTAGGTACTATATATACAGATTGAAACATTTGTCATTTGGTTTGACAACTAGCTGAATTCGAAAAACCAGTGTTATAAAGTTTGAATTCAAGATGACACCTGCAAGTAGTAAGGTGGGTATTTGGATCGGATCAATTCGAACTAAATCGAATTATTTTGGATTTAGTTTGGATGAATTGATCATAAAACCTGAACGGACTAAAAATTAGAATCCAATCGGTTTATGTTTACTCTAAGAAAAACCCAAAGTTCCTAAGATCTAAACAGTTTAACATTGTTTAAAAACCTTGAAGAACATGTGACATCACACACAAGTGCATTTAATGAACTACCATTGCTCTAAAGCCATCACATTGCGGATCATACGCTCAAAATCCCCATTTACTTCAAGAGGCATATGCCTAAACAGCTAACAACCCTTTTTAAAATTACACTTTAAAGTATAGGTTTTTTGCATCATAAAATCATATATAAAATTAAAAAAATAAAAAAAAAATGCTTGCCTGAGACTCAAGATCGATTCTGCAGCTTCCTTCTTTGATTCCTTAACTCGCTTTTCTTCTTCTTGCTCTTCCATAATGAGGCTTATAACCTTTTTTTTTTTTGGATAATTCACATTTCCTATATGATACCAAAATTACTTCACCAATTATAAACTTCTTGGCATGCAACTGAGGCATAATTAATTAAATGTACTGGACATTAAATTTTAAAAAATGATTAATAAAGATATTATGCTTTGAAAGGTAACACAAAACAATAAAATAAAATAAGGTGCAAATTGAGAGATATAGGTGCAAACTCAACCCTCATAATCCTCCTAGAGTGATACTACAATAAGAAAATCATAAATAGAGTTAACTTGCTTCCTAATGATAATTTTCCATTGATGGTGATTAATATACACAAATTCAAGTGATAATTTCCATCATTCCCTTCACAATGGCAAGCAAATAACAGTTGGGTGGTGATTGACCAGTTCCAATTCAAAATATTACTGAAATATGCATTGATTCTGAAATATTAGTTTGTTAAAACCTATAGGTATGCTTTATAACAGGGGCGTTCGTATTCAGATCATAGTAGCTAAACATTAAAATGAGCTCAAATGGCATTTGAAGTATACTAGGCCCCACCCATCTACTTTCTATGGTTTTAGAGAATGTTATTATATTCATAAATAATTGTTTATCTATTACATACATTGGAGAACATCAAAGGAATACTTCAAAGAAAATCCTCCTAGACAGACTTCTCAAAAAATTTTACCTGTCAAGATTACATAAAGCATTGACAAAAGGCATTTAAATACATTTATGGATTGCAATTATGGAAATCCGATTCCCTCTGAAAATGAAAATAAAATGGAGGTCCTTCCATTTTCTTTCTCTTTTTTTTTCTTTGGACCATGAAGATGGCCCCAACACAAGTCCTATCCTTTTCAAAATTTTTAAAATGTCATTAGGTGAACTCTCTACCAAAAATATATATGGCCATTCGCTGCTAATAGTTGGGAAAAGAAAGGGCCCATTTATTAGCTAATTGGTCTACTTAAGTTTATTACAACTGCTGTATATATTCTTATCAAAAAAATTAAAACTGCTGTATATATTTTTTACACTATATTGGGTCGCAAATCTGTTAAATTCTAGATACTGACCTTTTAAGAGAAAAACCAACATCTGGAACTAAACAATTTCTTTGAAGGATAAAGTTGGCAAAGGTTATGTATTAGTGCTACAAAAATGAAATGGAAAGTGGCATGGAAAGATAAATAAGTTGATCCCTTGAGATGCAGCCCAATCTTTTAAAACATCAGGATCCACTGCAACAATAGCTACTAAACAAGAGTTGAAGCTATCACCTAAGATCATATCAACTCATTAGTAGAAGTATGAAGCAGGGGAAGTAACACATTGAAATAAGGTCCAAATCTTTACCATATATAAAGCACTGTGAAACAAACTTGCACTTTGCATATACATTCTCAATCTTCTCAGGTGCAACATACTCTCCTTGTGCAAACTTAAAAATGTTCTTTTTTCTGTCATAAGTTGAATATAGTCTCACAGTGGTGTTAAATAATTCCATCCTCTAGAAAAGGTAATCACATACTTAAACCAAAAAAACCTTTTTTAAAGACCGGAAACTGATAAAAGAGGTCAGCTCAATTCTTGCAAAGAAATAATTCCAAATAAATATGAGTTAAATTTCATAGCCGTTACCTATCTATAATCTTAAGTCAGCCACCAGGGAACCATAACCTAATATCTCCTGTATGCAGCCAACCATCGCCATCAATCACTTCTCTCTTGTCCAGTCAATTGAGAGCTTAGGAAGACATTTGTAAATTCAATTTAGTGACCATATCAAACAACAGAGAAAGGCTATCTACGTTTGAACTTCATCTTTGTAGTAGCCTTGGAAAATAATGGGACCCCTGACACAGATTTCTCCACAAGGATGCGGCTGATCCTTAGAGGTGTAATTCATTTCAGGAACATCCATAAGTTTAATTTCCGAAAGAAGAAAACACAAAACAAAAATTATCACACATCAAAACAGAAAAACAAACTTGTTTCTTAGAAAATTTTTCTTTTTAAGTACGGTAGATTGGTTTTGGCTTCTTAAATTTATTTTTTTTCTTGATGAAAGAGAATAATTTTAATAATTATGACTTGCTAGCACAGATATCTCTCAAGTACACCAAGATGGTCAAATTCCAAATATAGTGACAAACTCACCACAAGCAAGATTAAGAGATCCACCATGACCAGATGAGTTATCCCCCTTGTCTATAGCGCTAATGATACAAGAAGTCTCAGTCACACCATATCCTTCCATCACTTGACAGCCAAAGCACCTGCAAGTTTGGGTATTAGCAACAACAAAATACATGTCCCTAATCCCTATTTCATGAAGAGTATAACGAACATGCCTTGTATCCACATTAAATATATAGGAAACAGAGATATTGTTTCACCATCTTTGAGAATTAACTTACACCTTCAAGAAGTCCATTACATCTGTAGACAAAGGTGAAGCACCTGATCCCATAAAACGAACCCGTCCTCCAAGCTTTTCCTTTATCTTATTAAATACTAATCTGTCCCACATCTTAGATGGAGTTTGGCCTAAAATTAAGGGGGAAAAAAATATATATGGATACTGAATAATGACAAGCACCAACCTATTATTTAATGTAAGGAACTGTAGATGCTATGGTCCTGTGATCTCATTTCTAACTTGTGTATCCTACACTCTTTTTATGGGTTAAATTTTATGTGATAAAGGATCCAATTAAAACATACATAAAAGAATAAAAAACAACAACGAAAGGCTTAGGTTTTGCACACAAACCACTAACTATAGCTTGCTTCTTGGAATTGTATGCAGTTGTGAATAGCTTCTCCCTCAAAGTCCCAGAAGCCTTTACAACATTTGTAATTCTACAACAATTGACTAAAATTAGACATGACTGAGTGAGCAAAAAAATTTCAGTCAACAAGTAATTTACAAAGTACAGGACAATTATCTTACCTAGCGTATATTCGATTATACAACCGAGGGACACTTGGAAATATTGTTGGTCTTAGAATAGCCAAATCATCCATTAACTTCAGATTATCCTGTAAAAAAGAGGAAATGCACATAAATGAACTTCTGGAAAGAAAAAAGTACATTGTCCTTAAAAATTGTTAAGCATTTGCATTAACAAACTTAACCAAGTTCACAGCTAGTGGACTCAATGCCCTCAAACATTGGTTTTTATAAAATATATGATGTTTTAAGTCACATAACCCTTGATAGAAACCAACTGCTACACCACAGTGCACTGATACAATTTGGTTAGTTCTTTCATAGATGTGTGCCAAAGGAAGGTAGGATATGTAACTGTCAAATATAACAAATAACCCAACATATGAAATTCAGAATTTAAAAAATATTAGAAAATAAAAAGAAATCTCATTTATCATTTAATAATTTGAATACTGAACCCACATGTCTGAGGGATAAAATTGAACCATAAGACTGAAACCAACAACATTTGAAATTAAGTTCCCATGTGTTAATACAGCTCCCTTGCAAGAAAAAAAGAAAATATTCAATTTTTCATATTAGAAAAAGTGGGCAGCCAAATCATTGGAGAATTATCACTTGAGTTGCAGAAGAAGAGACACAAAGTTCAAAACTCTCTTACCTTTGGTGTTCTGGTGGTACCACTGGTGTAGCATATGGTTGCAATATCCTCAGGCTTTGGGGGGCAAAAAGGCCGAAGACTACTGTGGCTCTAAAAGAAGACATGTGTGAGGTGAAAAATAGTAACTCAGAAGTGCATCTTAAATCAGGAAATTTACATGCCAAAAATAAATTCGAGAATAAAAATTGCAGGGTGCTTCAAAATTACCTGACTTTGCAGCTTTAGATATTATATAAGCTTAACACCGGATGTTGAGGGAAGTGCAGGTAAATGTTCATCTTTCCCTCCCACAGGAGGTTCTCGTCTAGATTTATGAAGCTAGTTTCTTTGACTTGCTCTTCCTCCTCCTCTTTTTGTTTGATTTTCTTCATCTTTTGGTTATCTCCAGTGGTGACCTGAGAATCAAGATCTATATGCTTCATAAAGTAAAACTGGAGAGAAAGAGGAAATGAAAAGTGCTGGTGATTAGAGCAAAGGTGATTAAACCCTAATTTATAGAAATAAAGAGCAACGCCCACTTTGATGAAAGAGCTTCATTTTGTTGGAGAAGAAGCCCATTCAGTAATAAGCAATTAGGGTTTTGATTCTTTTTTCAATTTTGGTGAAAAATGGAAAAATCAAATGTAAGATTTTCATTATCTATTTGAATTAATTGAATTCAATTTGTAAATGGGAAGCAGAGAACAGAAGAGGTCGAGAAAAGAGAAACAAAAGAGAAAGAGGAAGGGAAAGACAAGATAGCTATAGAGAGTTAAGAGTTTGGGTGTGATTGCCAGATGGCTGCGACAGAGAGTTGGAGTTTACGTTATGTTTTACTTTTGTTATTATCTTTTTGTTTTTTAAATCTTTATAATATTATTTGAAATTTAATTCTATAGGATTTGATGGTCTTTGATGGTCTGTATTTCAAACGTTAATGTTTTAAATTTTAGAAGTTTTGGGTTCGAGTTGAAACTAAAATAAATTTTAATTAATTTTTTTTTATTTTTGATATTTTAGTGTTAGTGAACGTTGATGTTTAATTTACTAATATACTAATATCAATAACCTTTAATACTTAATTGTTAAAAGCGCGAAATAGTGCATATATACAATATTACTGACACTTTTTACAAAGTATCAGTAAACTAGGTGTCAATAAATGTCATTTTTGTAATAGTGGAGGCCGATTTTTTTTTTTCAAATATTTAAAGAAATGATAAATAAGAATTATAATATTTGAGTGGGGTAATTTTGACAGTCTTAGAAATGGAGTTCAAAATCCTAACACTCTCCCCCCATAGATAAGCTGTAGTAATCATTTCCAAATTAGTGAGCCATACCAATTTGATTCTCATTTATCTTCTTTATTTTGAAAGTAAAAACATTATTGACTCTTATTTCTTGATTTCTATTTTCATTATTGAAAAAAGGAAGTTAGTTCAAGTCTCATGGGAGTTCATTCTCTTTTTCACAATAATATGGAATATGGGTTGAATTCTCTTTTATGGTTTTATTATAAATGTGTCTATTTAGAGTGCCAATAGATTACAAATTATAATATTTTTGCAATCCCAAAATAAGCTTAATGTTGGGTCTGATGTGATACCCATCAATAACAGCGACTCATGAGGTACATATCAAATGACACTTTTTATATCATCATGAATGAGACATTATTAGCATGCCCCAATCAACTAGTAAGACGCAAAGTGCCATGCAATTGAGTTACATTTGCAAGTGTACATGGTATTACTCCTTTTCAAGTATCTTTCATTTTTTTTTTTTTTTGGGTTGCATTTGTAGTCAACGATCTAGCTGGACCTACATTAAAAATAAATAAATAAATAAATAAAAACCCCACAAAATGGTACATATAAGAAACAAGTCTGTTGTCCCTGGTATAAGTGTTGCCGCAACGAGAACATAAAATTAAATGATCCGCAAGCAGCGCAGTGTGCAGTGGTGTTCATGAAGCATTAAAACACAACTTTATTAATTTGGAAGAAATCAACAATGAAGAGCCAATAACAGCAATTCACGCGGCTTGTATTAGGTAGAATACGGTTAGTATGAGTGGGGCCCAACATGGGAATCTCAGTAACAAACTCAACGACAGTCCAGTACCAGACCTCAAATAAAGTAACCAGGCAGGAGATGATCAGGAAGCAGAGAAACAAATTTTTTGAAAGCACAGTAAGTAAATTCAAGTAGGTAAGGTAACTCTCCAATCTCCTCTTTCTCATACCAAATCCTTCGTAATGATTTTCATTTAATATGCTGACAATTTTTTTTCTGTTTTGATTTTTTGCTAACTGAAGCAGAAATATTTAAGGTCAAAAAATGTATGAGGATATTACAGATTTATTTGATCCCAACTCTATGACTGAAGATGCTGTTGTAGCCTTCAATGGCGAAAGCTTTAACCCCATTAACACTCATTCGACTTACAACCAAGTTCTTCAGTACGGTCAGTCAAATTGGGACTCACAACAAGTAAATGGCCACCAAGCGCCAGACCTTCTCAATCTCCTTCAATTGCCCTCCGGATGCCATGGCTTTAAGGGTCACCTTCCATCATCGTCAACTGTGCCTCCAGTTTTGTATGACTCAATATTTCATTCGAACTTGCCCTCACCACAGCCACCTTTGTTCGGAGAAATTTTCCAATCAAGTAATTACGAAGATGGCAATGGTGGCCGTTTCAATAAGTGTGTCCTTGATGAGTTCAATGAGGACATCGGCATGGCTTTTACTGGTACAAAGAGGATTAAAGCAACCCGCAAGGCAAAAGTGCCCATCACTTCTGAGCGCCAAAGGAGAGTAGAGATGACTGATAAGTTCGCTGTCTTGAGGAATTTGGTTCCCAACCCTAACAACAAGGTACGTATATATGATTAATTTCTCTATCATTGAATTGTAATTCTGTTAATTAAAAATATGATTAATTGTACAACAAATTAAGGCTGATAGAGCATCGGTGGTGGGAGATGCTTGTGAGTACATCAAAGAGCTTCAGAGATCGGTTAATGTGCTCAAATCACTTGTGGAGAAAAAAAGAATTGCAAGAGAAGTTAGGAGCAATAATGAGAGTCACAATATTGAGGGTTGTGATTATGACATGAAGCCTGCTCCTCTTGTTGACCCAAATAATACTGCATCTTTCAGAAGCTCTTGGCTTCAGAGAAAATCCAAGGACACTGAGGTCGATGTTCGTATAGTTGATGATGAAGTAACCGTCAAGATCGTTCAGCGACAGAAAATTGATAATTGCTTGTTGCTTGTTTCCAAGGTTCTTGATGAGCTTCAGTTGGACCTCCAACATGTTGCCGGTGGCCACATTGGCGATTACTGCATCTTTCTGCTCAACTCCAAAGTGGGTACTTTTTATTTTTCCTGTATCAGTATTTGGCCTCTTGATTTTATGATATGGATATTAAAATTTTGCATATGTTTCTAATTTTGCAGATACATGAAGGTTCTTGTGTTTTCGCTGGTGCTGTAGCCAAGAAACTAATTGAGGTTATGGATAGACAATATGCAGTTGCTAGGGTTGGACCAGTCAACTGTAGCTACTAGGAATTTTGGGATTGGAGAATATGATGATAATGAATATTAACTATTAAAGTTTGCTGGAGGATGAATTAACAGAAAATGGCAGTTTATTAATTTACAAGTACTAGATGTTATGGTTTTTAGTTTTGATATGGTGATAAATACATCCCACCTATTTGTTAAAATATCCCAGTCTAAGTTTATTGGTTTGTTTCCATATTCAGACTCACATCGCTAATACGGGAACAAATGATGGAATTAAATTTGCATTGCACTAACACATTCCATAAGTTTTTCTTATTTAATGTTTAATTATGTACACACAAGTCAAATACCTATTGTGAACTCACCAATTTTTATATCGGAATATTAATTCATCTTAAAAGCTTCTTATGTGAACCATGCAAATAAGGAATCTGGCTGACCTAAATGTCAAGAAGTTTGGAGAGACAGAGACTTTTATTCATACAGTACATGCAGCATATTAGAATTTGCAATATTCAACAAAGCAGAAGATCATGTTACAATACCAATTGGATAGCATTCAAATTGCTCGATACATATGATAGGACCCGAACAAGAAGCTGGCTAATCAACCATAAATCTCAGGATATGGTTGAAGTAGCAAGGATAATGTATCTCCTGTAAATTTTGATGTGTAAATTTTATTCATACTATAGAAAATATCAAAATTTACAATAAACAAACATGATGATGTACGGAATATCTTTTATTTCTGCAGTATATCTCCAATAACACAAGTCACCGTTCATGCCGGGATATCATAAGTAATGTTGATTCCAGGGAGCATCCACGGTCTGTGGACCTATAAAACCAGCAATAATAATGTATGGTTAATGGTTTTCAGAACTAAATGTAAATTCATGTTAACACTCATGATGGATTAAAATAAAATCAGCATATCAAGGTGTCTTTGAATAGCAATCTAACCCTTGCTTGAGTTTGATTAAGGTGTACCACATGCACCCTGCAAAACTAAAAAGTCAGAGCTTGTGGCATTGAATGCCATTGACATAACTCATCATACTTAAAAGTTAGCTCAAAAACTGATGATTGTCTCAAACTTTTTTTCTTATCCCAATACTTAATCTCAGCCGATGTCGAATATTTTTTTATCAATTGAAGTAGGGAATCGTTTTTGTTCTATGAAAATACTTGGAAGCATAATCTACAATAGTAATTAATCTCAACCGACGACGAATATGTATATATTTTTTGTCCAATGCAAGTACGTACACTTTTGTGAAAAACAATTGAAGCGGAAAGTCGTTTTTTTGTTTTTTATGAAAATACTTGGAAGCATAATCTACAATATCAAGTGTTTGTTTAAAATAACACTACAATATAGATCACAAACATTTCCTATCGACAGGAATAAAATGAAAATCGGTGAAGATCTAAATTTGATAGAAGTCTCATGAAGCATGAATACTGAACATGGGAAAACCAAGAGAGGACCGTCTAGGTTTCCTTGCCGTTGCCATCACTTCTGAGATTAGGAGAAGCATCAGAACAAGAAGAAACACCCAAGAGATTGAAGAAATCTTCGAGGCCATCTCTTTTCATGGAGCGGTGCACGTCTGGGCTCACAAAGCATATATAATACATTCAAGTGTAAGTTCCATGCATCGCTTCACAATTTCAAGATGTAATCCATCTGAATATTTTACTATTTTGAGTTTGACTTCCAATTTCTTTTAAAAAATTCTCAAGACTTCTAATTAAGTATATTTGATCTTGTTCAGTGAAAACACAATTTTGCTCCCACGTTTTTACAGAGTTCTTGTTTCTTACCAACACATTGAAAGAGAGTTCAAATTAATCAACAATTGCTTAATCGGTTAAAGTCATGAACTTTATTATTAGTTTGATGCGAGAATACTATATTGCAAACGAAACCAGCATTTACTTTTCAGTTGAACTTTTCAAATGAGATTTAAAATTGTTTATGATGACAACAGAAGAAGATAACTAAATTAAAATAAAAGTTATGATATAATAAAATATAGAATAAAAACATTTGAAAACAGAAGGATAAAATAATGGAATCAATTCTTACTGCATACAGAAAACCTGAGGAGTGACAATAAGATTTAATTTGCTGAATTTATCATTAATTAAGAGTGATGAAGAAAGATAGCAAGAACGAATCCATTTCTTCTCTAGTTGAACTTTTCAATTTCTCAGATATTAAATTATGATGAAGCAAGAGAATGAACTCCCGACTCATTTAAGATTATAAAATCATTTAAAGTGTGGCAAGTTAAACAAATTAATTCTTACCACATAGCGAAAAAGAGAAAGGTTAACAACTTTGAATTTGAATTTACAATCACGTATTCAAAGAAAATATACTTATATATATTTTAAATCAACAGTTAATAATTTAATATGCTACTTTGTTGTCACTGTACTTTGGTAAAGGAAGGTGTTGAGCACTCTTTATCATATAACTTGATTGAACTGAGAAACTTTTGGGTGGTGCTAACACGATCGATGTGGCGCCCACTATTCAACGGAATTTCACTATATATGCAAAATTGTATTGGATGGTAATGTATTAACAAGATGGTGTAGACATCACTCAAGGCTTTCTCTTAATCATAAAAAGGGCGAGAGGGAGAGAGTGGTTAACAACTTTGAATTTGAATTTGAATTTGCAACCATGCATACAACGCAAATATATTTATTAGGAAAAAATCACCTATACCCCTAGGGTTTATTTAAATAGTCTTATAAGTCATTTTAGTTTTATAAATGATCACACACACCCTTTTTTTTTTTACTAAGTCAAAATAAATATTAACAAAATATAAAAATTATAAATAAAATGTCATATTATATAAATAAAGTATTACAATAAGTATAATTTATAAAATGCATATATACAATGAAAATTATTTTTAATATTATGCTATTATATTAGTATATCCCAACTAATTTTAATAATATTAAAATCCACTAATCCAAAAATTGACTTTAAGATTTATAGTAATATATAAATAATTTTAAAAATATTCTAAATAAAATGATTTCAATTTTGTAAATTGTTTTGAATGTTAAGTATAATTATTTTAATATTTTTAATCTATAAAATAGATTTTATTATTATTAAAAATATGATAGGTTAAAAATATTAAAGTAATTATTTCTAATATCTAAATTAATTTATAATTTTTTTTCTTCTTTTATATAATATATTATTTTAATTTTTAAGTATTTATTATATAAATTCATTTAAAATCAAATTTAGAATTGTTATAATCGAAATGTATATTAGTAAAAGAAAAAAAAAGGTTTATGTATCCATTTATAAAACCAAGAAAGGCTCTATGTGGCCATTTAAACAAACATTGAGGGTGTAGGTTGCGTTTACTAAGTTCTTGCTAAAGATCAACAGCTAATGTGCTATTTTATTGTCACTAAAATTTTGTAAGAGAAGGTGTTGAGCACTCTTAGTATATTATCTTGTTTGAACTGAGAAAGGTTAATTTGGGTGGTAATGTATTAACGAAAAGTTTGAGAGATTAAATAATGGAATTAATCAATTCGTACTCCAAACAGAAAACGAGAGGAAACAACTGTGAATTAAAATTTGTAAATAGGCCATGTATTTTAAAGCCTAAAACCTACCCAAATATTATTAACTGCCAACAACAAAGCCTAATCAACGCGGTTGATGCACTATCTTTTTTTTTCTTTTTTTTTCATTTTTCAGAAGAAGGTTCTGGAGTAGGGGGTAAAGTCCTATGTACTTGTGATCATTTTTTTAACCTTATTGTATATGGTCACAGCTTTTGCCATCTTTGTATTTGATAATGGATATAATTCTTGCTATATATGAATATTGGTCTTCATTTTGATCTTGTTTGATAAAGATTCTTCATCTGATTATGGTCATGATCTTCAAGATCTTGAGTTGATTCCTATGATGTTTCATTTCAGTCCTTTCGTGCAAAATACGACTGCCGTACTGATATTGGTCTTGATTTTGGTCCCTTGTGCACTTGAGTCATGGAATTCTTGAAACCTGCAGCCTTTGTTATAGAAAGATTGGCAAGGCTTGCGCTTAATGAGCCTAGAAAGCTACTATCACCGTGGCATAATTTCCATAAAATTATAGTAAAACTAATAACGTACGTTGGAGTAAAATTTATCAATTTATAGAGGTATTGATTAAGCAATAAATTAATAGATTGTATATACAATTCGATGAACATACATTTAATCAATTAAAAATTCTTTGTATTTGACCAATCTAAGCAATTAAAAATCAATTAATCTACTAAATATATTTTAAATAACAAAATAATTTGAGAATTCAATCCCAGAGCTTCTAGAAGCAATAAACAAAATTAGAGATGAGTTCCAATTATATTTAAAGTAAAAATAAGTAACAATGGAGTCATATATATTTTATTTAATAAAATATAATAACAATTATATTTGTAATTTTAAAAAATTATTAGTAATTTATAATATGAATGGGTCCATAAAATTATACAAGGACATTTAAGAAAAAAATATTTTTCTAGTTAATTTAGCCTATTAACCCAAGTCGAGATGATGTTCAATTATTATAATAGAGGTTGTTAATTTACTAGTGTTAATTTATAAAAGTTCTACGGTATATATCACTTAGGGATAAAAAATATAGAGCTCTTCATTTATTTTCCTTTTGTTCATTGACCAAGTTCTTGTGTAGCATCCATGTACCAATGGCACAACTTTCAAATGCTATATATAAATTATATGAAGCTGACTGAATATCTACTACAAATATGAGGGAAATTAATTGAAGTAGCAATGATCTGTAAAACACATCAAATTAACAGTAAAATTAAACAAAACATGATGCATGATGCTTATTCTGAAGAAGATCAGCAATTACACAAGTGAATTCATGCCGGGTTATCATAGACAATTGTGATTCCACGCTGCATCCCGCCATGCAGTGGACTTGAATAAGGCTTACAAGGCTGATTATATTTACAAGAGTCAATTAAGCGCCGTTCAGTAGTAGATTCCTTTGCCGTTGCCGCCGTCACTTCTGAGATTAGAAGAAGCATTTTATATGTGTACGCAATACGGAGATGCCAACGCAAGTGTAAGTTCTTTCCCTTTTCCTTTAAATTTCAAGTTCTTATACGGTGTCTCTCTCTTTGTTTACCATTTCAAAGCTTGACTTTAAATTTTTCTTTTAATTTAGGACTACTAATTTAGATTCAATCTGGATGAATGAAAAGAAAATTTTGCTTGCACATTTTCAAAGAAATCTTGTTTCCCTCAACAATCACATTCAGGGAGAGTTCAAATCAATTAATCATTAAACCTTTCAAGATAATTAAATAATAGAATGAATTCTTACGGCATACTGAAAACGAGAGATTAACAAACTTTGAATGTATTTGCGAACAGGCCATGGATGTATTTTAAAGCAAAAAAAACTACCCAAATTCCAAACAACTCATCAAAGCAAGAAGCATATGGCGGAAATAAAAATCTCATAAGAAATAGGGCAATCCTCGCTGTTATTTCCACTCATAGAATATAGGGAAAATGATACGTACACTCCTAAGTTTTGAAAAAATAGTCACCAACACCTCAAGTTTTCAAAAAGGGATATCAAGACCCACTTTTAATTATAATACTATTTACCTTTATTATCCCAACAAAAAATTAACTATAATATCTTATAATAAATAGAAATATAATATTAAAATAAATGTAATAATATATATATTTTAAAAAAATTTTAATATTTAAAAATATTTTGAATATTTTAAAATCTATTAGATATATTTTATTATATTGAAGTAAATTTTATAATAATAATAATCATATTATGAAAATAAATGAATAAAAATTTAATTTATTTTGTATGTTAAGTAAAATAAAAATTTTAACATTATTAGTATGTGAGACTTTTTTAGTTGTAAAATGTATTTAATGTAAATATTTATTTAAAATCCTACAATAAATAAAAATATTTACATAATAAATATAATAATTTACATATTTAAATTTATTAAAATACTAAAATATTTTAATATTATTAGTCTATTGCATAGATTACATTATTTAAATAATATTTGTATTTATAAAAAAATTAAAGTCAATTTTTTAGAATAATAGAGGTAAATAGTATAATGAACAAATGATGGTCAAAAGGGGGTCTTGGTGTTTTCTTTTAAAAATTTTAGGGTATTGGTGAACATTTCCTCAAACTTTGGGGGTATGTATGTCCTTTTCCCTATAATAGAATAAACTAATTAAAATTTTCAAATAGCAAACATGATTAATAAAACTGCACCTAGGTCCCTTTTAGGATTGAGGTACTATAACTTTTAAGTTACAGCTGCTGTGAAAAAAATTATAACTATGAAACAAAAGTTAATAGTATGTAATAAATATAATTTTTAAATAATAATTTTGATAAAATTATTAAAAACATAATAGATTTTTCATCATATAAATGAAAACTCATGTAAACATATCTTTCAAACTAGAACAACTAGTGTTTAACAAATACTTTAGTACTGTAGTTTTTAAACTACAGCAGCCCAACTTTAATTTCAAATGAACCCCTGGAGTCCTAAGGAACAGCAGCGGCTGCAGGTTCAATGTAATTGTAATCCCTAGGAGCAGCTTTGGCACCTAGACTCCTGCACTTAAGCTCATAAAGCTCCCTATCTTGCCCACGTGAAAGATCATTACAAATGTATGATGTAAGATTAACGTAATTTTCAATTAGAAAATAAAATTTGTTAAAGTTAGGAAAACTAAAAAAAAAAATTAAGGAATACAAATTGAAGGTTTTGAAAAGATACATTACTGAACTGTACATACTTTTTTATATTTCGTCAAATTTTTATCATTTTTTTGATTCAACAATCATTACGGTTGTTATTTCAACAGCCACTAAAAAAAAAAAGAAAAATTGCATTTGAATTGGTTCGAATCCAAGCCAGACAGGATTAATTTAACCAAGTTTGAATCTGAAAGATATGTTGTGATATTAGTGAATCCAACTTAGCTCTAGTAGCTGATGTTTTCTGCTTAGCAAAAGAATATCATGTAGAGGCTCTAGAATTTGTTTAAAAATAAAATAAAAAATTTCCTCTTAATTTTCTCTAAGAAACATTTGAACTTTTCTAGGGAAAACCAAACATCACTACTTACATGAACCCACACTACTTACATGAACCCAACCAAAACCACTGATGTAGAGCGTTAATTTAGTTATTTTAAGATTCTAGAATTTTATTTTTCTATTTTAATTAGAGTTAATTAAGGAAAATTTTTCTTATCCTTTTATTTCTATTCTAATTGTGATTTAGTTTTCCCTTTTTTAGTTAACTTATGAAAGTAGGTTTGCTCTATTATAAATAGAGAGGTCTTGTAATTATTTTCATAACTTCAATTCAATAATTTAATAAAATTTCTTATTTTTATAATTCATCAGGAATTATTTATCAAAAATCTCTCTTGTAGAGTCGTTTGGAATAGAGCGTCATCTAGTTTCGTTTTATGCATTATTAAAGATCTTATTGAGTCGTTTGGATTAGAACGACTCTAATCACGCTTCGATTAGAGCATAATCTAATCACGTTGGCTTGGTCTTGTACTAGAACGATATCTAATTATCCTTATCCTATCAATTCTGCTTCCGCTACGGCGCTCCATCAATTGGTATCAGAGCCGGTTCTATGTAAATCGCACAGTTTTCCTGGATACCCACAACCACCACCACCAATTCCATCATTAAAAAAAAAAAAAAACACTGAAACCTTAGCCGCCGACACCATCCACCACCATAACCACCACGATCCGGCCATCATAACACCAACCACTGCCTCCATTCGACGTGCCAGCCACAGCCGATCAAGACTCAGCTATAGCCGCTTCTCTCCGTTGCCTGGATAGCCGCGAAAACCGCCAAAACCCACAAGCTCCTCCCACTCAATTTGCCGTTGTCAGCCCCCTTTACCGTTGAGCACCACCACTACACGAATCCCTGGGTTACACCGACCAAAATCCGACCATTAATGCTACCAAACACCAACAGAAGCTGCCACAAACTACCACAAGCCGCTGCGACTTTAAACCAATTTTTCGGCCAAACAGTAGTGAATTTTCCAAACCATGGCCACCATCGTGTTCCTCACCATCAAATCTTTAAGATCCAACCAACGCCACACAAAATCACAGCCATCGGCCACCGGTCACACCAAACCTGAGAGTTGAACATTATTTACGGTTTTGTCATTGCATGGAAAATTGACAATAAATGGCAAATTACTGTGCATACCTATGAAATTCTCATATGTTGAACTTATCTGCATATAGCCGTTCTGAATACGATGATCAAAGGATGAAGGCAATGTCTGTGGAGACTATCAGACAGATAATTAGAGAAGCAGTCTTGCAAGGTTTGAAAAAGTTTGGAACCCGAGATTTGCAGCGATAGAGCAAGCAATCACAGATCTTACACTTTCTGTGATCAACATTATCAAGAGAGAACATGGAAATAGTTAACAAAGACTCGCTTGAGATGACAGAAGAAAAGGTACAATTTGTTCTCTATTTAAAGTTTCAATATGATAATTTATGCGAGAATGTGCATAATATTTCCTTGGAGAATAAGATAAATATTGAAGATGATGAGCAAAATAATGTTAAAGAAGTTGAAATGATTGAAATGGTTCTACTTATTCATATTGAAGACAAAAAGGTTATGCTTGAAGAAGATTTGCTTGAAAAGGCGAAATCTATTGGAGAGCGCATTGAGCAATAATTAGGGAAAGCCAAAAGTTATTTGATTCTTGTTCGTTCTTGGAATTCTTCATCTCTTAGAAAAATATATAAGTGAAAGAAATTGTTAAAGTATGGATTCTTTAAAGTTTCGAGAAAGATTGATAAGAAAAATAATAAGTTCTAATTATAAGATGATTTGCTCTTGCACTACAAGTTTCATCCTCTCGACTGTATTCAAACTTTAGGACGAGTTTCTTTTAAGAGGGAGAGTATGATGTAGGACGTTAATTTAGTTATTTTAAGATTCTAGAATCTTATTTTCTATATTAACTAGGTTAATTAAGGAATAATTTCTTAGTCTTTTATTTCTATTCTAATTGTGATTTAGTTTTCCTTTTTTAAGTTAACTTAGAGAAGTAGGTTGCTCTATTATAAATAGAGAGGTCTTGTAATTATTTTCATAACTTCAATTCAATAATTCAATAAATTTTTTTTTTATAATTCTTCTGGAGTTATTTATCAAAAATCTCTCTTCTAAAGTCGTTTGGATTAGAGCGTCATCTAGTCTCGCTTTATGCGTTATTAAAAATCTCATTGAGTCGTTTGCATTAGAACAGATCTAATCATGCTTCGATTTGAGCATAATCTAATCGTGTTGACTTGGTCATGTACTAGAATGATATCTAGTTATCCTCATCCTATCAATTCCGCTTCCGCTACGCCACTCTATTAACCACACATTTCATGTTTGACTTGCAAGGAGAAATTTCAATCGATCCATATTTTCCAAGCAATATAGCATTGTGGGGAAAAAAATTATACACAGACACATCAATGACGGCCATAGAAATAATCTGTAAAATATCGAGATCAAGCAAGGAATATATACTTACGTGACATGCAAGGATTGAAAGTCCTTCCAGGCTGTCTTGCTACGTGACATGCATAACAACAAGAACTCCCCATGTAATAAAATAATTCCTGAAGGCCATCATTTTTCACAGAGTAGTGTAGAGCATAGCTTGAGATTATTAATTAGGCTATATAATATATAAGCCAAATGATTAACCAAATATAGTTTCCTTTGAATTCGCTTCTTTTATTTTTTATTCAATTCCTACAGATCCATGTCTTTTACTCATTCAAAGTCAGATCCTCTTCCAGCACTCTAGAACTCCCAAGAAAGAATTGGGTATTTGATTCATTACCCTTTGCATATTTAAACTCACTGTTTAGTCCTATAGTTTGAGCCAATTACACAATTAGTCTTTGTAAATTTAAAAATAACTTAATCCATTTTGTATATTCTTTTGCTTTAAAATCTACATAATTGTCATTCTACTTTTCATTTACTGCTAGCTATATTTGTTTGAATTTTAATTAATAGCAGCAGAATTACTATCTTTGTTGAAGTTTCTTAAACCTCTACTCATGAGATGCAAGATACTTTGAAGTATAATAACTAGAAATGATATCTGATTCCCTTGGAAAACTCTTAATTAAGCTCTTAATTCTCCTGTAAGTGGATTGATTACACTCGAGCGTATGTTTGCAAAAGACCCTCCAATGATCGAGTTAATTTTGAAGATTTTGAAAGCAAATTTAGATCAGGATTCTTTCTTGACTAAATTCTAGAATTGGCCTAAACATCCTTTCTCGATCTTTTGGCTCCTATTTATAGACTTGGAGATGATTTGTTGGTGGAAAAATATTTTCTAGAACTAAATCCTCGTAATTCAGTCTCTTATAAATAGATGTAGGCAAATTTTCAATATAATTATCCTAATTATATTAAAAACATAAAATTAATTAAACTAGATTAATTTTTTGAAATCATTGTTCATGCATTACTGTTCATCCACATCTAAAACATTAATTTTCAAAACATAATTTGCAAAAATTAAAAGGTATGAAGATTTTTACGTGGTTCGGATTAGTTAATCCTATATCTACTAGGCCACGCCCAGATGAAAAGCAATTCACTAAGTTGAGATGTTACAACCTATAGATTTACCAAACTTAAGACTCTCACTTACAGTTTATCACTATACAGCTTACTCAACCTTAGACTGAATCTACTTCTCTTAAATAACTGCTACCCCTCTGGATCCACGATCTTCAAGGCACTTTGCAAAGTGATCAATAATAATTCTTCAATGTCTAATGATCCAAGATCTACATAGGCTCTCCGCAGAGATAAATAATCTTGTTGTAAGACTTAAATGAATAAAATAAATTAACACAACATCATACGCCAAATCCAGAGGGGAGGAGACTGAATTTTGCTTCTTTGCTTTATGCTCTATGTTGTACACATTTAATTGTGAAATACCTCTCTTTATATAAGCAATAGGGTTTTACAAAATCACAAATCATAAGTGACTTGAATTCTTTCCAAATAAGAGTTTCTTTCCTCTTATAATTTCTATGAATCTGAATATGAATAAATATGATATTCTTGCTTTGCTTGTCTCCTAAGAAATACCTAGAGCATTTAATAAATTTCCTGTTTAAATCATCTCTTGCTCTAAATAGATCCTTTGTTGTAACATATGCATTTTATTTTATTTATATATGTAAATAATTAAATTAAGAGGGGGTCTATATGGTCTAGTTGATATTTTGTGGGTGTGTTTAAAAGAGGGAAACCAGGTGAAAAGCTTCCCCACCTCACCATCTTCCATTCCCGACCATTCACCGGCACCGAAGAGGTCGATTTTCTGCCGACCGATCACTCTAAAGTGCCACGGCTTCACAGGCTCGATCCGGCTCCACCGCCGCACGTGGGACGACACCACCAGCACCGTTGAACTCACCTTGACGAGAAATGTCTATTTAGAGCTTCCCTACTGCCGTTGAGTGAATTTCGATCAACGTTGACCGGAGGGGCATTTTGGTAATTTTGTGTATAGAGGGTAATTTCGTAATTTTCAGCTTTGAGGATTTTTTACAATCTAAATTGAGGATAAATTGGTAATTTTATGATGTTGAGGATAAATTAGTAAATTATGAAATTGAGGGTAGTATAAATTCAGATTTTATTAGTAAATTAGGAATACGGGATTAATACGGTAAGCCGGAAAAATTGAGAGTTGTAATGTTAGAACGAATATTTACTTTAAGCATTATTTTTGTGACATTAGTTCGAAATATAATATAAGAAGTAATTATATCATTTCTGTAAAATAGGTGGATCTGCGGATGAGAATCTAACTGCGGACTTAGGTGACAGCCAAGTCTGAGTTTGTCACTGTGAGTGAAATATATTAAAACTATTTGATTTTTATATAGTAAAGCTTGTTCATGAAATGAATATTTAAAGTGCTTTTATTAAATGGTTCTCTGAAATAAATGTTTATTACATATAAATATTTTGTTAAGTTATATTTATTCATTTATGCTCCGTATCGATTTTAAAATGGTAAAAGAGATAATTGATTTTCGAACATGATTTAAAGTGCTTTTATGTGGATTCAAGCATGATTTAAAGAGTATATGATTTGATCTTGAGCATGATTTAAAAGTGTATATATGTTGACTTTGAGCATGATTTAAAGAGTATATGATTGATCTTGGGCATGATTTAAAGTGTATATATATTGATTTCGAGTATGTTTTAAAGCATGATTTAAAGTGTATATATATAAAGATTTCGATTATGATTTTAAGTTTAAAGCAAATATCCATTCCCTCTATATGAGATGAGATAGTAGGCCTTTGGGGCCCATCTGAACACACATATAGGCTTTGAGTCGTGTGTTTGGGCGCTTTCGCTCTTTGGGGGCATATGCATGCAGACAGATATTGAGATATAAGACCGGGTGATCCAGACACGATGTCGCCAGATAGCGAATCATAGCACGTCCGTTGAGATCTAGGTATGAGTTATGTTGATAAGCATGAGATGATACGTCCTCCCGTCTATTCGTGTAGCTCCAGGCATGATAGTACCTAGATAGTACATCATTGCCGTCCGTTGAGGTCTGGATATGACTAGATTATCCCCCAGGTATTTGTTTAAAGATATTTGTATTACTTAGTATTTGATATTTCAGTATGAGATGATATTTCAATATGAGATGTTTTTCTTGATTTTGTGGCAGTATCAAATATATTTATGTTCATACTATGATTGAAATGAAAGGAATTTTTACATGAAAATATTTGTTTGAGAAAAGTAATTATACAAGTGATGCATTTATTTTTGTAAGTATTTTATGTTTCAAAAATTACTATCCACTCATTGAGCTCATTGAGTTTTATACTCACCCCATTTTATTATATTTCCCCTACCCCCACGAGGAGATTCAAGTATAACAGTTAACCCAGCAGCTGTACATAGTTGGAGTCATTTTGACCACATGAGGTTGTTTGAAGACATAGAATAATTATTTTCTTTTGGTTAATGTATAATCATCGTATTTTGGAATTATACTAGGGATGTGATATAAGAATTATGAAACGTGTGTATTATTAGATATGTTACTGAATGAGACTGGTTGAAGTAGTTTGATGTATAATAAATTATTTTGGGAGTGCTTGTGTTTTAATTGCAGGTTTGGGAATGTTATATGTTTAGGGGAGGTTCTACCGAAATTTTGGTAAAATTCTCATTAATAAGATGATTTTTAATATTTGAGTTTAGTTGCTCAAGATAGGTCGCCTCTGGGAATAGAGCGGATTGTCTCATTTGTGCAAATTATATAATCCCACCATTAATAGACTTTCTAAATTAGACATCTAATTAAATAAGGAAACAAATATTCCTAATAAATTAGAATGACGCTAAATTAGAAAATTAATAAATTATTTCCTATTACAATATACACAATAAATAACATTTCAATTTAACTAGACTTACCATAACATACCAACTCTATAAATAATGGACCTAACACTCTTAATTTGATTTAGGCCATTAGATTTAATAAATGTTTTTGTTTGTATTTGAATTCTCAGCTTGTGGTTCCGTTAGTAATAACATGTTGTCACTTATAAACTTTTTTGTGTTGATTATCATTCAATTTCTCCGGGCTTTCTATGTGAATCATTTGATAAACATTAATATCAAATTCGAGTTTATCTATTAGTTTCATCCGATATTGACTTGTAATACGAAATTAATGCAAACCAAGAATATCGATCTTTAATCTGGGATCAATATGAAATGCATCTGATGTTTAAATTAACAAGTTTTAAGGGACATCGGATGCAATGTAAGTGACTGTATTTTCCAGGCACTTACAATTACCATTAAGATAGATCTAATTACTACGAAAGTAATGACAGATTGATAGGATTATTTTGGATAATTTTTTAAAATATAAAGTGTTGATGCAGTTTTCTACTCGCCTCGAAGTAGTGCTGTTGCCTTCTAGTCGCTGGTCGCTTGAGCAGGATTTTTGGCTAGTTCGAGGGTCACCGGATGTTTTTCTGGCGAAAACCTTCTGACGTTCAAGTCAGTAATCGGGTTAATTCTTTGTCAAAATCTCTCTAAGTCTAAGAGAAAACCAAAATTTAGAAGGCTAGAGGAAATTGGGAAGAATGAGAGGAATTAGAGATTAGAATTTCAAGATTGGAATCAGAATCCTTTACCTTGCCCCTCGTCTGATATTTATACCCCTGCTTTTCAGCCCCACTTCGCTTGAGTGGAACCCCCCGCATTAACTACGCCTGCATCTTTCTGACAGCTGTGGGTTGCTGGGTATAATTTAGGGGTATGGGATGTCAGATGGCTATGGGGTCTAGTGATTAAATGATGATGCCGTGCAGGTTTTTGTAAAATTATGACATTGTGGAGGCGTGCGCCGATCATCGGTAAGAGTGATGATACCCTACAGTGTGGGGGTTCCTGTCAATTATCGATCATTGTGACAAGTTGTCAGTGGATGGGGTCGCCATGCTTAGGTTTGCTCTGCTCGAGGTCTGGTCTTCCCCTGTTCATCGTGCTGTCCATGGGCGACCAGATCCCTCTCGGTGACCCAACCAGCCTTAGAGCACTTGACCTCAACCAGCTTTGACACCGAGTAGGGGTGTCCTCATGCTAGCGATCATGTCTTCTGCTCTGGTTGGATTATCCCTGAGGGGTTATGGTCGGCATTGCCCAAACACCAGTCCCCTAGTTTCTAGTCTTGAGTGAAACGAGACAAGACTGGAAACTACTCAAGCCCCCCCCCTTTTTGCTTTTTCACACAGAGCTGTCTGCCTTTTCTGTCACTTCGCATTTAATGTGAACTGCGTGAATTAATCTGGACCACTCGTTTGAAATTTGAAGAGGCAGTTACTTGAACAATCATGTCCCCTTGAGTAAAGTGCCATCTGTTGGCATGCCTCCTTTCCTCTTTATAAACCCTTAATTTCACTGTTGGGCACTTTTTATTTCCACTCTTTGCTTAGAACTGAAAACCACCGACCACTAGTGAGATCCATCTCCTTTGTTGCCATCACCGCTATCTACCTTTTTCATATTAGTTTCAGGTATATATTCTTTGACTTATTCTTCCTGTTCTCATCCCTTTTATTTTTAGGGTTTGGTTTCCTACTTGGTAGACTGTGTTCTTAGGAAAAAATTCAGCCATTCAGCAATCCCGCCGGATGTCCCTGGAAGAATCATCTTATTCTAATGACTCTGAGGTTAGTAGGGGGGTTCCTGCGAGGGGCCCAAGTCTTGATGTGGCCGAGGCTGTAAGGGGAACCCAGCCACAATAGAGGCAAAGTGTCGGCCAGAGATTGGAGGCCGAGTCATTTGCTATTGACAATATAAGGTGTGAAACTTGACACCAGAATTTAGAGTAGCTTAGGGCCATGTACCACATCCTTGTGGCAAAAACAACACCCCGAGCCGTCCTTCTCGAAGGTATGTAACCCTCTATTTAGAGTGTTTTAGGTGGGGTGTTAGGCTACTCTTACAACTTTATTTTGCCCTAGTCCTCTCCCAGTTGCATTTGGCATCAAGGCAACTGAACTCCAATGGGTGGAGGGTTTTATCGGGGCTGTTTGTCCTATGGAGGTGGTGTAATTTGGGTGAGCCGACGGTAGATGAAATAAAGCATTTCTACCAACTGAAGAGCAGGCCAAAGGATGCAAGCTAGTACTACTTCACTTCCAGCTTGAAGGGCAAGAAACCCATCACCGACCTCCCTACCTCCGGTGGCAACTGGAATGGTAGATTCTTCTTTGCCGGAGTGAATTGAGGGCGAGCAGCCTCTACCACCGAGGAGGTTCCTCAAATTCCTTCTCGCTTTTGTATACCAGGTCGTCTACTGCTCATCAGATCTTCAGCTTTGATTTCTATGTTTACTTTCTCTCTCATTGTTCTTTTTAGTTTTTTTGCAGTCTCTTGGAGCGTGTCCTATTGGGTTGGGCAGGAGTTGCAGTAGCGCATCAATACTGCTTTGGAACGCGAGCTCATGCAAGAAGTTACCATCAAAACCTTGTTGAGTTCGGCTTTGCTTCCGGGGAAAAAAATGAGTGGCATCCTCACTCGACTGAAGAGGCCCTCGAGCACGGTGGAGAGACCGAGCAGCTTCTTCGCTCAAGCCAAGAGGTCCAGAGTCGACCTCACTGCTTCACCAGTCAAGACTGTTCTTCCAATTCGGAAGAGTGAGCGAGCAGTCGAAGAAGCTTCCCCGAGGGGCCCAGGGGCTGTCATCCCTGCTAGGCCCATATCAGCGCACTCCCGGGAGCAGCAGCCTGATTTCATCGACCCCTATGTCAGGGATTTTACCAGGTACGTGGGGGAAGAGTTGGAGTCCTCCAGCGATAGTGAGTTGGCTAACATGTTCCAGCTCCTCTAGTGCCAGGCTACGGCTCCTTCTACTGCTTTCATGACAAAGGCCATGAATTTTGAGAGAAAGATCAGGGCTGATAATCAGGGCTTGAGGCAGACGCTCGAGCAGAAAGAGGAGGAATAAGCCAAGCTTCATGCTGAGAACTCCACCTTTAAGGAGAAGGCAGCTTTGGCTGTGTCTAAGCACTCCAGCTCGAGAGGGAGTTGTCCGTGGTCTGGGATGAGCTTGTTAATACTCGGAAAGACCTCGATGTGCAGAGATTTGCTTTTGAGAGGACCATGGAGGCAGAAACTTCTCGCCTTCAGCTTAAGGTGGACTCCTTGGAGAATCAGCTCGTAGAGGAGTACAACAAAGGGGTGAACTTCTGCTATGAGTGTATCATGTCTGTCCTGGACAAGGAATACTCCGAGCTGGATATGTCCAAGCTCGAGGCGGGCGTGGATGCTTGCATGAACAAGCAAGATGCCTGGAGTTAGGAACCAAGGGATCCCTCTGCTCAGGTGGAAGTGGATGCTGCCTAGCCCGGAGAGGCTGCTCCTCCAGCTGATGAAGCCCAAGCTGCTCGTATTGCCGAGAAAGATCTTTGAGCTGCCCTCTCTTTTTGAAGTCCCTCCCTCAACTGCTAACCAGACTATCCAAGCCCCTTGACTGGCTTTAATGTACCTTTTTTCTTTTTCTTTCTGTACTTGTAACTCTGACGGATTGAGATAAATAAAGAAACCATATTCTCTATTTTCGATTTTATATTTTACTCTCATTTTGAATTCCTTGTGAGATGGATTTTCAGTAGGCCTCGGGCTTTTCCCTTGCTCTTGGGACTCTGGCCAACTTCTGCTCGCCTTGCTTATTTGATAAAATGTGAATAGCTGGATTAGTCCCTTTAGGGACTTCGGCTGTTTTACCTTACCCAACCAGGCCTTAATATCAGTGGTCGTGTAGCTTTCTCAGCGTGCTTATCGTGCTCGAGCTCGTCCTACCCGTGTTTGGCTTGCTGTCTCACCCCAAGTCAGGATTTGAGACTCGCATTCTTTAGCCTCGTTCGTGAGCCAATCTTGCTTGAGCCTTCTCTAGCTTATGCTATGCACTTCGTCTCGCCTTAAGTTAGGCTCTAAGACTTACGGCTCTAGCTTCATTGATGAGCTTATCTTGTTCGAGTCTTCTCTGGCTTGTACTTAGCACCGTCTCGCCATAGGTTAGGATTTGAGACTTACGGCCTTTAACTTCATTGACGAGCTTCTCTTGCTCGAGCCTTTCTGGGTTATGCTTGGCACCGTCTCGCCTTAGACTAAGCTTTGAGACTTATGGCCTTTGGCTTTTATTCGCGAGCTTCTCTTACTCGAGCCTTCTTTGGCTTATGCTAGACACTTCATCTCACCTTAAATTTAGGCTTTGAGACTTACGGTTTTAGCTTTT
This sequence comes from Murraya koenigii, assembly GCA_025617385.1. NCBI lineage: Eukaryota > Viridiplantae > Streptophyta > Magnoliopsida > Sapindales > Rutaceae > Murraya > Murraya koenigii. Next base: position 23,873,786 of record CM046818.1, read on the forward strand.
CTTCGCGAGCTTGTCTTGCTCGAGCCTTCACTTGGCTTATGTTAGGCACTTGTCTCACCTTTAGTTTAGGCTTTGAGATTTACGGCTCTAGCTTTTCTTCGCGAGCTTATCCTGCTCGAGCCTTCACTTGGTTTATGCTAGGCACTTCGTCTCGCCTTAAGTTTAGGCTTTGAGACTTGTGCCATTTGACTTTTATTCGTGAGCTTTTCTTGCTCCACTACTAAAAAAATGCCCTTTAGTGATACTAAAATAATGTCACTAATTACTTTTAGTGACACTTATTAATAGTGTCGATGATCCAGCGATCGGAAAAATCTCGACACTGAATGTGATGTCAGGGATTACTATTACTATAGTATTATAGATTTTATAATACTATAGTGATAGAAGTTACTAATAATTATTACGTGTCAAAAGTTCGTATCACTATAGTGTTACTAAGATTGTGACACTTGTAACAGTATTTACAAACAATTATTACATATCAATAAAATACAAACAGTAATATTTTAGTGTCAATAATTACTATTACTATCACAGGCTTGACTATCCCCTACCTATTGTTGCTCGACTACCCGGTGCCCCCATTTAATGAATTCGTCTAAGTATTGGTTTCTAACCAAATCCTCCAGCATGTTCTTTAGGTCACGGCACTGAGACATCGAGTGACCATGGTCTTTGTGGAATCAGCAGAACCTACTTTTGTCCCTCCTATTTACCTGCTTGGTCATCGGTGTTGGGCAACACAACAGTCCTCGTTCTTCTACAACCTGAAACATCCCTCAATTGACACTTTCAGTGGGGTTTATTGTCTATAGGTAGGGTCCCGTTGCGGCTGGGGGACCCTCTGGTATAGGCTGTAGGGGGCAATCCGATCCTTTGTTCCCCTTGAAGTCGATGTGCCCCGAGCCAGCCCCCCTTTTCTCCTTGTGTTTTACTCCGTTATTCTGCTCGCTCTTTAGCTTTGCAGTTTTTTCTTCCTCGATGACGATATTTATCTTCATCTGCTCATAAGCGTCAGAGTATGAGTGGATCGAGAGACTCCGCAAGTTGTACCAGAGTCTTCCCATCTTCACCCCCTCCTTCAATCCTCTCAATGCCTGGGGGTGATTGAATGCCCCAAGGTATAAGACTGCCCTGTGGTACCTTTTGATGAACTCTCGGAGGGACTCCCCTTCCTTCTACTTTATCTCCACTAACTCTATCATGTCATCCTCGAGAGCTACTGCCCCCCGTAACTGCTCCGCAAACTCCGTGGTAACTTGCAGTACCATTCTCTCGCTCTCCCTTCCAAAGTCAGTGGGAAGGCTCTACACCTTTAGGCTGCTGTCATTGAAATTCTCTATGTGCACTAGCAGGTCACTCTTCCCCAAAAATTTCAATTCCGGAAAGCAGGAATCCCTAGGGATCGTGACACCCATAATTTCTGCTGAAAGCGGTGTTCGTTGTCCAATATGATCCTCTAACTTGGGGCTTTCCCATTTCTTTGAAGGTCTTCAATGACCTGCACCAACCTGCGTACCTCCCCCTCTAACTCCTCTGCACGGGAAGTGGGTGCTGTGTCTTGCAAGTGTTGTCGGGACTCTCTCTTCTCTGTGTTCGTCTCCTCCGTCCTAGCAACATTCTGTGCCTTCTGCTTCTGGTCTTCATCCCCTACATTACCCCCAATGGGAGCGTTCCCGCGGCTGGATTCAGGAACGTCATTACTTGCTTTCCTCTGTCTGTCATTAAGCTCCTGTAGGATGGACGTCAGCGCCTCCATCTGCTTTTCCATCCAGTCCATCCTTTCTTGCATTTCACTATCCCGGGCCTTATTGGCTACCTCCCTCAGGGTCATCGATTCTTCGAGGCTTACTCCTCTTCTTATGTTCCCTCTCATTGTCACATTACTTTCTGAATGTACTGGGAATTCAGGCTTTTTGAACTGATCCCACAGACGGTGCCAAAATATTGATGTAGTTTTCTACTCACCTCGAAGTAGTGCTGTTGCCTTTTGGTCACTGGTCGCTTGAGCAGTATTTCCGGTTAGTTCCTGACTTGCTCCGTCCACTGAAGCGGTGATGCTCTCATTTCTATATCCACATAAAAGTTTTCAGGGGTCGGCTGGTGTTTTTTCGGCGAAAACCCTTCGACGCTCAAGTCAGTAATCGGGTTGATTCTTTGTCAAAATCTCTTAAAGTATGAGAGAAATATGGAATTTAGAAGGCTGCAGGAGATTGGGAAGAAGGAGAGCAATTAGAGATTAGAATATCAAGATTAGAATCAGAATCCTTTACCTTGCTCCTCGTCTGATATTTATCCCCCCTATTTTTCCGCCCCCTTTCGCTTGAGCGGCACCCCCCGCATTAATTGTGTCTGCGTCTTTCAAACAACTGTAGGTTGCTGCAGCACAACCTGGGGGTATGGGATGTCAGACGGCTATGGGGTCCCGTGCTCAAATGATGATGCCGTGCGGGTTTGTGCAAAATGATGACATTGCGGAGGCGTGCGCTGGTCATCGGGAACAGTGACAATACCCTACAGTGTGGGAGTTCCTGTCAGTTATCGATCGTCGTGACAAGTTGTCAGTGGATGGGGTCGCCATGCTTAGGTTTGCTTTGCTCGAGCTTTGGTCTTCCCCTGTTCATGATGCTGTCCATGGGCGACCAGATCCCGTTCGGTGACCTGACCAACCTTAGAGCACTTGATCTTGAAAGGCTTTGACACCGAGAGGGGGTGTCTTCGTGCTAGCGATTAGGTCTTCTGCTCTGGCTGGATTGTTCTCGAGGGGGTCTGGTCGGCATTGCCCAAACACAAAGATCAATTGAGTAATTTAATCAAATTGTTATGATTAATAGGGAATTTACCCTTAAACTAATTGTAAAGTTTTCTTCATGTAGCTTTGAAATGTCCAACGAAGTTTTTAAATTGTTTTGTTTGTTCCGACCTTATTATTATTATTATTATGTTAATTAAACTTGTGGATACAGACAACAATGCAAAAACTTGTGGATACAGACAACAATGCAAAAGATAATTTGATTTGATGGAAATACAATTACACGCATTCATTTTCAGAGGGTTAAAAAAAACACTAAACGTCAAAAACAAATGAGAAGCCATCTTTTTGTTCTTGTGAAAAGTCTTGAATTCCATGGCATGCCTTAAGCAAATGAAACTAATTAATTAACAAATCTATTTCATATTCTTTTCGTATAGTTTTTCTTTTTAATATTTTTTTAACTATCTAATTGTCAACGTTACCAAATTTAGAATAATTAGGTGTTGACCAACTTTCTTGCTTATTAAGACTTCTTTAAAGAGAAAGTGTGAGAAACAATATATTATTCTATCTCTAGTTGAACTTTTCAAATGCGTATGGTGATTTCAAATTATATATGATAAAGATGAGGTTAACTCATCTAAGATGAAAGTTATTATTATAAAATCATTTAGTAAATAGATGTATAAAAAATTGGGAAAAGGAGATGTACAATTTCAAGGTTTGGGAAAATAGTTGCCAATATTCTCAATTTTTCAAAAAGAGACACCAAGACTCCGTTAAAAGCATAATATCTTTTACCTTTATTATCCCAAAAAAATTAACTCTAATGTTTTATAATAAATAAAAATATAATATTAAAATAAATGTAATAATATATATATTTTAAAATAATTTTAATATTTAAAAATATTTTAATATTTTTAAATCTATTAGAATATTTTATTATATTGAAGTAAATTTTATAATAAGCAAAATCATAATATTAAAATAGATGTATTAAAATTTAAATTATTTTGAGTATTATGTAAAAAAATAATTTGACGATTATTAGTATGTGAATTTTTTAATTGTAAAATGCATTTAATGCAAATATTTATTTAAAATCTCTACATTAAATAAAAATATATTATTAAAGTAAATGTAATAATTTACATATTTAAATTTATTGAAATATAAAAATATTTTATATTTTTATTTTACTGAATAGATTATATTATTTATATAATATTTTTATTTGTTAAAAATTTTTAAGTCAATTTTTTTGAGATAATGGAGATAAAAGATATTATGGTAAAAAAGAGATATTGATGCATTTTTTAAAAAACTTAAAGATGTTGGTGACCATTTCCCTAAACTTTAAGGGTGTGTATATCATTTTTCCTAAAAAATTAGAATCAACTCTCACGGCATACATAAATGATAGGCTAACAACTCTCAATCTAGAACATAGATTTTTATTAGTTTCAATTAAAACATATGTTTCAAAAACCATGGGTAAACAGTGAAATCCGACGTTAAAGAGAAATCATTAGCAAACAAATTGATTATGAGTTTATTGACACTTTCTTTACAAATATGTATTATTAGAGTCATAAGCAATTGATATGATATCATAAGAAAAACGAATTCTAGCTTTTTTATCTCTTTTTTTAACTTTTCAACTGAAATTTAAAAATAGGTGTATTTGGAAATAATACATTTCTTGATTATAAAATACGGAATTTTTAAAAAAGGGTATTTTGTGCACCATTCTATTTATATTTAGGACTGCTTTAAAAAGATATTGGAGCAAAGAGAATTTATCTTTATTTTATTTCGTTATAATGTTGTTGTTGGTTGTTGAATTTTTGAGCGGTAACAAAAGATTTTTCCTAAGTATGCATGATGTCAGTAGTAATGGTCTACAAGATTGGTTTTTTTCCACTTTCAAATTTTGATGTAACACTAATTGTATGACTATTGGTTCTACATTTATAATGAATAAAAATTAAGGTTGCATTTTTTTTTTTATATACGAGACTATTTCTCAAGATTACACTCATATTACATGAGACTATAACTGATATTTACAAATCAAACTATGACTAAGACTAGTTTACATTAATTCGTTTGAGGCACTGCCTATATTTGAACCCTCACTAATATTCGAGAGATGTCTATTCCTCACACTTGGGAATCTTCACTACTGCCTATATTTGAACCTTCACTAATATTCGAGGGATGTCTACTCCTCTCACTAGGGAACCCTCACTAATATTCGAGAGATATCTACTCCTCACACTTTGATAAAGAAGCAGACTGCTGAGTAAGTGAAGCCTTCACTCACATCTTCATACTTGGGTAAGAAAGCAGACTACCTGTAATCATATTAGAATTCGTATATAAAAGAATATTGAGTATACTTATATAATTGTATATAAGTATACTAAGTATACTAAATGAGTATATATACTAAGCGTAAGGAATGTACAACTAAATAAACAGGCCTATGCATCTTTCTACATGAAATATATGTATGATAATCCATTTGCATTATTATTATTACTTATTCTTCTTCTTCTTTAGAATCCGATCCAATAGCAAAGATTCCTAGGAAAATAATCCTTGTTAGGAGATATAGAAAGACGCAAGAGTTTAGATTTTCTCTATTTGAATTATATAGATACGCAAGAAGGGAACATGAAATTCATTTTATTTGCCCTGCCTCCTAATTAATTATAAGGAAGGAAGAATCTTTACAGCCTATATTTGAACCTTCACTAATATTCGAGGGATGTCTACTCCTCACACTTGGAAAGCCTCACTAATATTCGAGAGATGTCTACTCTTCACACTTGATTACTAATATTCGAGAGATGTCTACTCTTCATACTTGAAATGTCTACTCTTCACACTTTGGTAAAGAAGCAGACTGCTCTGCTGAGTGAGTCAAGCCTTCACTCACATCCTCACTAATATTCGAGAGATGTCTACTCTTCACACTTGAGATGTCTACTCCTCACACTATGGTAAAGAAGCAGACTGCTCTTCGAGGAATGTCTACTCCTTACACTTGGAAAACCGCACTAATATTCAAGAGATGTCTACTCTTCATACTTGAGATGTTTACTCCTCACACTTTGGTAAAGAAGCAGACTGCTCTGCTCAGTGAGTCAAGCCTTCACTCACATCCTCACTAATATTTGAGAGATGTCTACTCCTCACACTTTGGTAAAGAAGCAAACTGCTCTGAGAGATGTATACTCTTCACACTTGATCACTAATATTCGAGAATGTCTACTCTTTAAACTTGAGATGTCTGCTCTAGCAGATTGTTCTGCTGAGTGAGTCAAGCCTTCACTCACATCCTTACTAATATTCGAGATATGTCTACTCTTCACACTTAATCACTAATATTCGAGAGATGTCTACTCTTCACACTTAAGCAGACTGCTCTGCTAAGTGAGTCAAGCCTTCAGTCACATCCTCACTAATATTCGAAAGATGTCTACTCTTCACACTTGATCACTAATATTTGAGAGATATCTACTCTTCACACTTGAGATGTCTACTCCTCACACTTTGGTAAAGAAGCAGACTGCTCTGCTGAGTGAGTTAAGCCTTCACTCACATCCTCATACTTGAGTAAGGAAGGAACATTGCCTTAAGGAAATACCCTCACAATGCATTTGTGGGGATTCGAATTACTGCCCTTAAAATTTGGAGAGCAGCAATGGTTACAGTTGATAACAGTATATTTGGATACAAATTTTATTTCCAACTTTAACGGAAGGGAAACATAAACATTGATAATATATAATGAAACTACAGTTTCGAAATAACTAAATATTATTGCATAAAGTTAACAAAAATAAGATTTTAAGGCCTTATATATATATATATATTCAGAAATTTGAATTGGCTTTAAAGTCAAATGGTGGTCGAATTTATAAAATTGACTTTTATAAAGTCAAATAAGTTGACTAGTTGACCGCAGAATTTATAAAATTGACTTTTATTTATTTATTTTGTGGTAAACTGGTTTAACAGATCTGACTTTGAACACCGAACACCTCAAGCATGAGCAGGAATTTTGAACACGAGCAAGGACTTTGAGCTCGAGCAGGCTTTGGCTTGAGTATGAGCAAGCTAGTGACATGATCTTTAAGAGTAATTACAACTGAAATTACAAATATATTTTTACAAGCTTTAACATTAACACTGAGATTTTCACAAGTACAAAAGAAATTAAATACATACAGAATATTAATACTTTACACAAACTGGAAAATAATAAATTCCTCTTTTTTTTTATTATTATTACACCAAGAATACAAATATTACATACGTATAAAATTTACTTTTGGGGCTTTATTGGAGATAGGATACCGAAGCAGTCGTCCTCGTTATCATCTCCAAGGGAAATAAACGGCTCTTCGTCACCTGACGAGCTGGATTTGTCTGGTGAGCTCGCAACAGAAGGCTGGGATCTTGATTCCAACTGCATTATTTTAAAATAATCATCCTCGGATTTGGCCGAGGCGAGCAGAGATTGAGCTCCAGACTTTTGGGCTTGAAAGGTAGCCTGAGCTTTAGACTGCTCGATACTTGGCTTTAGGAGGCCTTTTGACAAAAGCCAATTCTGAACGATGTGCTCAGAAAGCTTTGTCTTCTCATCAAATTTTGACCACTATTTGACTTTAAAGGTTCTTTGTAAAATGAGCTGGGCATCTTGAGTGTAGTATTGAAGGTCCCACATCTAAACCCAAGGAAGAAAGAAATTTGTACAAAAACAGAGAAAAGGAAGAAACCTCTTCTCAGACTCAGAAGGAATATAATGTGCTTTAAAAAGATCCAAACAAGCTTTGGTATTTGGTGTTAAGATTTCTAGACAAGGTCCAAAATAGTTCTACCATTGTTGAAACCAATTTGAAAGGCTTTGGACGATTATTTTTGGGTTGAAGAAAAATAACCAAGAATGGGTCTTTTTAGGGTTTTGTAAGAAGAATGTATTAAACCAAGCCTGTTGGTAGTCCCAATATGAGAAGTACCGGCTGTGGTTTATACAAGTCTCAAAGCTTGTAGGGAAAAATTTGAAATTGTGGAGTAAATCACCCCACTGTTTTGGACTCAGAACCTTTAAAATTATGGCAGTAGAGTATGCCGACTCAGAATGAGACTCACTAAGAAAGAAGTGTTTAAACTTGGCAGACTCAGTGTACTCAAGTATGGCTTGATAGTAAAGCTGGGGTTTTGTTAAATCCCATGGTTTGAAAAACCATCATTTAGGGAAAAACTTTGAAAGAACTTGAAATTGATCAGTATGATAAAACCCATCTTCTATTGTTAAAATATTTTGATGATAGGCTTTACTAAACCAATCCGATTTTTGAGAAAGCTTTTGTTGTGAAACAACAATCTTTAAAGAAGAGCTTTCTTGAGAAACAACAGCTTTAGAAGAAGAAGATTTTATAATTTCTTTAGAAATAGATTTTTCTTTCTGAGGAAATTAAGAAAGAGCTTTATTTTAAGAAAGATTTTGTAAAGCTTGACTTTGTAAAGCGAGCAGGAGCTCGGGGGTTTTAGAAATGGATTGCATCCATTCTTTTACCTGTTCCTCAAAAGAGGTGTCTTTAGATTGAGCTTCTTGCTCCTTGACCATGTCAATCCATTATTTGATTGCAGAAGAAAGGAGCTTTTCTTTAGAAGGTGTCAAGGTGACATCTTTAGAAGAATCTTTAATAGGGGCTTTGCCCTTGTCTTTTCTTTTTGGTGCCATTATCTATTCTGCAAAAATTCCCGTGTTAGAAAATCTGGAATAGAATTAAATCACCTTTAATAAATTCAATCTCAAAATAAAAAACACTCAAAATAGCTTGCCATCGTGCAAAAATCTGTTTTGATGCAATATTTTGGACATCTTTTTCTAAAACATGTTTTGCAGCTTTGCAATCAATTCTAAGTAAAAACTTTTGATTTAAGAGATCACTTTGAAATTTTGTAATGCATAGAACAATAGATAAAATTTCCTTTTTAATTGTAGAGTAGTTCTTCTGGCAATCATTCCAGTGAGCAGAAACATATCTTACAATTTGTTCTTTATCATTTTCAACTTATTTTAAAATTCCACCATAACCTAAGTCTGATGCATCAGTCTCTACAACCTTAGGTAATGTAGGATTAGCAAGATACAAACATGGAATTTCTTTAACAACACTTTTTATTATCTTTATAACTTTAGTATGCTCATCTGTCCATGCAACAGGGGTTTTCTTAATTTAAACTACCAAGAAATCTTTCCAATTGAGTTTTATCAAGAATCTTATCAGGCAACTTGTCTGCAAATGCAAGAGATCTCTCAATAAGTAAGATTGTTCCTTTGGATATATAATGTTCAAGGAACCTGACTTTAGTTTGAAACAAAGAGACTTTGGAACTTGAAATTGCAAGTCCAGCTTTTTTAGTGGCATAATAAAAAGTCTTTAAATATTTGAAATGCTGATCAATCGTGCGAGAAAAGATCAACACATCATCAATATAAACAATGCAGAATTCAGAGTAAGGATTATAAATGTCATTCATAATCCTCTGGAATTCTGAGGGGGCATTCTTTAAACCAAAAGGCATAATTGTCCCTTCATACTGTCCGAATGGAATAGTGAATACAGTTTTATACCTATCTTTAGGGTGAATCTGAATTTGCCAGAATCCATATTTCATATCAAACTTTGAAAATATGAATGCAGAATGCAATTTTTGTAAAAGATCTTTTTTATTAGGTATTGGATACCTAATCCATTTTAAAGCTTTGTTCAGAGGCTTGTAATTGATAACAAGTCTCGGTGTGCCTCTTTCTATTTCTAAATTTTTATTCACATAGAAAGCAGCACAAGACCATGGAGACCTGGACTTAACAATAAGTCCTTTAGATTCCAACTCTTTAATTTCATTCCTACAATGTTGTTCCAGATCCATGTTCATTTGGATTGGACGGGCCTTAGTATGAATATTTTTCTCATCAAAAGCAGTTTCATAAGGCAAATCTACCATATGTTGCTTTCTGTTCCAGAAGGCGGTTGGTAAATCAGCACATATTTCTCTTTCAATGAGGGTTTTGAAATCAGAAATCTTTTGTTTTACAAAAGTATTTTGAAGTTGACTTTCAATTCTTTGTAAGTTTAAATCCTTTTTCAAACAAACCAAATTGTTTTGTTTTGTTTTAAGAAGGGTACCAATCTGGTTCTGATAAACAGAACATGCTTTAATAATATTTAAATTCCTTGCATTTGTCTTTTCAATGAAAGGAAAAAAAAGTTCTTTATCCTTGGCTTTAAATGATATACTATCATAATTGACAGTATAAGGAGTAATGAGGTTTAAAAATGGTGTTCCTAAAATGACAACATGATGTATATCATTTGTCAGTATGAATGAGGTTTTAAATTTAAAACCGTCATTATAAACAGAGGCATCAACTTTGGATTTGATTTTTAGCTTTGAATTGTTTGCTGCAGATAGTCTCTCAGTTGTTTTCTTATGAAAACATTTTGGGACAATATCTTCTCTAATACAATTCAAATCAGCACCAGTGTCAAAGAGGGCAATGATGTCAATCTTAAAGTCTTTTGGAAAAATCAAAGTGATTTTAATTAAATATTTTCTTGTTGTAATTTGTTTTAAAACAAAATAGAAAAATCATCATGTATAGACTCGATGTTTTCTAGGCTTTGATCATTTTTATTGTCATCATCAGATTCTGGTTCTTTATCAGAATCCTCCTGCAAATGTCTTTATAAAAGAAGTTGAACTGTTTCAGAATCACTCTTCTGTTTTTCTTTTAACTCTTTTATTTCAGCTTTAATGTTATTGATCTCCTTCTGAAGATCTTGAATCTTAGAAGTTGACTGTTTTGTCTTCTTCTTATATAAGATTTCAGTGAGATCATATGTGTTCTTTTTAATGACAGGGGCTTTAGAAGTTTCAGCTTTATCTCTTACTTCTACGGTCTTTAAAAGTTTATCCAAATACTCTCTTTGAAGAGCAGGATCAGAGATATGCTTGACTAATTCAAGAAAAGTTTCTTGTTCCTTAATACAATTCAAATCAGCATCAGTGTCAAAGAGGGCAATGATGTCAATCTTAAAGTCTTTTGGAAAAATCAAAGTGATTTTAATTAAATATTTTCTTGTTGTAATTTGTTTTAAAACAAAATAGAAAAATCATCATGTATAGACTCGATGTTTTCTAGGCTTTGATCATTTTTATTGTCATCATCAGATTCTGGTTCTTTATCAGAATCCTCCTGCAAATGTCTTTATAAAAGAAGTTGAACTGTTTCAGAATCACTCTTCTGTTTTTCTTTTAACTCTTTTATTTCAGCTTTAATGTTATTGATCTCCTTCTGAAGATCTTGAATATTAGAAGTTGACTGTTTTGTCTTCTTCTTATATAAGATTTCAGTGAGATCATATGTGTTCTTTTTAGTGACAGGGGCTTTAGAAGTTTCAGCTTTATCTCTTACTTCTACGGTCTTTAAAAGTTTATCCAAATACTCTCTTTAAAGAGCAGGATCAGAGATATGCTTGACTAATTCAAGAAAAGTTTCTTGTTCCTTAGTCAACACGTTGAATTTTTTTAAATAGTAATCAGTACTAGTAGAGCTACTGTATTCTGACTCAGAATCAGAGTCTACTAGTTCATCAATTTGTAAAGGCTCACTATCTCCTGTCATAGAAGACTCAGAGCTAGATGACTCAATTAGCAAATGAGCTAACTTTGCTAAAACTTCCTCCTCGAGGTCGAGCTCGTGGAGTTTTCTGCTCATACGACAGTATTGTGCAGTATGGCCTTTTTTATTACACTTGAAACAAGTAGCTTCTTTGTAGTTAAAAGAGACTTTAGGTTTGGATTTATCCCTAGAGGACTTTTTCTTTTTATAAGGCCTTGAGGGCTTCTTATAAGAAGGTTCCCTAGAGTCTTTGAAAGGCTTTTTATCTCTTCTCGACTTGTAATGTTTTTTGTAAGGTTTGGAAGAACACTTACCATTACAGTCTTTAGTTTAAAAGGATCATAATTGAACTGCTTACAGAAGCCGCCCAATTCTTGTTTAGACCTTTTAAGCTCCCATATTAATCTTTTCTGGAGTTTTAAATCTTGACAAATCTTTAAACCTTCCTTGTTGACAAAGCTAACAAGTTCACCATATGTGAGATTGTCATAAGGAATTTGGTTGTCATATAAGGCTTTAATGGAGTTTCTAACCTTTTCACCTAGAAGGGTTGGTAACCCTGCCAAGAACTTTTCTTTCCAAGTTACATGATTTGCATCATCTCTCAGAAAAAGTCTGGTGAAGAAGGTAGATTTATATTCTTGAAAATCACTAAGTTTCTTGCATCTCAAGTTATGCAATAACTCAGCATTTTTATCTCTTAGGTGAGAAGGATCACCTATAAAATGAAGAAACTGTAACTATCAGGGTGGCTACAGCATCTTGAATAGGCTCATTTAATTCATCACAGATGGGTACTCCATACTCATCTGTTTGAATTGCATTTAGGATGTCAGATTGTTGCTGTTTGGTAAGAAGATGATCCCACCAACCTTTAAGTTGACCAAAAAACCCAGCTATCAGGATTTCTGCAATGGCTTTATCAGAAGTTCCTAATTGGGTTTTGTAGGCATTGGCTGTCATGGTCATTTGTTGCAATAACCCAAGGATGTTGTATTCAGACATTCCATCTATGTTCCATTCATAGACAGAAGACGCATTAAACCTGGATTGGTTTAAAGCACTTGGTCTGTTATCAATAGCCAAATCTGATGGAGATCTGACTTTGGGACTAATTCCCAATGAATTTTGTTTGCTTTAGGAAGGGGTTCTTCTTTAAATGCTTCTATTTCCGTAGGGGCAATAGAAGACTGATCATAATCCAGTACACCAATCTTACTAGATTGTGCACTATCAGGAGCAATTTGAACTTTACTTGAGGAAGATGAAACTTCTATCCTATCAAGTTGTTCATGAATAGCTTTAACAAAATCTGATTTAGATTCTTGAACTAGCTTTTGACTAGTCTTAAAAACCTGGAAAGGCTCAAAAATAGGCTTTTTAAGTTTTTTCTCAGAATCAGACTTTGTTGGCTTTGAAGAAGAAGGAATAGTAGAAGGAATAGGAGAAATATTTACAGTTGATTTCTGGAATTGATTTTCCAGTCTAGTCAACTGTTTCCCTATTGTATTTAGATTAGTATTACAGAAATTGTTCTATTGTATAATACTATCTAGATCAACTTCTGGATTTTTAGTCTTATGAATTTTATATGGTGAAGCTTTAATTTGAGTAGGAGGATCACCATGGTCAATGGCTATACTCCTAAGAGGTGGATGTTCTGCTTCTATAGTCCTATCACTATCAGAAAGAGTCCATTCAGGAGTTTTCTTTCTGGTAACAATAGGATTTGACTCTTTAAAAGGATAATCAATGTGATTATCAGAAGCATACATCTCAAACCAATCAAAGAAAAAAATATGAACTTTATGTAAATTTACAAATTCATAATAAATGTTTTGATTTCTTTTCTTTGGTTTAAGAAATTTTTGAAAAACCAAAGTCTTTTTTCTTTATTGCTTTCAGAATAAAAATCATTATGAAGAAGATTCTTATCTACTTCAAACTCTTTTATGATGACATTAATTCTATTCTTTGTTACAGCAGAGAATGAAAGAGAAGTAGGAGGAGAAGGTTCTTTCTCTTCCTGTTCTTCATCCTGTTGTCTGCTAGTGTAAATAGGATGTGGTACACTAGTGGTATACTCAACAGAATGGATAGATTGACTAGGTATATCCGAGGTGGAAAACCTAGGTTCACTCTTTATAGGTTAGAAAGGAAAATTTATCACAGAAGGTATGTTTGAAAATCTCCTTTCTTCAGAAGGTATACTTGTGCTTGAATCCTTATCAGAGAATCTAGAAGATATAGATATCCTAAAGGATAGCTTGACTTTACCATCATAATACTGAGTAACATTTTGCAACTCTGTATTGGGCTTGAGTTGTTTTGGAATCACTGGTTCAGTGGCTCCTTCAAGAATCCATTCCTCTGGAAGATGGACATCTTTCCATTGGATGGGCTTTGGAATGACAGTATTGGCTTTAGAAAGATTAGTCTGCATGAGAATAGTCTCTTCTCTTTTTGACTGATATTTATGCTGTGTGTTAAATGCAGATGCATGGCTTTATATGAGATTTTAAAAATCAATGCAACTGAAATTGACCCTTCAACCATGTGATAATTATGGGTTTTAATTTGAAGAATAATGCTTTTAAAAATATTTTTATCTTTAAGTAAAACTGTTATATTTGGATAACAGCTGAATGAAATTGGTCCTTTACAAAGACTTGATTCAATGCTGCTGAGCAAGGAATCATCAAAGGAGAGAAATCTCCCATCTCTGAGGACTGCCAGGATTGAAGTATCCAATCCTTCTTTAGTCAAGGGCTTTATCCCAACTTGGATTAAACCAATGTAGACATAATTAAAATTTTTTTCTCTTAACTTCTTTAAAGATTGTTCTGAGAACAATTAGATTGTCTCAAATGGCTTTGAAAGTGTTATGTCATGCTCTTCAGTTTTAATGACATAATCATTCTTTAAAAAATCAAGCTTTTTAATTTTATAAATCATCTCTTTGGAAATCTTTGGTAGTTCCCAACAATCAATAGCTTTATTAAAATCTTCAATTGTGAATTCTTCTGAATTCACTACATGCTTTGAATCACTAGTCCTTCCGGAGGAAGAGCTAGAAAAGGATGATGCTCTACAAAGTTGAGAATCCATTTTAGAAACCTATGTTTAAGTTTTAGATAGACAGGAAAGACTACAATCCACGGCTAAGAATTGGTTTTACTGCCCTTCAACCAATGGGGACTTACGACCAAATGCTACCGCAGCACCCAGAGGTAACACTCACATCTCCTGCAAGTGTTCAACCTTTACACAGACCTCTAACCTAGACGCTCTAAACTATACAACATTATCCTCCCCTTGGTTTACACAGACCTGAGCAAGGAATCATCAAATGAGAGAAATCTCCCATTTTGGATATATATATATATATATATATATATATATATATATATATATATATATATATATATATATATCCAAAATGGGCAAGTCTTAATTATTGTTACATAATAAAATTCTATTAACCAAAATAAGAAAAATAAAACAAACTGCACTAAAATTGGATGTCTGAAAAAAAATATAAAAAAATTCAGAAAGTAATAGGAACTTAAATTTATAAAATGACCACTAAGAAATGGAACTTCGGGCCAAGGTTAATATGACATAGCATATTGGGTTAGATTTATCTTCACAAAAGTTTTAAAATAGTATATTATATGCCCCAAACATACAAATATAACTCACGTTCTGACTCCATAAAAATAACATGCGCAAACTTTGTAAGACAATCGTTATTAATGTAAATATTAACATTAGCTGGGATAGACCATAAGAAGCTATGAAATTCATGCATCGCACAAACAAATTTTGAAACCATAATAAAAAAACTCCTTTGAATAACACAAAAGAAGTAAAAAAAAGCCGCGTCTAATGTTTAATTCGCAAAAGAGAATAATAAAGCTTTTTTTTTGTTACATGCAAAGGAATAAATCAAGCTAACAAAGTGTCAGAAGCAAAATGTTCGAAAATCATTCAGCCAAACGACAAATGAACGATGTGCAAACCGCAAAGCAACCTTAGCTGATTTACTAAGCAATCAGAGATCCATATTGCCGACTAAGTTCTGACTCCTCCCTGCAACTTCCTCATGTTCACTGCTATCAAGATGCAGAACTTGTCTATTATGTCATCCCAAAAACTGAAATAAGCATATCCCCATTCCTGGTCAGCAATAAAGTCACACAAACTCCCCAGAAGCCTATAATGAATCCAAGAACTATGCTGATATAAAAACCTTGAGTCACGGTTCTATCTTCGTCGGAGTCAGGCACAGTGTCAGGCACATTATCTGGAACCTGAGTCCGTTCTTCTCCGGCACATTTATTTGGAAGTGGCATCTCAGAAAGATTAGGATTTCCCATAAAAGCAGATGCATTAAAACTCTGTAGTTGAGTGTTTGAAGGTACTTTTCCTGACAAGTTGTTATTCGACAAGTCCAAGACTCCAAGAGAACCCAATTGAGAAACCCTTTCAGGAATCTTACCAGGAAGCTGGTTATGTGACAAGTCAAGTGAATTCAACAAAGTTAACTGACCAATACTTGCAGGAATTGGACCGTTTATACAATTTCTTGAAAGGTTCAAGGAGATTAATCCGATAAGACTTGTAACTCTTTCAGGAATTTTCCCAGATAATTTGTTGCTTGAAAGATCGATGATTTTCACAAGTTCCAGAATGTTCTTATACTCAGAACCTGTTCCTTTCCAAACGAACAACACATAGTCTCACTACTAGAAAAATGGTCTTTAGTGATACTAAAACAGTGTCACTAATTATTTTTAGTGACACTTATTAATAGTATCAGTGATCTGGGAGTCAGAAAAATACTGACACTTGAATGTGGTGTCAGGAATTACTATTACTATAGTATTACAGATTTTATGACACTATAGTGTCAATAATTACTATTACTATAATATCACGAGTTAGTAATATCAGTAAAACAATCACCCTAATGAAACTGATATTTTATGATACATTTTTAGTATCAATGACTTTTATTAGTTATTATTGTCATTTTAAGTTTTGTCAATCTAATGATATTATTTAAAAAACAATATTAGCAAACTACTAAAATGAACAATTATATATAAAATTTGTAACAAAACATTATGGCTCTTTTGTTTGGCTCTCTTCACCAAACAATCTTAAAAGAGTTTGCTACTTAATTCTGTACACACCCCAAATCATATGGGTTCTTTGACAAAACACCATTACTTTCATACACAAACAAATCAAGCACTCCATCTACAAATTTAAGGAAGATTAAAATATTAAAAAAAAAAAAGAATAAAGGTTATTCACATCGATAACATGACAATCAATAGGCTCCCAGTCGTCTTGGTCAAATGGATCTTCAATTGATACAAGAGGATAATTAGAGATGAAAGACTTGTAGAGATCTTTGAGTGCATCTTCTGAGATCTTTTGTGAACCGTCATTGTTCTGCAAAAAGAAGACCAAAAAAATTAAGAAAACAGGAAAAAAAAATTAAGTATTTTACCAAAAAACATTGGGCACCTAAGGAGAAAGTTGATCAGAATAGAATTACAGTAATAGCAACAGATAACCAGTTAATGAAAATCTCCAAAAGGGTTGGCTTAAATAATGCATACAACCAATCAAAGATGATCAGGCAACAACTTCAAATGAATATGCAAATCCGACAACAAATCATGACTGCTAAACCAAACAAGTAGCTCATGTCAACTATCAATAACTCACCTCTTCCTTGAAGTTCAGATCATAAGTCTTATCTGAGCCATAAAATTCAGAAGCAGCGACATCCATTCCAATGACACCTAACAACATGATGCAAATTTTATTAAATTTGTCAACTGTTATGATGACCGGATACCCAAAAGCAAGAAGCACAGCAGCTACCTCAGAATATTGACAAGGAAAGCACTACCTCAGAATATTGACAAGGAAAGCACAGCAGCAGCAGCTGCAATTGCTGCTGTTGTAGAACAAGCAGCAGTTGCAGTTGTGGCAGTAGGAACTTATCAATTGATAAGGGTGTTGGGGGTTCAATTGGTAAGTTGTCCAACATCATGTCCTTCGAGGCTAAAACTCGTTGTGTAAACCGAAAGCAAACTCCTCAGGACAAACTCCACCACTTCCTAAATAATTTGCAATCTGCACAGACCAATTACATTATTTATATATGAATAAACAAACTTCAAGCCCATGCTTGAAATTTGTCTGATATTTCAAACTGAATTGAAGCCAATATACTAATTTATATTTAGATGTCCATATATAGGGATATAAAGGTTGTGTTACATATATATATATATATATTTTTTTTTTTATTTGACATAAATTATCAATCATGAAATATACATTTCTGTGTGCAAAACAAAACCAAATAAGCAAAAGAAATTCATATTCATGCTTACATGATCAGCAAGAGCCTTGCCACTTAAGGCAGCTGACTCTAAAGTTGAACCCAACAGCCAATCACCACATATACCAACCCTTTCATGATGATCAAAAATACATGGAATACTTGAAGTATCAGTTGGAAGAGCTGCACCCGTATACATCCCCTAAAAAAGAAAAGGGATAAATACCTAATTCATCACAAAGGATGCCAGAATTTTCTCAATTATGAAAAAAAAAGAAAATATAAAAGGGCATATAAAGTGAAACTTTCGATGAGGCTAGCGACTTCAACACGCTTGAGAATACATGTCATCACCTTCTCTGCTGTTGCAGTTGGGATATTTTTCCTAATAAATGATTAAAAAAAAATCATACAAATCTTGCAACAATGAGGACCATCACTTTCAGAACTCAAAAGCTTTGAGACAGAATCAACACCTTTAACAAAGGCTCCTTCAAATGTCCCTGCACTGCCTAGTGGAAGGGGATATGTAGAACTTAGTTCCAGCCTTTACAAACCAGGAAAATGCAGCATGAATCTTAGGGGGAAAAAAAAGGAATGGTCGACTGAATAAAGCATAGGCCAGATGATATAAAACAAACTGAATATTTCAAAGTATATACATTCATTTGTCTAGGTATTAGAGGTATGCTAGATGAACCAATCAATCAATTTTCGCTTTTTCCAATCATTATTACATGAAGAAATTATTATTCAAAAGAAAAACCAAAATGTAAACAGAAAAAGACATAGGCAATTAACAGTCTACAATCAACAAGAAACAGAAAGGAAACGAACATAACCTTGTCTTCTTGATCTAGAAACATAATCTGGTTGATAAATTTATATAGATGTTTTCAACTCTTCCACAACACCCTGCGTAATAGTCATAAGAGAAATTTACTAGAAACGAATTGGACATTATCAACATGATAAGTGGCGTCCATTTCAAAAGTTATTGACTGAATGGCATAGATTGAAAGCTTAGCTCATTTTATTCTAAACTTAACTAATTGGCATTTAATACCAGTCTTCTAGTAGTTTATAGCTATGAGTTGCATAGTTATGAGTTGCTCTTAATCTTAGTTGTAATCTAGCCATCATTTACTCCAAACATTTCGCACCTGCTTAAAAGAAGTCGAGGCCACTACTTATCTTATCACTTATCTCCCAACCTAACATGAGACAAGCAGGCGCAACTCTAGCCAAACCTCCCAGTAACTTTGATATTAACACCAGCCTTTTCTTTGGCTTCACTTTAGTAAAAGTGAGAGTTAGAACCAGCATCATCCATTGAAGTACTGAAGCCAAAGGGGTCCACAACATCTGGCAACCGGAAGCTCCTAAACATGCTGCTGATTTGCCGTCGCACTGCCTGATCAGACGGGTATCTCCTTCTTGCTCTTTCTTCTGCAGCATGACTATTATAAGGTCCTTGCCACATTGTATCCCAAGCATCAGATCCTATATCTTCGTCCCTGCTGCGACATAGGCTTTGAAGTCAAAGACACCCTTCTTGCTGTCTTTAGCATCCGAGCCCATGGTGACGTTTTTGAGGTCGAGGGCCCTTTCTAGTACGACAAAGGACAGAATGAGCTTAAGTCTTTTGAAAGTGAGAGTTAGAACCCCAGCATCATCCATAGTATGAAACCCATCCGGGTCCAAACCTTCTGGCAAGTTGAAATTCTTCTCTTTTCACATACTTTCCCAGCATCCAAACATACAACAAACACAATGCAAAAAACACCCCCACCCCCCCTAGAAATTCATCTCAAGAAATTGATAGCAGTTGCTGTTCGTCGATCACACATCAGCTTCCACATACATAATCAAAATTCAAAACAAACAAATGAATCGTTACCTCATCCTTGAGGCTCTTATCAACTTCTGGAGATTCTAAACGCTGATTTTCAATATCATTACTCCAGTACTCTTCTTTCTCTATCAAAAACAAACGCAAATGAACTCCAATTTTAAAACAAAAAAATTATATTCAAAAAAATTAAAAAATAATAATAATGAAAACAAATTTTACCTTCAGATCAAAAGAGAGATGAAAATAGAAACATAAAATCTTGAGTCAAATAATTTCTAGCATAAATTCTAAAAATTGAACCAAAATGAAGCTCACGGTGTGTTTATTGGCGCGAGTAGTATGAGAAATACGAGCGCGATCGTCTCTGATACGAAAGCAACAGAAGAAACAGCCCATGGCTCTCGAAACGGTGACGACTAGGAACCTCACTACCGATCTGCAAACACGACCGATTTCTTGATGATTCAGACGTCTAGAAACCTCACTTCCTCTCGAAACGGTGACGTCCCACCACCTTGCTGGACCACCAACGAAACCCTAGCCATCATCAACGCCTACTGTGCCAAGTGGCTCTCTCTCAATCGCGGCAACCTCAGCACCTCCGATTGGGATGCCGTCTCCTCCGCCGTCTCCGAATCCACTCCCGGAGTTAGAGAGATCGAGCATTTCCTCCGACAGGGAAAGCATTGAGAGATGGGTGAGAGTTAGAGAGATCGAGCATTTAGGTTTTTTTATGTTTTTGTTATTATATTTTTGTTTTTTAAATCTTTAAAACAAACAAATTAAGTGAATTTAACATGGCTCAATGGTTTGCGTTTCAAATGTTAAAATTTTAAACTCTAGAAGTCTCAAGTTCGAGTTGGAACTAAAACAACTATTAATAAATTTATTTTTATCTCTGATACTTTAGTGTTAGTGATTATTGATGTTTAATTTACTAACACACTAGTATCAATAACTTCTAATACCTACTTGTTAATAGGTACATTTGTTCACAATTACTGATACTTTTTGCTAAGTGTCAGTAAACTAAGTGTCAGTAAATGTCATTTTTCTAGTAGTGTCTAGATACTCCATCATACTCCTCCAAGAATTATATTCAGCAACGTTAAACTCATGGACAATGATCGAATTTGAACTCTCTTTTTCTGCCATTGTAATCAACTTGTCAAGACACTTTGGCACGTCTCCTGAAATGTTATTATCAGAAAAGTCCAAAATTTGAAGAAATGACAGATAACAAAGGTTTGCGGACAAGCTCCTGCTGAACTGATTGGATCGTAGACTCAAAATAACCAAATTCTGTAGGTGACTACCACCAATCCAAGCAATTATTATCCCAAAAAATTTATTATTTCCTACATCAATTAACTATCAAATCATTGCAGTACTTCGAAAATGAAGGCAGCTCTCCCGTAAAACTATTGTTTCGAAGGTGTAAAGACCAAATCGAACAATATTTGTAGTCCAAAGAGTTTGGAACTTTTCCGGAAAAATGATTGTTGGCCAAATTTAAAATGTAAAAGTTTTGCCACTGCCCTTTACAATCTGGGATCTCTCCTGACAAATTATTGTTTGAGAGGTCCAAATATCTGAAATTTTGCCCCAAAACTGAACAGAAGAAAGATATTGGTCCTGAAAACATATTGTTAGAAAGAACCAATGATGTCGTCAGGAGAGGAGCCAAAGGTATCAACCGCTCAAAACAATTAAAACTAAGATCAATGCCATGATACCCTGAAAATTTGGAAGATAAATCTGGCACTTTTCCTTCCATATGATTGTGAGAGAGATTCAAGTCATATATTTGAGGAGAAAGGTCCTCCCAAAACCAAGCAGGTACATGTCTGAAATTCCAGTGTTGGAAATGTCAAGCTCATAATATTTATTTTGATTTTGGAGCCATTTTGGAAAATGAGGCCCCAATTTGCAATTTTGCAAACTTATTATCTCCAATTGGAAACGAGGAAACCAATCAGGATTCAAATTCAACAGAAGGGAATTGTAAGAAAGGTCCATAATCTTCAATTTAGTGAGATTCAACAGGTGAGCTTCAGTGATCATACCTCCCAAAAATTTGAATGAAGATTCAGCTCCTCCAGCTGAGAAAGTTATCCGATACCTTCACTTATTGTGCCATTAAATTGATTGCCTCCAAATTTTAATCTCATAAGCAAAGGGAACACTGGAAGATCAGGTAACGACCCCCAAAGTTGGTTCCCTTCTAAACACAGTGTGACTAGAGATGAGTGCTGTTCGAAATTTTTCAGAAAATTGCCATCCAGGCTATTGTGGGAAATATCCAATTTCTTTTAAGGATGAAAACTCTGTAATGTCGGGTACTGACCCAGTGAGCATGTTGTTGGCTAGAATGAAACTCTCCGGTGACTTTTTAGGACAACTCGCTGACAAGTTGGAAAAGAGGTTTGAAAGCTGTGCTGCGAGATTGTTGTCATACATATCTAATGTTTTCAAACTACACACATCTCCAAAGGACGACTTTGAAATTCCGGTAATATAATTAGAAGAGAGATTAAGATGCATGATTGAAATCATATTAGAAATGGCATAATTCGGAATGGGACCTTGTAATTCGGTTCCATAGTGATCAAGAGTAAGACGGTTGGTTGTAAAAGGGGAGTTTGAAAATGTGGTAACATCTTTTGCAGAGAGGCCCAAATGAGCAAGAGAATTCATGTTGGAAAATGCAAAATTAGGGATGGGACCTTGGAAACTACTTGCAGCAAGATCAAGGGAAAGATGGTTGCCAGTGATGTTGCGTAACCAATTGTATGCTGAATTAGAATGATAGCAGTAAGCGAGATCAAGGTGTTCAAGAGACGTAGAAGAATTAGTGAATGAAAGAATTGGATAACTCGATACTTTAGGAAGATTTGAGCCTTGTAATGTCAATTCCGTGAGAGAAGGAAGCCCATTGATTACTTTCAACCACTCAGTGGCTGCCTCGAGATTGAGAGAAATAAGAGAAAGGTGTTTTAATTTGTAGAGATGAGAAAGCCAATCAAGTTCGCTAACATATATGTCATTATATCCGATGTTAAGATACTGCAAATTTGAGAGGTTGCCAAGGTGACGAGGATTGCTGCCCATGAAATTTGCACAACAGAGATTAAGGAATCTTAATTTAGTGAGGGAGCCAATAAAGGGATTTGATTTCCATAAAAATTATTTCCACTCAAATCCAAATAATTTAAGTGCTGCAATACAAGCAATGAAGAACTGATGTTGTTACCTCTCAAGCCATATGTGTTGAGATCGAGGGTGACTACGTGATCGGTTCGGTTACTACACTGGACACCGCTCCATTTGCAGCAATCTTCACTCTCCCAAGAAGAAAGATAGCCGGATTCAGCTACGAGGCCTTGTTTAAATGAGAGAAGAGCCTGTCTTTCCCTCTCAATGCACTTTATGTCAGCTTCTGAATTTAACCCAATGGCAGTTCTTGTGCAGACTAAAAACAGAACAAGCACATTAAAAAGTTTAAGGGAACTTTCCAGGATGATTACCATGATTACTGTGTCAATCAAGGTGATCAGATTAGCTTTCAAGTCGTTCCTATACGTTGCATTTTGTCAAATTTTCTTATGCTGTCTATTTATAATTCGAATTAACGAATTAAAATATATTACATGTCTTGTTCTGTTATCAATAACATACTTTTGCCCATTTATATAGGCCGGTCATTTCAAGTGAAATTAATTACACTAGAGATAAACATAAATTTGGGTGAGAGGCTAAATCTGTAATCATCGAAAATTGAATGCACACATTGACAAAGAACTGCAATTTCTCACACATCAAATACGACAACTGCAATTTGCATTTTAATTTAAGCCAAACCCGAAGACATGTATGGCCAAGCAACCTAACCGTCTTTGTGTTGATAGAAAAACAGAGCACATCGTACTCATCGATCCCCGTTTAAAGTGGGTCGAGTCCACCGTCTTCAGTAATAAACGTCTCTGGCCCGTTATGATATCGGCTCTCAAGGAGAAAAATTTGGGTGGGGCGGGCAGAATACCTCGGCATGCTCTGCAATTGTGCTCTCATGTCAAAATAGAAACAATCATTTGATCTTTTTTTTCTGTTGTAATTCACGTACATTATATAATTATTATACATTTTCTCCATAACTCATTGAAATGTAAATTATTGTTTAAAAGCACTTCAAAAATAGTGCTTTATACATTAATTACACAAGTTTATACAGTAAGAATAATTCAGTAAATACATATGTTGCAGAAGCACAGGTTGAGATATAACAAATTTATGGTGACTCGACTTTTAGAAAAATATAAATATGGTGTACATAAATGTAAAGAAAATATGACAGAATAATTTACATGTTTCAGCATAAAGTCTACGTCAACGAATAAAGATAGGAAAATAATTTTACTAATACGTGGGAGTTACAAAATTAAAAAAAAACTGTCTAAATTCAATTCTCCAATACACCCAAATGAATCCCCTAAGCACCCAAGACAATACTCTCTTTATACTCTTGAAGAGCTTTACTTGCAACGCTCTTAATTCTCAAAATTTTGGATACTCTTAAGCTCTTCATTTCCTCTCTATTTATAGGCATTTCTCACATACCCTTCTCAATCACTTAGGCCACCAACCAATCTTTAATTTTCTAAATTGTTTGACAAATTGTGATGGAAAAGTTGTCTTTGTAAGCACCTAATTTGGCCAGCAACCAATGGTTGATTTTTCAATAATTCTCTACTTCGGCGAAAATTTTTTCAAATTTAAGCCGACTATAAACAAAATCATCCTCCAATCTCTGCTTTGCTCACTGTTTCAAACTTGTAGGATATTGATCAAGTTTAGACAATGCTCAAACTTAATCGTTGTCACTACTTTGGTTAACATGTTTGTTGGATTATCTGTAGTATTAACTCTTTGAAGAAGAATCTTTCCCTCATCAACAATTTCTCGCACAAAGTGAAATCGTACGTTGATATGTTTTGTACGTGCATGATAAACTTGGCTCTTTGCTAAATGAATAACGCTTTGACTGTCACAATATACATTAACATATTCATGTACCAATCATAAGTTTTCAAACAAGCCTTGTAAATAAATAACCTCTTTAACAGCCTCCAAGATTGCCATATACTCGGTTGGCCTCTATAGTTGACAATGCAACTATAGACTGTAGTGTAGACTTCCAACTGATTGGACCTCCAGTGAAAGTAAATACATATCTGGTAGTTGACCGTCATTTGTCCAAATCACTAGCATAGTTAGAATAAACGTATCTAATCACACCTTGACCAAGTGTGTCATCTTGCTCAAACAGTAAACCAATATCTATTGTCTTCTAAATGTACCGTAGAATCCATTTCACAGCTTGCTTACCAGGATTATGCATATACTTGCTTACATACTAGCTGATTGTGAAATGTCAAGCCTTGTACACACCATTGCATATATCAAGCTACCAACTGCATTTAAATACGGACTTGCAACATGTATTCTCGTTCTGCATCCGTCGAAGGAGATTGTTGTGCAGAAAGCTTGAAATGAGAAGCTAGTTGAGTACCCACAAGTTTTTTCTGCTCAGTCATGCAAAATTGTTAGAGTACCTTCTTTAAATACTACTTCTGAGGTAAGTTGACTTTGCTACGAGCTCTATTTCTATATATCTTCATGCGAATAATCTTTTTAGCTACACCCAGATCTTTCATCTCAAACTCTTGATTGAGTTGAGTCTTCAACTTCTCAATCCTATTTTTGCTCTTAAATGTTATTATCATATCATCGACATACAAGAGTAAATATATGAAAGATCCCTCTTGTAGCTTATGAAAGCACACACAATGATCAAATTTATTTCTTGTGTACCTTTGCCCTTTTATAAACCGATCAAATTGCTTGTACCACTAACTCGGAGATTGTTTCAATCTATAAAGCGACTTTCTCAGTTTGCAAACCTAGTTTTTTTTTCTAGCAACCTCGAAACCATTTGGTTGAATCATGTAGATTTCCTCTTTCAAATCATTGTGTAAGAACGCGATTTTCACATTAAGTTGAACTAGTTCAATCAAATTATGCAACCATAGCTAGCAAAATCTAAATAAACGAGTGTTTCACAACTAGAGAAAATACCTCATTATAATATGTTCCTTCCTTATGAGCATAAACATTTGCTATCAATTTAGCATTGTATCGAATTTCATTCTTACGAGGAAATGTTTCCTTCTTTGCATATACCCATTTGCACCCAATTGCCTTCTTTTCTTTGGGAAGTGTAACTAACTCCCAAGTTCTATTTTTATTAAGAAGCTACATTTCTTCATCCATTGCTTGCTTCTATTGTACACTTTCAGGGTTACTTACTACTTCTCTATAAGTGGAAGGAACATCATCATCTACAATTGGAAGTGCATAAGCCACTATAGGTATGTTTGGGATTGAGGTTGGGCAGCTGTAGCTTTTAAGCTGCAGCACTAAAGTGTTTGGTAAACACTAGCTGCTGTAGCTTTTAAGCTATATTAGCTATGTTAATATGATTTTTCACTTATATGATGTAAAATTTATTATGTTTTTAATAATTTTTTAAAAATTATTATTTAAAAATTATATTTATTATATAATATTAACTTTTATTTTATAATTACAGCTTTTTTTCTATTTTGACATGATAGATAATGATAGAGATTCATTATCTATCTCATCAACGCTAGTTGGATCAATTGTAACATTTTCGAACTCTACCTGCCATGAAGTACTATTGAATTTATCTTCCTTTTGAGAATCCTTTTATTTCAGCATAGCAGATTCATAAAAAATTACAACTCTATTGAAAATAATCTTTCTTATAACTGGATACCATAGATGGTATCATTTTGTTCTAGCAATTATACCTATGAACAATGTTTTCTTTGCTTTTGAATCTAACTTAGATTTCCTTACGTGATAATAAATATTAGAACAAAAAACATATCAAGAATCATAATCAGTACAGGTTTACCAGTCCACATCTCCATGGGTGTTTTTCTTCAAGTGCAACTGATGGCAAACGATTAATTAGATGACACGCATATACAACTGCTTCAGTCAAAACTCCTTACCTAATCCAGCATTGGACAATATACATCGAAATTTCTCCAGTATAGTTTGGTTTATGCATTCTGTCACCCCATTCTGCTGTGGTGTATCTCAAACAGTGAAGTGTCATACAATGCCCTCATCTTAGCATACTTGCAAAAATGGATCATTATTATACTCACCACCATTATCTGAGCGAAGTGTTTTGACTTTTCAACTAGCCTAGGTCTCGACTGTTTTCTTTCATTTCAGAAATATGCTCAAAACTTCATTCTTATTCTTCATCAAGTACACCCACACTTTTCTTGAATAATCATCAATAAAAGTAATAAAATTGTATATACTTCCCAAATAATCTACTCTAGTAAGTCCCACACATTACTGTGAATATAGTCTAGAATCTCTTTTGTATCATAAATTGCTAAACCAAACTTTACCATTATATGTTTGCCTAAAATACAATTTTCACGAAATTCTAATTTACAAGAATTTACACATTTCAATAATCCTTACTTCACTAAAGTCTGCAAAGCCTTTTCACTAGCATGTCCTAAACGCATATAGCATAACTTGGTTGTCTCTAAATCTACATCTTTTCCAAAAACTGTTTATACTGATCCAATAATTGTACTCCCTCAGAGATAGTACAAGTTATTTTTTCTTGTGCCTTTCATCATCGTCAGTGCACTAGCTACTATCTTCAACAGTCTATCTCTTAGAGTGATTCTAAGCCTTTTGGATTTAGGGACACCTAATAAGATGAGATTTTCTTTAGGTTTAGTATATAGCGAACGCTTATCAAGACTTAGATTGAGCCAAAAACTATCCCATGGTTTTACAAGTGTTGTTATTGCCCATAAAAATAACTCCACCATCCAACTCGTTGAGGCTAAAGAACCAGCCCTTGTTAGGACACATATGATAAGTATAACCCAAATATAAAATTCACTCATCTGAGTGACATGTCAATGTCATGCCAACCAAACTAAAGTATGACTCCTCATTATGTTCTGCTATACATGCATCAGAAATAGACTTTTCTTTTTATAATTTAAAACAATTCTTTTTCCAATGCCCTCTTTCACTATAAAAAGCATATTCATCTTTAGCATGCCTCCCTTTAAACTTGCTTCTTTTTCTAAGTTTGCGACTTTGCGAACGACCTTTTGCTATCAATACTTCTACAACTGCATCTTTGTGATCTTTGTGATCTTTTCTATCTTTCTTTCTGGTCTTAGAGTTGTACAATGCACTGTATACAGCATCGAATGTGACACTATCCTTTCCATAAAGAGAAATGGTCGTGAGATGATCATATTCATCAAGAAGGGAATCTAACAGCCATAATGCATTATTTTCATCTTCAAAGTTCTCATCCAAATTTAGCAAATCTGCTAATATCTTGTTGAATGAGTTCACATAATTATTCGTAGACATATGATGTGTATATGTGAATCGATAAAGTTTTTTTCATATAAAGCCTATTTTCAAGGCATTTCTTCATGTACTTTTTCTTCCAGCGTCTCCTATAATTTCTTTACTGATGTCTCCTTCATGACAGAGTATTTTTTATCTTTAGCCAGATATAAGTGAATAGTATTAGATGTCTGTTTATTGATATTTGTTCACTCTTTTTCATCCATCTTGTCAGGCTTTTCTTCAATAGCGAACTCCAACTCTTGTTGACATAAGTCATCCAATGCTTTACATTGCCATATATTAAAATTTTTGATACTATTAAATTTCTCTATTTTAAACTTTGCATTAGTCACAGTAGTCCTTGCTGATGATGACGATGATAATTCCTTAGCCCTTCTTCTCAACCCCAAATGATCAATGCCTTCAACTAAAAAGAATAGTTTCTATAATATTTATTTCATGTGAATAAATACACCAAAAAAGTTCCCGTGAGAATGGAACGGTCACAACGGTCCTATTTAAAACCCACACTCTTTAGACTCTTATTGTCTTGTTATTAGAACTTTCCTAGAAATACAAAAATACACACTACTTACAATAGATTGTCTCTCATGCACAAATAGATGTATCCACCACTATGAGTAGTACCATATTTTTGAACAATACCACATTTGTCAATAATATCATATACGTGAAAAGTGTCATATACCAAATAAGAACCTTCGGCTCTGATATCAAGTGTTGCGGAAGGGCGGGTTGAGCTATAACAAATTTATGGTGGCTGCAACTTTTGAAGAAATATAAATGTAGTGTAAATAAATGTAAAGGGAATAGGACAAAATAATTTATGTGGTTCGGCATAAAGACAACGTCCACGGGCAAAGACAGGAAGATAATTTTATTAACAAATGAGAATTACAAAATTGAAAAAAACTCTCTAAACCCAATACCCCAATACACCCAAATGAATCCCCTAAGCACCCAAAAAAAAAATACTCTCTCTATACTCTTGAACAGCTTTACTTGCAATGCTATTAATTCTCAAAATTTTAGATGCTCTTAAGTTCTTCATTTCCTTTCTATTTTTAGGCATTTCTGACCTACCCTTCTCAATCACTTAGGCAACCAATCTTTAATTTACGAAATTGTTTGACAAATTGTGATGAAAACATTGTCTTTGTACACACCTAATTTGACCACCAACCAATGGCTGATTTTTCAACAACATAGCCTCTCACTCTTATTTTCATCCGTATACTTTAACATGTCACAATTTTGAAGCGAAAAGCATTGAATCGTTCTGTTCGGCATAAAATCCACTTATAATCGAGTTGATTACCCCCGCAAAGAAGAAAGTAATTGTAACACCAGGGAGCAGCGCGTGAAGTTGGTACCTCCTTAAGCTTCATGAGTTCCCTGGCTTGACCACCTGAAAGACAAATAAGAATGTATACAAATTAATTAAGATCATTAAAACCAATATAAAATATTTTGTGGGAAATTTTTCCCACAAAATACTTTATATTTTGTTATTGTCTCCATTGTGTTAGAAATATCTGACAGAGGAATTTTAATATTTGAAAAACAAAGAATATAATAAAGCAAGTATAGACTTACCAAGTTCCCTTGCGGTCACTTCCGAGGCTATCAAGACACTACTAGAAAAATAGTCATTACTGACACTTAATTTACTGATATTTTGTAAAAAGTGTCAGTAATTATATACATATGTACTATTTTCCACTTTTAACAAATAAGTATCATAAATTACTGATACTAGTGTATCAATAAATTAAACATTAGAAATTTGTGTCACAAAGGTATTAATAGTTAAAAAATAAAATTTTAATTTTGTACTTATATAAATATGTACTATTTTCCACTTTTAACAAATAAGTGTCATAAATTACTGATACTAGTGTATCAATAAATTAATCATTAAAAATTTGTGACACTAAGGTATTAATAGTTAAAAAATAAAATTTTAATTTTATACTTATGACGAATCAAACCCAAGAATTCTAAAGCATAAATTGTTCAATTTTAAATATTAAACCATTGAGCCAAGAGTTTTATTTTAATCTTTTAAGTTACATTAAATAGTATATAACAATTAAAAATTAAAGTAAATTAAAAGTATATGAAACCTAAAATAGAAAATTTTTTGTCATAGTTAAAACCTATCCACGCACGGCCGCCAAGCTTTCTCTCTCTCATCACCAGTCCTTTCTCTCGCAAGAAGGTGCCTCGAATGGTAATGGCGGCTTTAAGAAATCAAAGCAAGGTACTCCTTTAATGCTGCGATTGTTAACTTCTATCAGTACGGCATGCGTTTCTCTCTCTCTCGCCGGTTTGTGTTTCACTCTCTCCCTCGCCGGCCTGTGTTTCAAATTAGGCATGCCCCTGAATAGGGATGTTGTTGTATCGTTTACCTTTGGATAATATTAAATAACTAATAAGCAACTGAAAAAAGAAAAGAAATTAGGCATGCCCCTGAGGCCCTGATAATCGCTCGTCTTGTCTCCTAGTAAGGGTTTAGCCACTTTTCCAATTAAACCCCCAAAAAAAGAGCCTGGGTTTCTCTCTCTTCACTCAAAATACCTTATTTTTAATTTCTATAATTTCAATATTTTCCCTTTGCACCCCGTTTGGCTTCTGAGAAAATCGAATTGGAAAATCTACAGAAGTTATTCGTTTTATCATATTTGCTAGCGAGGGAGAGAAATGGCAGAGGTGAAGACGCGTAACGGCGGCGAGCTGACGCCAGAAGAAGAGAGAATTTTGATTAGAGACATTACGATTTCCTCCGAAGCTTCTAGCAAAGAAGGCGATACATTTTTTCTCATCAATCAAAGGCTCCTCCTCTCTCTCTATCTTATTATTTTTTTATATTTATTTTCTTATATATATTGAGTTTTGTGTGTTTAATTTTATATTTATGGAAATTTAATGCTTTAGAGTGCTATTTGAAGGTTGATTTCATCATAGTTGGTGACAAAGATTAGTAGTTGAAATGTTTTCAATTTCATAATTGTAATTTTACATGTGAAAAAAACTTAGGGTATGTATGGGACAAGGTTGCTACAGCTTTTAATCCACCGCTACATTGAAATCAAATCACTAGATGTTAAGTATTAGTGGGTGAGTCCTTGGAAAAACATTAGCTGCTTTGTAAATGTAGGTGTTTCCGTTTAGCTGTTGTGCTTTCAAAATTAAGTGGAAGCATTAAAGTTACTCTTAGTTGATGATTATTGTGTTTATAGTTTGATTTCTTAGAATTAAAAATGAGTGCTTACTAGTCATGATGTTGATTTATGGGATTGGCCGGTTGTAAGCATTGTTACCTCTGGTTTGAGGAGGTCATACCATGTCAAACACCTTTTTGAATTTAATGTATACATGATGCGGTTTTATTGATCTGGATGTAGATAAGCTGGTATGCTTTGCTGATAATTTTTGTCGCTTTGATATAGTTAAGAGTGTTTCAAATTTTAAGCTTTGGCAGTGTTACTAAGCTATGGGAGTGAGTGTCAACTTGAGGACTTACGTAAGCTGCATTTAGGAAGTATGTTTTTTGTAATGCCTTCCTTTGTTGGGTCATGACAGATGGTGGCAACATTGGATTGATTATGTAAACCAAGATCAGCCAAATAACATAAATGATGGATCCTCTTTGTTGGAACATTTCAATTCAGCTGGTCAAAGTGCGTCAAAGAGGCCTTCTGGTATTGATAATTCCGATTTAACTATATATGACAAACATTCCTAGCTAGCTACACAAAATGAAATAAAAATACAATCTTGATTCCAGAACTTGTTTTTGGCTACCTCACTGTGGAGTATGGATGGGTTGAAAAGTCATATTCCAGTGCATTTGCGAACTGTCAGCTTTAGCTTTAATACAAGAGTTCAACTTGCTCTATGCATATGCATATATATCTGTAGGGAAAAAGTGTGTGGTCCTCGGTGGATATGATTTAAAAGAAACGTTGGTTGGTCCCTCATCTATATGTCTTAAGTTGCTATCATACACATCATGATGACAATGCTAGCTCTTAGAGTATAGACCACAACCTTTCAAGCCCCATGAATAGACTTATTACATCCCAATAGATTTCTCTTTTGTCTTTTAAATCCTTCTACCATGTGGGTTCTGATTGCAGCTCATCATCTCCCTTTTATTTTCTTTTTGTTTGACTTTGATTACATGCTTAATTTTGATCGCAAACTATATTTAATTTTCTTTCATTTAGAGTGTTTTCATCGGTACAATTTATACTAGCTATGTATAATACTATCATATCTATCACCTATTTAATAACGTAATGATATCTCTTGCTTGTATACGTACTGATGGTTGTGAAGGGTAAATGGATTGGTACTGTAACAGATGGAATAATTATGTTGCTGCCATTTTGAAAAATTAAATGGAACCATCCCCAATTTATCACTTAATTATGATAATTTATATTTATATATATTATTATATGAACATCTTTCTTAGTCCTATCCTATCCTATCCTAGGCGTGCATCTCATCGTCCTTGGCCCATGTGATATAGCTAGCTAGGGGATTTAGTTTGCAAAACCTTTTGTGGTTGTCAATAAAGCATGCCTTGACACTTTACAAATGTGCAGCTTATATGGTCCCATGTTGAAATATATTATATTGCTTTTGTTTGTGTTGAAGACATATATAATCTTAAACATGAGTTGATATCTCTCAAATTAAGCTAGCTGTATCTAATTGTGACCTTAACAGAAGAAGAGTAGCCCTTAAGGATTCATGATCAAGGCAATGACTAATCAATATGCGTGATAGAAGAAATGATAAGATTTATTAGGATGATGGCGAGATGTTACACGTGGCAGCATTAGTGCCATTGCTTTTTCCTGAATTAATTTTTCCGATAATTTATTTTATTTGTTACATGGCTAACTGATGCTAATACATCTTAGAAGTGTTTAAGAGTGTCAGTTTGCTGGCTATTTAATACCTTGTGATGGATTTTCAGGATGCTGACTCTAAAGTTCAAACTTCTTCTACTCTTCCATCTAGAGGTGATGGTATGAACTATGTTCAAGATCAAAATTATAGGGCTACAATAAGTGAAGCGAAACCTGCTCTTGGTCTGCATGACAATGGAAATGTAGATTCAGCTTCGATAAATGCAGTGGGGACTGAAATTATTTTGCAGAACACTACATCACAACTAAGAACCACAGTGCACGGTATTCTCAACCTTCTAATCCTAAAGAGTCTCTGTGGAGACCTCTGTCTAGTTTTTATTCCTTTCAAATTTTCTTCACATCGAGTTGTTGAATTTGAATTGAAGGAAGGAAGTATATTTTACATGATGTTAAATTTAATCATGTTAAATTTAATCAATTGAAAATTATAGCAATTCAATACACATTAATGTTAGGCACGGAGAATAAAAAATGTGGTTTTGTCCGATTTATACAACAGTGTTCCCTTTATGTCATTTTTAAATATCTTAGAACTTTCACACGAGCTGATTCTATAACAAAGTATTATTGAGTCAAGTTAAAAAATTTGTTTCTTCAGAATCCTAATCTTACTGAAGTGGCATAAGGGCAAGTGCTAGTAAATGGTTTAACATTGTTTTATTTGTTTTTATTTTTATATCTTTTGTGCTAAATATACATCATTGTTCGTGAGATTAGTAAATCTCTTTGTGTGTTTCATTCAGACACAACAGAACTTTTTTCTGTTGCCACTCGGTTGGTGAGACAACCCGTCCCATTCTCAGAGGCGACCTATCTTAAAAAACTGAACTCAAATATTAAAAATCATATTAATGAGAATTCTACCGAAATTTCGGCAGAACCTCCCCTCAATATATAACATTCCCAAACCTGCAACTACAACACAAGCACTCCCAAATCATTTATTATACACCAAACTACATTAGTCCAATCTCATTCAGTAATATAGCAAATAATATACGTTTCATAGTTCATATATCACATTCCTAATATAAATCTAAAACCTGATAATTATACATTAACCAAAAGAAAATAATTATTCTATAGCCTCAAACAACCTCAGTGGCCCAAATGACTCCAACTATGTACAATTCTTGGGTTAATCTATTGACCATGTAATCTCCGGGGAAAAATATAATAAAATAGGAATGAGTATAAAACTCAGTGAGTGGATAGTAGTTTTTAAAACATAAAATAATTACAAAAAAATAAGCGCATCACTTGTATAATTACTTTTCTCAAACAAATATACTTTTATGTAAAAACTTCTTTCATTTCAATCATATTTTGAACATAAACATATTTTCATACTGCCACAAAATCAAGAAAAACATCTCATATTAAAATACCATCTCATATTGAAATATCATCTCGTACTGAAATATCAAATACGAAATCAATATATCTCATGCCCAAGATATAATTTAAAGTGTTTATATATGGTCTTCGAGCATGATTTAGAATGTTTATACATATGGATTTGGAGCATGATTTCAAGTATATATATATATATATATATACTTGAAATCATGCTCAAAATCCATATGTATAAACATTCTAAATCATGCTCGAAGACCATATATAAACACTTTAAATTATTCTCGAAATAATATATAAATACTTTGAATCATGTTTAAGATCAATTATATACTCTTTAAATCATACTCAAAATCCACATAAAAGCACTTTAAAACATGTTCGGAAATCAATCATCTCTTTTACCATTTTAAGATCGATACGGAGCATAAATAACACAATATTTATATGCAATAAACATTTATTTCGGAAAACCATTTAATGGAAGCACTTTAAATATTCATTTCATAAACAAGCCTTACTATATAAAAATCAAATAATTTTAATATATTCCACTCACAGTGACAATTTCAGACTCGGCTATCACCTAAGTCCGCAGGTAGATTCTCGTCCGCAGATCCACCTAATTTACAGAAACGACACAATTACTTTCCATAATTATAATTCGAACTAATCTCGCAACAATAACGCTTAAAATAAATATTCTTCCTAATATTACAACTCTCAATCTTCCCGACATACCGTAATAATCCTGTATTCGTAATTTACTAATATAATCCGAAATTATACTACCCTCAATATCATAATTTACTAATTTACCTTCAACATCATAAAATTACCAATTTATCCTCAATTCATATTACAAAATCACCCTCAAAGCTAGAAATTACGAAATTACCCTCAACACATGAAATTACCAAAATGCCTCTACGGTCAACGTTGACCGAAATTCACCCAACGGCGGTGGGGAAGCTCGGGCTAGACACTTCTCACCATGGTGAGTCCAACGGTGCCGGTGGTGTCCTCCCAGAAGCGGCGGCGAAGCCGGATCGAGCTCGTGAAGACGCGGCTCCTTGGGGTGATCGGGCGGCGGCAAATCGGCCTCCTCGGTGCCGGTGACTGGTCGGGAATGGAAGATGGTGAGGTGGGGAAGCTTTTCCAACCGGTGGCGCGGCCAAAGACGGCCGAAATCGGCGGCGATCGTCCACGCGTTTTCCGGCAGCAAGGACGGCTGGGGGTGGACGGCCGGCTCACAAGCTTCCATTTGACACCTTGCTTGGCCCGGTGAGGTGGCCGGAAATGGGGGAAAACGGCAGGTCGGTTTCGCGGGTTCGGGTCGGGTCAGCAGGTCAGCACACACTCTCCCGGTTTCTCTCCAAAATTCACCCAGTTTTCTCCTTTTATAAACACCCACAAAATATCAACTAGACCCCCTCATGATTTATCACATAAACCCTCTCTTAATTTATCATATAAACCCCTCTTAATTTAATTATTTACATAAATAAATAAAACAAATGCATAAGTTACAGTTGGATCTGACGTCACTCGCACAAAGGGCAGATCTGACATTCATCAAAGTGGTTCTTTCAGGAGTGAGCAGACTATCTCCAAGGCAAAAGTCGGAAACACTTCAACAAGCCGGGCTGGGGTTAGCATGCTATCAAAAGTTTTTACTTCTGCTGATAATTTTCTATGATTTTTGACGTTTTGTAGCTCAATGAGATAGTTTATTGTTGAAACTGCGCAACCGGTAGCTTCAAGAGAGAATTTCGTACCAATAAATGAGAAAATCAGAACAAATGGAAGCACAAATAATTGTGATGAGGTTGATGATATTATCTGTAGTAGATCCACTCAAGATAAAAGATTAAGGAAAAAAAGCATGGTATGTTTCATTTCTTGTTCCCTTTTTTTTTTTTTTCTAACCACGGAATACCAAGTAAGTTGCTGCCAAATGAAATGTCCTCTAGTAGTGAAAACATGGTGATTCTAATGGCTTTGTTGGTTTTATTTTTATCATCTTTACAGGTTAAGGAGCCTATTCTTCAGCATGTGAAGCGTCAGAAATCTCTAGCTATATGTGTTTGAAAGGCATAGAGTGGATCTCGCAACTAGGTGGCCTTTGTTCGGTTATGTGACCATACACTAGTGTTGAAATGAGAATGTAAAGAAGCAACTTGTTTAGACCATTTGTGAGGCTTACATTTTATTTGTAGTCTTGCTGTTGTCCTATTGGCGAATGCTATGATTCTTTTATATCTTCTTATTCATGGTTATGGATTTACCAATTGGAAATTAATTTCTGCACGCGTTTCTCACTAATCCGAAGATATATTATAATCTCGTCTTCGAAATTATTGTTTTACTGATATTACTAACTCGTGATACTATAGTAATAGTAATTATTGACACTAAGGTATTACTATTTATATTCTATTGACATGTAATAATTGTTTGTAAATACTGTTACAAGTGTCACTATATTAGTAATACTATAGTGATACGAACTTTTGACACGTAATAATTATTAGTAACTTCTATCACTATAGTGTCATAAAATCTGTAATACTATAGTAACAGTAATCCCTGACACCACTTTCAAGTGTCACTATTTTTCTGACTCCTAGATCACTGACACTATTAATAAGTGTTACTAAAAGTAATTAGTGACATTATTTTAGTATCACTAAAGGGCATTTTTTTAGTAGTGAGAGAAGCATAACAACGAGGATGAAGACACAAACAATTGAAAAATTCTTAGAGACCATCGTTTTCCTTTTCTCTTTTATTTTTTATCTTAGAGCAGCATGTGTAGGACACAAGATGCTCTATAAATAATTTAGAAAGAGTCTTGTGTAACTTCATTGCATATTCCTTAAATTCAAAGTTGATGAAGACTCTCATTTACTTTACCTTAAAATTTAATTCTTCCACGTTCTTTAAAACATTAATGGTAAATATCTCAAAATAGATCCCAATTACTGAGTTATTTTATTTAGTGAGTTATTAATTTATATCATATGATAAGCATTAAAGTCAAGATATTATCTTATGTTTTAATTTTATAACACAAATCATTTTTTTCTTTTAAATAGGTTTTTTTTAATAAGTTTTAACAAAAAATTTTCGTCAACACTTTAGTTGAGTTGGTTGATACTTCCTTTAAGGTTGATGGTTGAAATCTCTCCAATACATTGAGAGTTAATTTTGTGATTTTTTGTGCTGTACTACGAGGCTTAATTGTAATTTAACTCCAACTGTTGTTAACTTTGGTCTTTGGGTCAATTTGATAATGCTTTAGTATCTAAAATAATTACAATTAGTTGTGGTGTAAAAATAATCAACTGTGACAAGAATCAGTTAAATGTTTGGTAAAATTTATTTTTGAAAAGTGCTATGAGATTTTAAAAATAGTTGTATTTAAGTGTTTAGTAAATTTTACTATTAAACTGCTATAAGAATGTAAACAATTGAATTTATTTACACATTTATAATATGTATATAAAATATTTTTTTATTGTGTATATATAATAATTGATAACTAGAATAAGTATTTTATATTATTAATTTTATTTTTTATCGCAATATAATTAGTACTAATAATAATTTCCTTAATAATAATAATAATTTTTTTAAAGTTAATGATTTTATTTTCTAATTAATAGGATAATCTTAGATGTTTATAATATAATATATATATATATATATATATATATATATATATATATATATATATATATAATTGTATTAACTATAAAACTAGTTTTCAAAATAAGATTTTAAAAAGTTTTTATTTCTCTGCTTTTTAAAATCTACGGATGGGTGATTTTTTCAAAAGTAATTAATTTATAAAAATATTTATCAAACACTAAAATTAGCTTTTAACTTTTTAAAATCATATTTAAACATCTTAAAAAAAATCCCAATGGCCCCTTCGTATTAGCCTTTCTGTGGGACTTATATTTCTATTGCTGAACTGTTTTGTTAGTTTATTGTCAGCATGGTTTTTTGATGGATTTTGTGGGATTTTTATCAAGCTACGCTTCCTTTTCGTGCACTGATGATGGTCAAACAAAAGATAATTTGACAAAATGTTTACAAAAATAACATTAAATCTGGTCATATTTATGCACTTATCTAACCAACAAAGTCAGAGTCTGTACCACGAGTTATGAGATCCAAAACTTAAGAACATATATATATATATATAGACATATATGTGTGTGTGTGTGTGTTTCTGTCTGTCTGTCTGTCTGTCTATGATAGAAAATTCGTTAGAATAAAAAATTACCTTTACTAATTTTTCAAATACAACGCAAATTAGATTGGATGAGTAATAATAATTCTGGTTCTAAAAATCTTTATATATGGACTACAAAAACATTTATTAATTTTGGGAGGTCACGAAAGTGTAGAAGTGCTTATGAAATTAAAGTGTACAACAACCCATTTATGAATTGTAAACCCATAACAAAAGATTGCACTTTTTAATTTACTAGCTGTATGGTGTTACCAAGTACAATGTATACCATAAACCAGCAAGAAACTTACAGAACTAAACCAAGAGAAATTGAAGGAGCAGGTGTTGGGATTATGTGCTCTTTAAAGCATATTAATTTTCTGATTAATAAAATATTTCAAATATTTATTCAGATATTTTGAATTGCATTAATATTTTGAGCAAAGTCCATTTAATCATATTATATGTATTTATGCGATCACCATGTGGATTCGCAGAAGACATAAATACAAGTTATCTTATGATTAAATAAATTAAGTTCGCAGTTGATAAATAAAGTTGGGCACTTTATTTAGGTATAGACTGTAATAAATTCATTGAGTGATTTGTCTTAATCATGTATGAATTTATTGATGTAGTTTGTCTACATTAAACTGGATCACATATGAGATTTAATTAACCTAGTAATAACTGTCAGACTTATTAAATCTCATAGGCATTGATTTACTGTAATCTTAATCTTGAGTTAGTTATGATTTCATGATTGTTGTTGTTATTTCATTTGA
Organism: Murraya koenigii; assembly: GCA_025617385.1. NCBI lineage: Eukaryota > Viridiplantae > Streptophyta > Magnoliopsida > Sapindales > Rutaceae > Murraya > Murraya koenigii. Next base: position 23,913,329 of record CM046818.1, read on the forward strand.
GTTACCAATGGGCATGGCATACACATGTAGTCTAGATTACCCGGTATCTTGGTGGGAGCAATTACAAGTATTGAAATTGTAGATTAACAATATAGAATTTGTATGACACATCTCTTGATGGGTTTTCAGTACTTGATCATAAAATTCTCTAGCCAGAGTGTCTCAACATAAATAAGTATGCTGAAAACGATCATTAGAGAAAACCAGTAAGTATCAAGGAAAAAGATGTAATTAAATTGATTGGACAGTTGAGATATCAATTTAAATTAACGATGTGGTACAAAGGATTGTACAGTAAAGAAATCAATGTGGCTTGGACGAATTATATTCGAGCATACAATTATGGAGGTCAGTTCCAATCTTATAGTGGAGTAGAATTGGAATTAAATAATTATATTTGTTTAATTACAAATTTAATTATTGTAGCCACTATTGTATGTTCCCAAATGATCCCAGGTTAGCTCATTTAATTGACAACACCATCATCGGACCCAAAAGCAAGAAAACCGGCATATTAGATGAAAATTATAATTATAATATTTGTTAAGGCCCAGTATGTTATATTAAAGTGTAAATGGGGGCTTGTAATGTTTTACAAGGTGGTCTCCTAGTTTGTTACACATTCCTTCCACTTTTAGGTAAGTGGAGAGATAGTTAAAAGAGGAATTCTATTTTAAATAGAAATCCTAATCCTAACATACTAGGGTTTTTCATAAGATATTATAAAAGGTGCTTTATACTCTTAAATTGATCTAAGAGGAGAACCCCAGGGATTCTAAGAAAAATAAAGAAGGCATCTAAGAGGAGCCAGTTGCAATTGGGGAGTGGTGAAACAGACGCCCACACGTCCAGTGTTGATCAAACTTGAGTCATAGCCTGGAAGATTGTTTGAAGGCGGATCTACAACTCTCAATTGTTCATCTTCTCAAAACATCAAGGTATGAATTTCTAGATTACTTAATTCTTCTATGTTGTATGAGATCGGTCCAAAAAGGTTTTAATTGAAAAATTGAAAAACCTAGTTTATTTTCCCTTCAGCAGGAGGGTACCAGAATGTACTGTCAAAAAGCTTGATTGATGCATAAATTCAGTTAAAAAGTCGATAATAACGCAGATCATTTCCTGATCATAAATAGGAAACAAATTAATAATGGTGATCCCAGGGATCATCAGGTCTTGCGGATGGAAAAAAAATGACACCAAAACAAGTGTTGTGATCAAGCTACAATAAAATTTACCCAGATTTGAAAATCTTAATATGACAAAATAAAGCTTCTTGATATGCGGTGACCAAAATAAAAAAAAAAAAGAATTGCACTTACGAGTCATATAGGATTTTGAGTTGTGGCGAAGTTCCCTCGAAACAATTTCTAATGTCAGGAGAAGCATTACAAAGAATAGAAGAATACAAGAAATTACACAGATCTTGGCTGCCATGAAGAAGTGTGTCTGTGTGTGTAGCTATAGGACAGAGTTTTTATAAATACATAGAAGCCAAGTACGTATGCACTTTCCTTTTTTTATTAAAAAAAAATTATTTGTATAGTCATACTGCGTCAGTGTCGTACATTTAATTATTCAAAGTCCTATAGCAGCAGATTGAACTCCAAAGAACTTTGTTATTGAAAATTCCATTATCCTACAGCTGAACTTTCGTTATATTTTATTAGAAAAAATTATAGAAGAATTTTTTTTGCGTAGGTTGTGAGATGGTCAACGAATTTTTTTAATTTAAACTAATAATTTTCTTCAGAGATTATTAGTTTTATTTTTTTGGGATAAATTCAGAACCTTTAGTGAGGTTGAAACAAAAAAAATACAAAGGGCAGAAGCAGCTAGACCGATTAGGTGAATTGATACTTAGGCATGCCCCAAACGTCTTCACGTTATAAATAATGAACAAGAGGAGGACTATCCTACCAATTACAACAAGCAAATTCAATATTGGTTAAAGTATCAGCCATTGTAATCATTTCTAGAAATATGAGAGTATGAGAGCATTTGAGTGATCAGATCAAAATTACAAATACAATTCAGGCAACAAATTGTTTTACATAAATATCCAAAGGAAGGTTATAATTTGAATGCTGAAAACAAGCAATGATAGTAACAGTATCACATTAAAGCCAAATGTGTTACCTACGGTTGGACACAATAGCATACAACTCAGCATAAAATGATAAATAAACTCCAAAAAAATATGGCATATTAAAACAGCCCAAAAAACAAACAACAACTTTCCGAAAAACACAGCCCTACAAGAAGAGAGAGACTTGGATATTATTAGTTGGTTTTGTTTGACTTTAATTAGAAGATGATCGTAAATACTTCCTGCTGAATATGAACTGAAAATCTAATGACCAGTGTGTCATTTTTAGGTTTCGAGTTCCTATGAAGTGTCATATACTAAGTTTTGAAGCCAAACACCCCCAAGGGTGTAGTCGGGTTGGTCACCATGCTCGCTGTAGAGTTGTGGAAGTCCAGGTTCGATTCTTGGAGGTGGAAAAGGGGTTAAAAAATTGTATTTGGACTTGTTGTTCGCCCCCCTTTCCTTCTAAAAAAAAAAAGTTTTGAAGCCAAACTGAAATGTTATAAAGTAAATCACGTGCGTAATACGTGATATCAATTTCATGCACATCTCAGTTTAGATGCCGTCTTGATCTTACTTATGAAGTCATGCGAATGGCATGTGTCTGTTAAGGTTGTTAGTTTTGGCGGGAAAGGTGACTCATGACTAACGAACCTAGAAACCAACCTTAGGCAGTTTCTATTGCATTCTTGAGTGATCTAACTGAGAATATAGAGAGCTACGAAGAGAGAAAGTTCATTGCTAAAATAATCTATAATTCTTAAACTAGATATTGTGAAATCTTGAAACTTGTTTCCTCAGTGGATTTTGGCACCATAATCAAGTGCTGAACAACTTAATTTTTCTATTTTTGTTTGTGGATTTGTTTTGTTCTTGATTGATTTCTTGTTCGATTGGTATCTTGTTTGTGAACCTTAAATACTAGGATAGAATTAGGTTTTCGAAGTAGGTTGAATCTGAGTTAAAATGGGTTCAATTCACAACAAAATGGTATCAAAGCCTTGATTCTGTTTTCAAAATTTGAGAATGACTGCCAAGGCAAATTTGAAAAAATTCACTGGTCAATATGACTTCAATACGTTGAAGATCAAGATGGAAGCTTTGTTGATCACTCAAGGACTTAAAGATTCCATTGAACCAGTTACCAAGAATAGACAGTAAAGAGGCTTCATCATCAAAACCGGCAGTAGAGATTGATAAAATAGAAAGAAACACAATCATTCTCAGCCCCGGTGATTTTGTAATCACGAAAGTAACTAAAAAACTTGTATATGAAAAATCTCTTGCTAAAAGCTTTATACGAAGAAAAAGATGTTTTCATTGAGGATGGTGGAAGGATCATCACTTAATGAACACAATAATGAATTTAATAAGGTCTGTGATGCTTTGAAAATAATTATTAAGGGCTTGAGTGATGAAAATAATACACTCTTGCTTATTAGCTTCTTACTAAAGTCATATGATCATTTTATGGATGCTTTATTGTAAGGGAGACAAACTTTTTCATTAAAAGAGGTTAAGCCAGCTTATGGGACAAAGAAGTTAAAAGATAAGCAAGAGAATTCACATAGTGAATCTAGTAAAGGCTTAATGGATAAAGGTAGATCTGAGAAAATAGAGAACAAAGGGAAGAAACAAGGAAGGTAAAAATTAAAATAGAGACATTTGAAGTGTCTTTAATGCTACAAGGAGGGGCATTTCAAGAAAGATTTCCCTAAAAAGAAGTTCAAGATTAGAAACTGAAAGGATAAAATTGGAGATGTAGCCATAGCCATAGAAGAAGTCAGTTTTAAGATTGCTGGAGTACCTATAACCTTAAAGGAAAAGTTTCAAAGTCAATGGGTCCTTGACTCAGGTTGCACATTTCACATGTATCAAAATAGAAAATATTTTATTTCATATCAGTCATGTGATAGTGGTATAGTATTGTTAGGAAATAACTCAATGTGTAAAGTAATTATTTTTAGAACTGTTAGATTTAAAATGTTTGATGGCGTGATTAAATAACCGACGTAAGTTAGGTATGTTAATGATCTAAAAAGGAACTTAATCTCTATTGTCATATTAGATCAAATAAGGTGTCCGGTTAAGGTTGAGAAAATGACATTGAGGGTTATTAAAAGTTCAATGGTGATAATGAAAGGTAGCAAAATGAATGGCTTGTATATGTTTAATGGACTAATAACTATTGGGAAGGCAAATGTAATTGACAACAGCATAGATAGATCTAAGTTGTGGCATTTGAGGTTAGGGCAGATTTGATTCTACATGCGGTTCGGTACAAGCGAAGAAATTTTGAACAAAAGGATCGGAAATCACTAATAAGAAAGGAGAGAAAAACAAAGCAATGCGAAGAGCTCCGTCAATCTGTTGTTCATCAATAGACGAAGCTCTCTCTTTATCATCTCATGCCAGATGCAACAAAGGGTGAGTTCTATGAGCAAGAGAGGACTAAAAGAAATTCAAAGGTAAAGTTTAGAAATGATAAGGTAGGTTCTTTGCTGTTCAGTGAAGACTGTATTCTAAACAAGGCTTCTAGGTTTATTGATACTCTAAAATAATTTGGGTTTATATTCTTAAGAGAAAAGATGAGGTACTTGAAAGGTTCAAAAAGTAGAAGACCTTAGTTAAAACATAAATAAATTTAAAGGTGAAGATCTTAAGAACAAATAATAGCATGGAGTTTTGTTGTAAGTTATTTAAAGATTACTGTGAAAAGAATGACATTTTAAGACATAAGATAATGACATACACACACCAGTAAAATGGTCTTGCTAAGAGGATGAATAGAACATTTATGGATAAGGTGAGATATATGTTAATTTGCTCAAAGTTGTCAAAAAATCTTTGGGCAGAAGCTTTAAACACCGTTGTTATCTAGTAAGTAGGAGTCCATTAATTGCTATAGGTTGCAAAACAACAATGGAGTTATGGTCGAGGAAAGTAGTTGAATATTCTAAACTCATAATCTTTGGTTGTTTGATATATACACATTTCAAGCAAAGCAAATTGGAACCAAGAGCTTTGAAATATAGATTTCTAGGTACTCTGTTGGTGTTAAAAGCTATAGTTATAGTGTTTGATTTTAAACCATCACAATGCATAATCACAAAGATGTAACCTTCATTGAAGGTAAAATGTTGAATCAATCAAGAAGCATTGTAAGTAATAAGCATAAAACAAAAACTAAACCTACTAGAATTTATTTAAGATGGAGCCTTATGAACCAAAGAAGGTTGAATCTGGTGCTGAAAAATAAATAGAAAGTGTTGCTGATGAACTTGATTCTATAGAAGAGTCCGAGTCAACAAAAAATGGCTAAAATTCATTACTCAAATACTATTGGAAGCCAAGTATATCATCATACTTACTAAACCATATGTCTTACATGCTTTAAGTGTGGTAAGTAAGTAATAACTCTATGAAATGAGAGTTATCATGGCATTCTTAGGCTTGAGATAATATTACTTATAGAGTAAATAATGCGTTTTGTTGCATTTTTAGTTACATTTTACATAAGTAGTTGTTCTAGTTTATTTTTAATAAATTAATCTTATTTTAAATCAACTACTACTATGATTTTTTGTGATTTTAGGTGACCAAGAAAGTTTTGTAGATGGAATATGCTGAATCAATCTTAAAAAGCTAAAGGAAGCTCTGGAACAATGTAGCCATTGTAACATGCTTGTTGTAGCATCTTTGCTGCAGTAATCCTATAACAATTAGATAATCAGGATTCTATAAGTTTTAATAAAAGATTACGATTTGGAATTTTCAAAAATAGAAGATTCAATGTCGTACATATCTGGTAACCCTAATTCCGCACTACAAAAAGGAGCACAAATCGAAAGAAAGGGGGAGAGCCGTAATTATGGCAAAAATAACAAAGAAAAACAGAAATTAAAAAGAAATTTGCGGGCTGCATAATAAATCGAAAGAAAAAAAAGAGGAAGAAAATGAAAAGGCTGAGCAAAACTTATTTCTCTTTTTTCTTTTCATGTTTTTATTTCTTTATGATGATGTATTTGATGGCAGAACTTATTTTTATTATGGTTTTATTAGAAATCATGAGCTAAATTCATTATAGTTGAATGGTAAACAAGCTTAATGGTGTTTGATTGATATTTGTGTATTGTTGAATGCTTGCTGAAGTATTTTATCTTGATTGAATTTATTTCAATTTCCTATTTCAGTTAACCACTCATTTAGTGGATATTAGCTAAAGGGCATTCAAAAAAGGGCTACTTAGTGGAGCTAATCAAGATAATACATGATTTTAGATTGGGTTTCTTGAGTTAAAATCTCTTAACTTAAATAGAGTCATGCTTGATCTAGAATTAGTGAACTAAACACAGGGATTCACCTTGTAAGGTTAATTAGAATAAAAAAGCGTGTAATGTTGTCTGTTATGTTGGCATAATAACTGGTCATTGTTAGGTTACATATAGATAAAAGTTATCCAACAAGCGACAGCTAAGGATAGATTAGGATTTTGCTTAGTGCTGTAGCCAACATTGTGGCAACAAAATGTTAGTTAGATAAATAGTAAAAACTAGAAAGTAAGTTTAATCATTCAACTATACCTTTTTCATTGATTATATATTTGTGTTTGATTGAGGAATTTCTTTACTTTTATTAGTTTATTACATAATTTAATTTATTAGGTCTTTGAATTCTTTAAACCATTAATCATCCATTTATTTTTCTACACTGTTAAGACTGTTGTAGCAAATAAGATAGCATCAATCCTAATAGAGACAATTTGAATACTCATTAGTATATTAATTGTTGTGTCCACTTGTGCACTGATACTATATTAATTATTTATAGTAGTATAGATTAAACCCAACAAGTTTTTGGCACCGTTGCCGAGGATTGATTGTTTATTTTGATTTGTAAAGTTAATTTTATTCGGTGCTAGTTTAGTTTTCTTTTAATTTGTTTGCTGTTTTGGCAAGATTATTCTAGCACCCTTGCATGCGTAAGTCTAGATCTATTAAATTCCAGTTTGATTCAGAAATAGAAAGAATTGCAAAGAGGCTTAAAAGAGAGAATAAGAATTTAGAAACTACCGCAAATATAGAAGATTTGCAAAATTTAAGGGATATGAATCCGCAAGAATTAGTAGAGCAAGGCAATGGACAACGAGGTCAGAGTGTCTAAATTACTAAAGAGCAACCAAGGAACAACAACATTATTTACATGGTCGACAATAGAGACAACGCCATTAGAATTATACTGTGTTGACCCCTCAAAGCATAAATCCTAGAATAGTTAGACCGGAAGTGCAAGCTGCTAATTTCGAGCTCAACCCAATAATGTTTTAGATGTTGCAAATATTAAGGCAATTTAATAATTTGCCATCAGAATATCCTCATCTCTCCCTTAAACTATTTTTGGAAGTGAGTGATGCTTTTAAGCTTGTTGAAGTAATAAAAAAAGCATTAAGGCTAAGACTATTCTCATTTTCTATACGGGATAGAGCAAGAGCATGGTTAAATTTTATACCACCCGATCTTATTAACACATGGAATGATTTGGCTGACAAATTTCTCATGAAATACTTTCCACCTAGAAAAAATGCAAAATTGAGGAATGATATCACATCATTCCATTATCTAAAAGACGAAAGCTTGTATGATGCATGTGAGAGATTCCAAGAATTTGTTTGAAAATGTCCTAATTATGGTATTCCTTACTACATACAATTGAAAACTTTTAACAAAGGCTTAAAGCCAAGTACCAGACTAATGGTAAATGCTTCAAAAAATGGAGTTTTATTATCCAAATCTTACAATGAAGCTTATGACATTCTATAAAGGATAGCTAATAATAACTATCAATAGCCATTAACTAAACAAACTATAACAAGAGGAGCAACAGGAGTTCATAACATAGATGTTTTGACAACACTATTAGCTCAAGTAGCTTCATTAATAAATATGGTAAAGGCTATGTCTACTACTCCAACATTTGTGAATTATACTGTTCCAATATTTTTCAATTAAATTACAGAGGTATCTTGTGTTTATTGTGGAGAAGCGCACTTGTTTAATTAATATCATCGAAATTCGACTTCAGTAAATTATATAGGCAACTTCAATAGAAAAAAAAAGAACAACCCTTATTCAAACACATAAAATTCGGGATGAAGGTAGCATCCAAACATTATAATTAGCATGCTGCAATACCCAATAGACAAAATAGACCTACACACTCTCCTAGATTTCATCAACAAATTCAAGAGCAAAGAGGCACCAGAAATGATCAATTCAGTTCTCTTGAAGCTCTACTTAAGGAATATGTTGTGAAGAATGAAGCAATTGTCCAAAGTCAAGCAGTATCCCTATAAAACCTAAAATATTAGGCAAGACAACTTGCTACATCACTAAGTAGCAGGCCACAAGGCAGTTTGCCCAGCAACACAGAGGACCTAAGAAGAGAAGAGAAGAGAAAGAGCATAAAAAAATTATTAACTTAAGATTTGTAAAGGATGTTCATATTCAAGTTTGGGTTCTAAAAAGTGAAGTTAAACTTACCATGACATAAGAAGAAACTCAATTTAATGAGGAGCCATTATCCATAATGGTGCAATGTTATGGTGAGAGCAGTTATGCTACAGCAATTATAAAATTGTCAAATTCAACACCTACTGCAACACTAACTTAGAACATGTCAAAAGATAAGCAATATGCACAACCTGTTTCATTTCAACAATTTAGGTATTCACCACCATTTCCTCAAAGATTTCAAAAGCATAAGCGAGATAAGCAATTTAATAAAATAGCTACATATCAACATACCTTTTATGGAAGTTATAGAGAAAATGCTAAATTATGCAAAGTTCCTTAAGGATATCTTGAAAAAGAAAAGAAGGCTGGGTGAATTTGAATTAGTTACTCTAACATAAGAATATAGGCATATGCTTTAGAATAAGATGCCACAGAAATTGAAAGATCCAAAGATTTTCAAAATTCCATGTTCCATAAGAACCAGATATAATGGCAAGACACTTTGTGATTTGGGAGCCAGCATTAACCTTATTCCATTATCAGTATTCAAGCAATTGAGTGTTAAAGAAGTCAGACTTATAATTTACTGATAGATCTTATATATATCTAGAAGGCAAGATTGACGATGCATTGGTAAAAGTGGATAAGTTTACTTTTTCCATTTATTTTATAGTGTTGGATTTTGAGGCAGACAAAGAAGTGCCAATCATTTTGGGAAGACCTTTCTTAGCCTCGATAAAGACTTTAATTGATGTGCAGAATGGAGAATTAACCATGAGGATTAATGACTTGCAAGTTACCTTCAATGTACTTAAAACTATGAAGATCTCAGATGATATTGAAGATTGTAATTTTATCAGTGCTGTGGATTTTGTTATAGTAGAGCAATTAACTAGTTGCTATAGTAATTAAAAAGTTGATGCTATAGTAATTGAAGAACTTGAAGATGAAGAGTTTAGAACGGCTGATATAATATGACTAGGAAAAAAAACGTAACTTTTCAAAATTAAGAAGCAATTTGAATCTCTTGACTCTTCAAGCATGGAAGTAAAACATTCTAAACCATCTATTAAATCATTCTTATTTTAGAATTAAAACATTTACCTTCACATTTAAAATGACATACATTCTGTAATTTTTCTTTTTTTTTTTTAATATAAAGCAAAAAAAGAGTTTAGTGGCTGTATTATGTAAAGGTTTTAAAATTAAAACCTTTACCTTCACATTTAAAGTATGTTTATCTTGGTGACAATGCACACATCCTGTAATTATTTCTTTTTATTTTAATGTAAAGAAAAAAAGAGTCTAGTGGCTGTATTAGGAAAATACATAAAGACTATTGGATGGACCATGGAAGATATTAAAGGAATCAGCCTATTTATTTACATGCACAAGATTATGCTGGAGGGTTGCCATAATAACTCGATAGAGAAATAGAGAAGATTAAACCCCATTATAAAGGAAGTTGTGAGGAAGAAGATCATTAAATGGCTTATACTGGAATCATATACCCAATATCAAACAATTCGTAAGTAAGTCCAATATAATGTGTCCCCAAGAAAAGAGTAGTGACAGTGGTAGCAAATGAAAAGAATGAGCTCATTCCCACAAAAACAATGACAGGATAAAGAGTTCGCATAGATTATAGGAAATTAAACAAAGTTACAAGGACGAACCCTTAATGCAAAAAAGAAAGCAAAGAAGAACAAATCTTTTCTAAGAGAATTTTTTATTATCAATCAACCAACCAAAACAAATAGGGTTTAGTTCTCTTTTATACTAAAACCCTATGAATCTAAATAGGAATATATGATACTCTTGCTTTGCTTGTCTGCTAAGAAATATCTAGAGCATTAATAAACTTCCTAAATAAATTTTATGTGCTAATTATAGAATCCCTAATTAATTAATTTCTAAATTGGGCATCTGATAAAAATAGGAAATAAATATTCTTAATAAATTAGAAACAAATATTCTTAATAAATTAGCACTTAAATAAACTAGGAACAAATATTTTTCATAAGGAAAATGAAAAAACTACCCAAGTAATGACCCTGTCCTATATCATTCTCCTTTATTTGAAGAAGAACTCATCTTCGAGTTAATGAATGGATAAAGTGGCTCATCCGTATAGAACTCGAATAGGTAAGTAACATTGAAAGTGTTGGAGTTATATCAATTCTCAGGCAATTACAGAACATAGGCATTGTCATTGATCTTATAAGACACACAGAATGGGCTGTAAATTGTCATTGATCTTATAAGACACACAGAATGGGTTGTACTTTCTATTGTGAACCTTAGTGCAAATTCTCATAAATCGATTATTGTCAAAGTAAGCCATAACTAAACCACCCTCTTGAAACTCCTTAAACCATTGATATTTATTAGCATCTTTTTTTTATTTGGAGTTGACAAAATCTAAGTTTAAATGTTTAAATGAACTTCAGCAAGAACCTGTTGCATTTAGACCACTAGCTTCTCTACATCCTTAATGACTACAAGCAACTTAGGCAGAATCACCAAATCTAGTGCTTAATGTAAAGCCTGTGTATAGACGCTCTCAAATGGTAACTTGCCTGTGGACCAATACTTTATGTTGTTGTATGTAAACTCTATTTGTGGTAGCATAACATCCTATTGCTTCAACCTCTCTCCACATAAGCAACTCAACATATTTCCCAAAGTACAATTTACCACTTTAGTTTGGCACCAGTTTGAGGGTAATAAATACTACTAAACTGCAACTTGGTTTTGAAATAAGGAATAATAGATTTAGGAATTCCATGTGGCCAAAGTAATAAGGAACTTGACATCTCGATCATAAGTAATGGATTTAGGAATTCCATGTAGCCGAACCACTTCCCGAAAGAATAGATAAGCAATGTGCTTTGCCTCTATTGTCTTATTAAATGGAATGAAATAAGCCATTTTTTAGAATCTGTTTACTATTACCAATATGGAATCCTTACCTTGCTGCTGCGCGGCAACCCTACCACAAAATCTATCGAAAGTCCTCCCAAATACTATCAGGAATTGGTAAAAACATATAGAACCCAGTGTTCTATGTATGCTCTTTAGTAACTTGATTGATTTGGCATTGCTCTACTATCTTTCCAACATCCCTCCATAACTGCGGCAAAAAGTACTTGACTGCCATGAGCTCAATTATTTTGTCTCGTCTTACATGTCCTCCTAATCTGCTACCATGTGACTCTCTAACAATATTTTCACAAAGAAAGCAACGAAAAGTACAAAGTCTGCTAGCTTTGAAAAGAAAAACATCATGCATAAGAAAATCACCTATAACTATATAAGCGCAACACTTTTCCCAAATTTGTTGAAAATATTCGTCAGTAGTATATAATGGTTGTAGCTCTTCGAAACCCATGACTTCTGTTCTCAAAACCTTTAGTAGCCGAGCTCAGCTACTCAGCATATCTATTACTTTATTATGATATCCAACCTTATACTTCATTACAAAAATATACTTTTGTATAAAAGACACCCACTTTGCCTGCAATTTACTTAAATATTTTTGGTTATTTATGTGTTTTAGTGCTTGAGGATCACTGAATAAAAAAAACTCCCTATGCAGCAAATAATGCTCCCACTATATCAATGCTCAAAATACATCATAAAACTCTTGATCGTAGGTCGACTAATTTTCCTAGCTTTACTTAGCTTTCCACTGAAATACTTTACTGGGCGACCCTCCTGAGTTAACAGTGCACCAATGACTATCCCAGATGCACAACACTTTACCTCTAACACCATCTCAAAGTTAGGCAAAGCTAAAATGGGTACTGAGCATAAATTTTTTGTTCAACAATGTAAAGCTATGCTTTTATTCATTCCCCTAGGTGAACTTTCCTTTCTTCATGCACTCGGTCATAGATATATCTATAGTGTTGAAATTTCTAATAAATCGTTTACAGAAAGCAGCTAACCCAAGAAAACTATTCTCCTTAACATCATCCACCCTTACACCTCTGCTCCAACAATAAACCTTAGAAACATAAGTAACTACACTTCTTTAAATTTACAAATAACTTGTTTTTCCTCAACACAACTAGCACCTCTCTTAAATACTCCAAGTGAGACAATTCATTAAGACTTTAAATTAGAATATCATCAAAATAAACTACAACAAATTTATTAGAAAAGGACTTGAGCACCTGATTCATCAGTCTTATGAATGTGCTATGAGCATTTGATATTCCAAACGGCACAACCAGCCACTCATACAACCCCTCTCTAGTCTTAAATGTTGTTTTCCATTCATCCCCTTGCCTAATCCTAATATGATGGCAGCCGTTCCTCAGATCAATTTTGGAAAAAAATCTTGCACCATCCAACTGATCTAACATATCTTATAGTCTTAGAATTGAGAAATTATATCTTATGGTAATTTATTTATAGCTCGACTATCTATACATATCCTCCAACTACCATCTTTCTTCAGGACTAGCTGTACAAACAGTACGAGGACTCATTCTTTCTCTAATATAACTTTCTTTCAACAAATCTTCAACCTGATCCTGTAGAATCTGTTATTTGGTTCTCATCCTCTAGTGTGGAAGATTTAGCCAACTCATACCAGGTATCAAGTCGATGCAATGCTGGATATCTCGCATGCATCCCATCAGGCATTTCCTATGGCACTACCTCTGAAAATTCTGCAAGCAATGGTTGTACAACATCTAAGACACCAGCTACCTTTTCGCCTTCTTCTTGTGCCATTATTATACACCTTTCACAATTAGCATGTACATGATTCTCTATAATTGCTAATAAATTTTACCCTTTTACAGCTAGTTTTAGATTATTTTCTAAAAATAATACTAACACCACTTTCGTTTGAGTTTTAGCTTATTCTCTAAAAATTAGCACTAACACTACTTTCGTACCCTTCCACTAAAATTAATAAGCATTTTGTCTATACCTAGTTACCGCATCTACATCATACTGCCATGACCTTCCTAACAAGATATGATAGGCATTTATATCCACCACATCACAAACCATGTCAGTCTTATAAACGTTATCTAAAAAAAATAAATTTTGCACACCTTATTAATTTGCATTTTTACTCTTTCTTTAATCCACATAATTCTATAAGGTATGGGATGTTTTTCAGTTCTTAACCCTAGGTATTGGATCAGTGCCTTAGAAAGTATGTTTTCACTTCTGCTGCTATCAATTTTTCATTTTGCAAATTTTATAATTGACAATCTTGATACTCATTATTATATTACTTATTGTGTGCATTTTCATATTGACATCATACACCATATCAAGCATGTAACATACTAGTGCTGCTATGTTTAGTCTCTATATAAGCCTGGCAAAAGTTTATAGGTTTTAAAGAGCTGCAAAGGTTGAGGGAGAAAGCTGAAAGGAGTAAATAAAGTTATGTGTTCAAAGTGGAGACTGTTGAATATGAACTCAGACTCTAATGACCAACATGTATTGGGGTTTCAAGTTTGTACAAGGAGTCATCTAATAAGTTTCAAAGCCAAACCGACATGTTATAAAATGTTTTCCAAAGCCTATAAGTAAATCATGTGCGTAACACGTGATATTAATTTTATTACTATTGACCGAAATGACTTAGTTTGGATGCCGTTTTGATCTTACTTATGAAAGTCATGCGAATGGCACATGTTCAAGGTTCTTAACGTTATTAGTTTTGGCAGGGAAGGTGGCTGGTGACTAACAAACCCAAAAACCAACCTTATAAGGCTGTTTCTAATGCATTCTTCAATTTTTTGGTACATCCTCAGTGATCTAAATGAGAAAATAGAAAGCTACGAAGGGAGAGAAATGTTGATGTAGCTTTTCCCGCGTGCCTCAACAGTGCTTCGAACCTTCAAACAGTACTTCCAAACAGCTCGAGCAGGAATGTCTGAAACTTCTGCTCGCGGATTCAAACAGTGCCTCGATCCTTCTGCTCGCGATAAGCTCGAGCAGGATTACCTCCTTCGTCCTGTTCCGCTGTCTTCTTCAGAACAGTGATCTCCCGGACCTGTACTCACAGAAAACCGGGTCAGGGGTCGCCGGGCGTGTCCCGGCGAAAACCCTCCGACGCTCAAGTCAGTAATCGGGTTTCTCTTTTTTGGTATCTCCCTTAGTGATGGAGACCGGAAAGATGAAAGGGGTATTATATCGCCCCTTTTTTGGATATGTATGGTGTTTTCAGAAAAAATCAGATGAGAGAAATTTGAAAAGGAAGAACCTGTATCAAGTTACAGATCCTTTCTCAATCAGAAGGTAGAACCTCTCTGTCTATCAAAAAATCCAACCTTTGAGAATCAAATTCTTCAACCCCTGTAACGATCTCCTTCGTTTCCTTTTATACTCCATTTTTCCCGCTCTTTTCCTTTCTAGGCTGTCCACTCCCACGCTAGTGGTATCCGGTCCTTCCGACGACCGTGTTCGCTGGAATATTCCCTGTGGATGAGCTGGCCGTCCCCTTAACCCGATTCACGTGGCCAAATCACCATGTCTGCAAGTGCGCAGGGAACGATGACGCCTGGAGGCACGTGCTCGGCCACCGACAACAAAGATCACCACTCCACCATGTGGGACCCTTGTCGACATCAAAAGGTGTGCCGTGATTCCGAGAAAACGGGTCTGGCTTTTCCTCGGCTCTGGTCTTGCCCACCGTGCTCGTAGATCTCATGAAGCAGGAGAGATGTGCTTGGCTCTTGACCTTGACCAGCCTTTGACCGAGGGACGACCTCGAGCATGCTAAGGAGTGCCTAGCTCTTGACCTTGACC
>CM046818.1:23928812-24136786 GCA_025617385.1 Murraya koenigii
AAACAATAAATATAAAAAAAGCTAACATTTTTCTTTGTTTTAAAAGAAAATGCTCTGTTTTCTCAATCCCAAATAACAATCCCCATATGCTCTGTTTTCAGCAATTGGCATTTGCCTTTAAATGGAAATGGTAATTATTAATGAATATGTAGAAAAGTCTGCACTAAAAAAATCAATTTTCAACAAACATGTGGCTGACATGTTTACCACAGCTAGCATGTAAGGTTTTCAAATTGATAAGTAGAGTTTGGCACCCAAATGAAGAAAATAGTGCTAAATTATTGAAGTTTTTACCAATTGTTGAAGAATTTTGTTGCATGGTTGGTAAAGTTTTGCTTATAAATAGAAAGAGCTTCGTCATTTCTTTAGCATCCCAAGCTTGAGAGAATTTTAAATTTAGAGAGAAATAGTTCATTAGAGAATTATTGTTTGAGTGAATAATTGAATAGTGTGGGTATTGAGAGTTAGTTTCTTTCAAATGCGTATGAGAGTACTGATATATTTAGGTATTGGAAAATGAGTTTATTTACTCAAATATTATACTCTAAATAATTGTTAATAATACAATTATTTTCTTTTACTACCGTGGACGTAGGCATAATCACCGAACCATGTTAAATTCTTATGTCATTTACTTTCTATAATTATTTAGTGCATTTGATTCTGCATTCGAGCATAAATAACATTACACCAGAGGATAAAAACAATTTTTACATATGTATAGTGCACATTTTTTCACAACTAGCACATATAAAAATAGCAAACACATTGATGGCTAATGTGGTTCCATAAATTTATATCAAGGGCTTGCTTCTTGCCAGTCAGAAAAAGCTTCCACTTCGAGCCTTCGAGAGATAATTCTCATGGTTGGTCGAGATTGGGGATTCGCATGTAAACATAAGAGAGCTAGGTTCATTATTAAAGATAACTCATCAGTCAGCGTTGGAAGTGTAGGACGTGAAAGATGTGGATCTAACACAGATTTCAAGTGGATTCTTCGATCATTAGTTAAATTCATTTGAGCCAGTGAAATATAATTTTCAAAACATATATTTATAAAGGATAACGTGTACGATTTTGGTACGTACGTTTCAGAATGAAAAAATAGATAAAACCATCGGACCAAAAAATTTAATTAATAAGGAAATAAATCATCAGCAAGTCGAGTTCTTAACTAAATTGAACCGATAATCTTTTTTTTTTTTAAGAACAATGTTAGAATGGAAGATTCAATTTGTTTCCGTAGTCTTCATATGTAGTGATATATACAATAACTCTATAATTTCTTTACTATAAATGAATTATAAAGTCAACACATTAGGCTTTATTTATTACCAATGCTTGAAAACAATTGCAATATAATCAAACAAATAACAAGAGTGACAATTCTAATTAAGATTTTTGGGCAAATTAGCAACAGAAAGTCAAAAAAAAAAGTTATCCCTGATAAGTATTGACGGTGACTGAATCGTTTTTCTCCTACTTAAAAATTAATTAAAAAAGTTATAAAATATTATATTTTTCTCTTTAAACTTCTTTTACAACTTTTTTATTAAAAAAATATATAAATACATAAATAAATTCTTCTATGACTCGTGTACTATTTATTTAAACCATTACACTATTGTCTCATATTTTGTTGTATTATTATAAATTATCTTGCACGGCAAAACTTATCCATGTGATACTCTTTATTGTACAAGACTTATTCATGTGATAGTCTTTAGCTTGGAACTAAATAAGTAAGGTTGAGATAACCATCATTTCATTAGTTAACTTTTGTGTATGAGTTATGCTTGAGTTTCTATACAGTATCATAGCCAAATCTACTCAAGTAATAAAGTACTTAGCTTATTTTAACTCTGATCAGGCTCATATATAGACTCCAATAATTATCTTATTGTTTTAGAGCATCATGGTGAATTGGTGATATTAGAGATGGCCATCGAGCCAGCCGCCAAAGGAAGGTTCATGCGTGCTCATGCTCGTGTCGTACCGTGCGTAATTTTTTTTTTTTTCCTTAGGCCCAGCCCAGCACAAGTGTCGTGCCCATGCAAGCCGTGCCATGGACCGTGTCATGCTGTGCCTTAAAAAAAAGGTTGTTAAGAAATAAACACAACAAGCTTTCTTCTTTTTTAGTTTTTTAAGACAGCATGACAAGTTGTTAACACACTTTTTAATCCGATGTACCTAAGTCCACGTGTCTTTAGTCAACTTCAATATAATCAAAAGTTCAAAACTCAAGTCTTTATTCAATAATAATAAACTAATAAGAGTAAGAAAATATAATTCTAACTATTAAGTTAGATCTTATAGTATTAGAATTCTTTTTAAATACTTAACAATAATAATAAATTTTTCTTAACGATTAACTTAATTGTTAAATTAGACTTATATAGAGTCATAGAATATAGTTCATAATAATTTTAATACATATATTTTATAAAATCATGATATTTATAATTTTATTTATTAAAATCATGATATCATTTATTTATTTAATAAAGTATAAACATAAAACAATTATAGTATTTCTTTTTAAACTAAGAATTAAATGAATTTAAAAAACTTACGCTAACAAAATGTATTAAAATATTCAATTTCAAGTTATTAGTAAAATCATAAAATTTTAATGTGCTTATCGCAAGTCTTTTTACACGTTATGTTTTAGCTCATCTCTAATCATGTCGTGCTCTTAAGGCCCGAGTGCTTAAAACTCTAAGCACGGCCCAGCTTGAGTGCTTAAAACTTTAATGTATTAAAATATTCAATTTCAAGTTATTAGTAAAATCATAAAATTTTAATGTGCTTATAATTTTAACGTGCTCGCATCTTGCTCATGCCATGCCACATGTCACTCAGCCCGTTGGCCATCTTTAGGTGATATATATGAGCTCTACTTGTATATTTCATTAGTTGAGATATAAAATTTATATCACTTCTTTGTAAGTGTTGCATTACTCTTATAATTCCAAGGCTCATAGAACAATATATCAAAAGCATCTATTAAATAACTATTATTATTATTATTTTTTTTATTATTTCACTTTGCACAATTAATATATCAAATTTGTTAGTTAAATTTAATTACCCTTTTTATAATGTGCTACATTATTTTGTTGTAATATTGAATTTGAACTTTTATGAAATTTTACTTTCTTACTTGTGTGACGTAAAATGTAAGAAAATAGTTTTTTTTCTACAATAATGTAAAATTGAATTAAAAAAGAATCAATTTTTCAAACAACAAAATTTTGGATTATTATCAGATAATTACAGCGTTATGATAGGATAAAATTATAGAGGTCTTTAATTTGAAAACTCTAGTATTTAAATTATACTGATGCCATTATTAAAAGGATATGATTATTTGAACTCTAAAATTTATTGTGAACACTCTTTTACTCTATACACGCATTCAAAAACTTTTAGAAAATAATTAAATTTTACTCTACATATTCTTTCAAATATCAAAATTGTCCTTCCTGAAAGCCATTCCATTAAATACTTTTTTTCTCTTTACACCATAAATAGTTCATCATTCTCAAATAATATTGCAATTAACTAATGATTCCCAAACATTTTTGTGTTGAAACAGGTTTTATTGACGTTTGATCTTATCCCTAACTATATAGATATATATTATTTTTATTTCCAATTTATGTGGTTTTGGGAATGGACAATAACTCTCTCTTAGTTTTTTTTCTCTCTTATCTCTCATTGTTTTTCAATGATTGGTAAATGTGTAATTAAACCAACTTTTTTAATGAAGATACACACCTAATCAATCGTTGAAAAATAAGGAGAACTAAAAGAGAAAAAAATTAGGAGATGATCCTAGTATTTTGGGAATATGTTATATGTCGTATCAAATATATATATATATAGCTTTATATTTAATGCCTCTTTGTTCAAATTTTTTCATACTTCTACTGTGAATTATTTTTCCGAGATTTGATTTTCTTTTTTCTTTCTCTTTACTTTTCCTTTGGTATTCTATTATTTATGAATGGTGGATGCTCAATTTATTAATTGTGTTCAAATTTATTTTGGGTGGGGCTATCCACACTTTAAATTTTTATAAAAAATTTAATTACAAAAATATCCATGATATTTTTATAAAAAAATTTTTATTACAAAAATATCCATGATATAAATTACTATTGAGGCACTTTACTATGAGCATATATAATATTATTATTCTGAACACTCATTTAGGGCACAAAAATATATTAAACCTTAAATTTTTTCTTCCAAATATCCTAAATAAATATTTACAAAGAAAACTCAATATGTGAAGATTTTAACTATAACGATGTATATATGTTTTTTTTTTTTAATTTACAGCACAAATAAATTTTAATGATCAACTATCTTTCTTATTCCTTCCTTCCCGATTATTTTTTTAATCAGTAAATTTATTTTTTTCGGCTGGATTAGTGCTGTGCCGGGCCCTTGCACTTTCTTGCTTTGAATTTTGTAAAGTTGAATTCTCTTCATTTGTTCAAGTAATGAAATTCAGTTTTGAATTATAAGGTAATGGCTAGCATGTATCTCGTTTGTAAGGCCTTGAATCCAAGTATTAAAATTCATTTTGAAGTATAATGTTATGATCAGCATGTGTCTCATTTGTAGGGTCCTAGTTCTAGTATTGAAATTCAGTTTTACAATTCATTTTGATGACCAAGCCTAGTATTTACAATTTGTCACAATTTGTTTTAAAATATTTTATATGGTGTCTATATTCTTTTATAATTTACCTTAAAATATTTTACAATCTGCTTTAAAATATTCTTTTGATGAACAAGCATCTGTATTCTATATTTCTTAGAGGACGTGGCTTCAATTCAAATTTTCAATGTTAATATAGAATGCTTAATGAATTATACTATTGAATTTATCAATTATGAGATGAGTTTCATTTTACAGTTCATATATTGAATTAAGAATTTTTACAATTTGTTACCTTAGACTTTGATAGTAAAACAAAATTTCAATACTGTCATCACTGGAAACTTTAAACTTTGCTTACCTTCTAGTTTTTGTTGGTACTTTATTAACTTATTATAGGGAAGAAAATTTTCTGCAGATGCAAAATGTGAATAATGCAATGTGCACTTAATTCCTTATCGAATCTATTCATTTTTCTAACTATGTTGTTATAGTTTTTGCTTGGATTTTTGGAAGGCTTTTGACATGTTGTACAGATATTATGAATTTTACTATCAAATCAAATTTCGTTTGAAAAAAAAAAATATTTAACAATTTTTGTTTTACGCTAATGTTCATTTATTAATATTTATTTAGTTTATATATAGATATTTAAAAGTAAGGAAGCATTAATTCTTTAGACTTATGAAGTGGAGAGGAAGAATGGTTTTGTAACTGTGATCAAGAGAGCTAATTCTGGTAACAATGTCCAAAAACCTAGGATTACCTTTTATTGTGAGAGAAGTGGACAATATAGAAACACGAGAACAAATTAAGAGAATAAGAAAGAAAAGCAACCAAAGACTTCTGGTACTAACAGGTGTGGATGTCCTTTTTTATTAAATGGCCATAAGTTGGACACTGATGATGATCGAGTATTGAAAGTAGTATATGGAGTGCATAATCATCCAACTGCTGAGCATCTTGAAGGACATTCTTATGCAGGAAGATTGTCAAAAGAAGAGACTTTATTGTTAATTGATATGTGTTGTGTAAATTTTATTGAATTCGCAAGTGTATGAATCTATTGAAGTATAAATGGTGACGAATGTCGATTCCATGAGGAAGTAGATTTTAATTATATAGAATTATTGTTACTCATTATTTTATAGACTTGTAGTGAAAATTTTTATTTATTTTATTCTAAGATTTAAATAAAATTGGGGAGAATAAATTGGGAATTAATCAATGCATTAAAGTGCTTGAGTCTTAGGATTCACTCTCAATATTTCACCATTGACTTATATTCCTTTTTAATTCCAATTAATTTTTGTAGGGGGTATTTTCACTCCTCATAAACCTAACTCTAATGATATCAAGTGTTCATTGTGCTAGGAAAAATAATCTTATGTTAAATGTGATATTAAGAACATGTTGTGCTAGGTAATAATAATGTAACTGTCGACAATGTGGCAAGACTGTTCACTAACTAACCAAAATGAATTTATGTCAATAATGAGTCAAGATCTACTACAGGAATTAGAGGAAAGTTTTTTTTCTAATAAATCTAGTGTAAAATGTTCACCGTGCTAAATAGTAATAATCTTGCACTAAGGAACCGGTATACCAATGCAATATCTAGACAAAATTATTACTATCTGTCTACGATAAGTCAAAATAATTAAAATGAATTAGAGAAAGTGAAAATAAACTTACAAAATTAAGCATATGGATCATGTTGAGGCTCACTTTTAACCCAAGTTTGAAAAGAAATTAGCTACTCATTTTATAAATAGGAATAAAATAGAAATTTTATTAAAATACATGGAAAATACAAGATAGAGAAGAAATTATAGAAAATGAAGCACAAAAATTGATTAAGGGGTGTCAAATTAGGGAGAGGAGCCCCCTATTTATAAATACAACGAGTAAATCATTGCCATCGGATGAAAATAATTTGAACGCCTAGGATTGCACCATGTGGCACTCTATGATTGGTTGGAACACATCACCAGGGCTGTCATTCCATATATATGCATTTACGGTATGCACATTTTTTAGTTCACTAATATGCTATCACATCATCGACAAATGCAAAAGTTAACAAGTATGATTTAGTGCATTGCATGTATTGTAAGCTCATTTTTCGATCCAATAGACTTATGCCACATCATTTATCAATGCCACATAATTGTTTAATGACACGTCAGTGGTCAACACAATGTCAATAGTTAACACCAAGCCAGCAGGGCCCGTCAAAATCATAAAATTATGATTTTATCATTTATATATTTCTTAAGTTTTTCAGCCGTTCTGAGTTCAAAATGATGTCCGTTTTGCTGTCTGAATTCTGAAATATATAAAGTATGCAAAAATACACATAAACATATACAATCAAAGATCAAGGGACTTAAAATATATAGAAGTTGAGATGTTAGTGAGACTTTGAGTGTAAAATGATAATTTTAACCTTTATAAATATACACTCTTTAGGACTCAACAATATGTCCAGGAGTATAGTGCATCCAAAAGATATTTTATTGACATTCAAAAAAAAAATCCAACAATGTCTCAACAATAAAAAAATATTTATAATGCACGTCAAAGGTATAAGGTGGCAGAGATGGGTGGGAGATCACAAATGAAACTACTATTGAGTAAGTTTTCTAAACACAACTATATTGAGTGGCACAGAAGCTTTGATAATACTAATATTATAAAAGACATATTTTGAGCACATCCTATAAGTATAGACTTGTTGCATGCATTTTCATGTATCTTACTAACGGATTATACTTACAAGTGTAATTGAAACAATATTCCTCTATTACAAATTGTAGGAGTGACATCTACTGAGATGACAATTCTAGTGCTTTTGTTTATCTTTAATCTGAACAAAAAGACAATTACACATAGGCATTGACTAGAATAAAAATTGTACTTGATGATAGTGCTATGCCTAGTGTCATTCTTAGTGATAGAGACTTAGCTTTAATTAATGCCATTAAAAGAGTATTTCCTAATACAAAACATTTGTTATGTAGGTGGCATATAAATAGGAATGCAGTTGCAAAGTGTAAGAAACTGATTGCAACAAAAGAGATATGTGAGAAGTTTATGATGAATTGGCATGCATTTGTATTTTCTTCTAGTGAAGATGATTTTATTACAGGCCTCAATACTCAGTAGCAAGATTTTATATCCTATCCACAAGTAATTGAATATGTAACATCTACATGGTTGAACAAATATAAAGAACAATTTGTTTCAGCATAGACAGACAAGATCATGCATTTTGGAAACTTAACAATAAATAGGTATAATTTTATTTTCATTCACCACTTTATAGTTAGCTTATCAATTTAAAATTAATATATATTAATAAATTTTTATTACTAGGGTTGAAAGTTCACATTCGATGCTAAAAAAGGAACTTGGCACAAGTCAAGGTAATTTTGAGACATCTTGGACAAATATTCATTCTCTATTAGAGTTACTATATAAGAACATCAAAGCTTCATTTGAAAAAGGTTTAATAGTAGTGCAACATCAATTCAAAATTGCTGAATTTAAAGAAGGCTTTACTTCTATAATTACATTACCAATGGTGTTAAGTGAATCAAAGCGTACTAATTTCATTGGTCTTGATGTGTCTGTATGTGGTTGTATAATTCGTAGTATACATGGTTTACCTTGTGCTCATAAGATTCAAGAATATAAAAGGAAAAGTTGACCTATACCTTTAGAATGTATTGACTCATATTATAAGAAACTTAACTTGATTTGTAATCACAATAAGAGAAAGGCGGAGATAAGTTTTTTTTTTTTTTTTGGTAAAACCACCATAAATATGAGAGGTTAGGCTGGACCCCTACCTGTAATATAAATCAAATAATGAAGGAGTATAAGGAGGGGAACATAAACCAAAACCTCCCAAAATAGAAAAAGCAAACAGTAATAAAAATCAGCAAAGCAATGTCAACGTCAAATATATAGGAACTCGAGAGCATCTAAATGAAGAATGCTAGATAGACTAGATGGAAGATCTTTGAGGCTGAAAAGTCGCTAGCGAGTTCGATGAGTACATAGCTAATTAGCCATGAAGTCAGCAGCAGAAGTAACCTCCCGAAAAACATGCTTGATAGTAATAAAATGACTAGAAGATAAAACACAAATCTGATTAAGAAGATAAGCAAATTCCCACTGCACTGAACAATGGGAAGTAGCCCAAGCAACCACGGTGGCTAAGTCTGTTTCTACCTCAAGAGCAGTAAAGCCAAGCTGAACAACAAGATCCAACCCTCAAGTATAACCATCAACTTTGCAAACAATATTGGTTTCTGTCCCAAGAAAGAACCAAAGCAGCTAATATTATTCCCCGATGATCACGTGGAACATCTCTAGCAAAAACATATCAGTGTTGCCTCTAAAGCAACCATCCACACTTAACTTCACCAACCCAGGTGGTGGCCTCAACCAAGAATTGATTGCCAAACACTTTGATAAGAATGATGTTGATACGAAGTTTCATATCTTACAGAAGTTAACAGAAATTGCTAATCCTCAGTCCATATCTTTTATGGAACAAAAAGCTAAGAAAAATACAAATGTTCGACCAAATTCAAAAGCTAATGCATCGACCAGTCATGGCCCATGTGCTTTTGAGCTCGTTTTATCAGAAAAAGAAAGTTGCTTACTATAGTTGCATTCTTGAGACCTGCAGTGCAAGTTAATGGAAATAAGCAACAAAAGCAAAAGATATTATTTAAATTGTATTAGATTTATTATATATATGTATTTACTTATCTTTTAATTATAGTATGTATTTTCACATTTTTTCCTAGTATTTATTGCTAGGTGTATAGAAAAAATTGCTCAAGTCAAATCCATTTGTTAATGAATTTTCAGTTACATTACAACCATACATTCATTATATTAAAGATGTTGCACCTAAGGGTAATTGTGTGTTTAGAGCAATAGCCAAATTAATGGATTTTGGTGAGAATGGATAGTTACAAGTGAGGAAAGATTTGTTAAATGAGCTGCATTTAAATGTGGAGCATTATAGCCATTTATATAGGACATATGAGAGAGTCAATGAATTAATTCGTGCAATATCATATTTTGAGAACTTTCCTAACAAATGGATGACAATGCCTGACATAAGACATCTTATTGCACCAGCCTACAACGTTGTTGTATTCCACTTATCAATGAAGCAGTGCCTTACTTTCCTTCCTCTTAGGTTAATACCAATACCTATAGATTCTTGTAAAGAGATTGCTATTGGTTTTGTAAATAACAATCATTTTGTGGAGGTTTAATTTATTTTTTTTAATTTTTATGCTAAATTTGATAAGCCATTCTATTAATTAAAATCAATAAAATATATGTAGGTGCTCTTGTTACTAGGACATCATATACCACCTATAGCAATCAATTGGCAAAGGTTCACAATTTTTGTGAAAAAGGATAGGAGACGATATATAATCCTCTCATAAAACATTTCAAGGAAATAATTGGTGGCAATGTAGCTAGGAAAGAAATAATAATAAACGTTGATAGTAATTCTCAAGAAATTTCTTGATTTATTTTTTTCTGGAAGATTAATTATTTTTTGTATGACTATGATTACTTCTTTTTCAATTATATTATGATGATACTATAGAGAAATTATCTAGATTATGGAGAAATTATCTAATCTAGAACTATTTATTGTCAACATGTAGCCTATCAAAAGATCCAAATGTATTTCGAAGTTTTTAATGATATAAAGGGAATATGGTTTAGCTATACACTCGCCACATAAACAATAGTTTATAAATTATAATCACAGCAAAAGCTTAAATAACATTGGGGGCATTTACTAATTCTTTATTGTTGACTGCTATGAAAAGTAACACACTTGATCAATTATAGCCACCACGTTGAAGCTGTTAATGGTATAAAGGGAATATTTGATAATTGTTTTATTTGTTTGAGTATGTATAGCATTTTCATGTGTGTGTAGAGTAAATAACCATGATTAATTTAAAAAGAATTAAATGAGGACTTTCTTGGCATTTTAAAAAGTGTACAAAGTATAATTTATTTTCAAAAAATTAATAGGTGAGTGTCCAAATTCCATCTAACAATATGATCCCATGGATAATCCTTAGGTGCCTGCGGTGAGAAAAATCGCTACAAGTCTTAAATGTATTTAGATTCAACATTGAGTTTACTTTTTTATAATGTTATGGTCATAGTTGTTATTGCATTAAAAAATAATAATATATAGTTTATATAGGGTGTTGTATACCGCAAATAGGGTACTTTCTGGAAGGCATAACTTTAGCTACATGTATCCTTTTTCAGCATATAATATACTGTTTTAAAGTGTACGACAAGACAAAAAAAATTTAAAATGGGTAAATGCCTACCCTCGGAAGAATCTTACCGAACGAGTTTCAAACCTGTCCTCTTCGCTTCCCAAGATATTTAGGGAAAAGGGCCTTGTCGGCTGCTGCTTGCTGACGACGAAAATTAAATTGCGTTGGACTTAGTTGGAAAGTTAGATGCTCGGCATGCCCCTTGCTTGCGAACTTATTTAGTAGGGCGGGTAGCTTTAGAGATCCCATTCCTCACGTTTACCGTTGTCCCCAGAATTCACTCTAGAATTTCCTAAGTTAAGGTGGGAAAGACCAGGGGAAGCATTGACACTGTGGAAACAATCTATCTTTGGCAAAGGCAAAATACATAGGCCAGGTTAACGAGGAAAGGGGGACTGGTTCAACCTCAAGAATGAGAGCAAGCAAGTCCAGCTTTATTGTGCAAGTTACTGTCTTTGTCTGGGAATGATTCAATTGAGAAAGCTTATCCATCACTGGCAAATAACTCGTGGCAAATTACTGAAAAAAGCAACTTCTTCTAGAGGAAAAGAAAACTTCATTTCCCTGACTCATATACCCTATTCTACATTTCAGTAGACTTTCTTTTTTTTTTTTCCTAAACCAACCCCCTCCTTAATAGTCTCTCCTCTCTAGCAGCTAACACAGAAAGCAAAGCAACCTCTCTCCTTCTAACATAATCGAATTGAAGAATTTATAAGCAAGTTCCTAACAGATAATCTCAATAGCTTGGAACGATAAGGAGTGTTTCGAAAGCAGTAAATAGTCCTTAAAAGCCTTTTCCCCTTTTACTTTTAAGTCAGGCCGTACTGGAGTTTTTGTAGTAACTATGATTTACTTTATCAATGTCGGTAGGAAGAGCACTCATGTTTTCCTAGCAATAGAAAGGAACAAAGCTTTCGCTAGAATAGTTTGTCGTGAGACAACTCATAGCTTGGGATTAGGCATGGCCGGTCAGGATCATAGTACAAGTACTGCCTTGCTAAATAAAATAAGTTTACTGAAGAAACTGAACTGACCTAAGCATAGCTCTCCTTTCAAATACAAACGCAAAGAAAAAGAACGAGATGTTTTTGATAAGTAGAAAGATGCCTTCTCTTTTAAAGCCTTTGTCCTGTTGTCCTCCAACCTATCGAAATTCTTGTTTTTATTAACCAACATATTTAACCTTCACGGACTACTTCACCACCCAATAAGCTCCTGCTCGAAAGCAAGAAGCAACAAATTGAGCGGAGCAAAAGCCATTGCTCGTTAGCACTTTAGTTTGATTGCAGGGCATTTAGAGTAATCCAACCCTGGAGGTCATAGCTTTGCTTTCTCCTTAGGTAAGAACAGTGCAAGTAAAACTGAGAATCTAGTGCAAACAATACCTTCCAGCAAGAGGGGCACCCACCATAATAGCTTCAAAGCTTGGTTCAACTAAGGAGTAGGTCGTCCTATCTGATGGTTCCCAAGGATCCAATTTTTTTGTTCTTACTTTAGCTACAGGAAGTCTCTCTCATGCTATGCTATTGCTTCTGATGGGGTAGTGGACCTACTTGCTTTGTCAAGGCTTTTTTAGTCTGTGCTTGACCTGAAAATTCTCTTTCTTTCCTAGTCATTTTTAGGTTTTACGATTTTTTCCTTTTTTTTATTCTTCTAGGATTTTTTTCCTATAACTTAGATTTGGTTTCTATTTTCTTTGCGTTTATTATTTTGGATAGGAGAATTTTATTATAAAATTTTATATCGAATTTGCCTATTTTGATAAATTCGTGATATTTAGGTTTGTTATAAAAGGACTTAAAACCTTAGTTTTATTCAGCTTTCTTTTCAATAAAATTGGTATTATTCGAAAAATTTTGGTTTCCGTCTCAAAAACTTTAAGCTTTCGTTTATTCAATAGTTAAATCTTAAAATTCTAACCATGTATTGCTATAAAGACAGGCATGGTAGAAAATTATACAAAGCTAACAGAGCTCAATTCAACTCAACACTGAATATATGAAAGTGTTATAACATGCATCAGAACATTTGGCCTGTCGAATTTAATCATTCTATTTTCAACTCGGTCTATGGTTAAATATGTGAAAATCTATAAAATTGGTAGAATTTACTGGGAATCCGTCCTGCCATCATTTATGAGATTAAGAGAATAATTACAACTAGGAGAAGCTGCGAAGCAGTTAAACAAATCTTGGAGGCCATATATGTCAGAACAGTAAGTCTAGGAAAAACAGGTTATTTATATGTGATATAGGGTATTGTGTATCGCGAGCAAAATATTTTTCAGAGGGCATAACTTTAGTTACAAGTATTTGTTTTATACGTATAATATATTATTTTGAAACTTGCGACGAGGTGAACAAAACCTAGAGCTACCAAATCCATTCTAGTCTGTACTTAGGCTTAAAATTCTCTTTCTTTCCTAGTCATTTTTAGGTTTTTAAGATTTTTTCTTATTTTTTCTAATTTCCTCTCATTATCTTTCAAATTTGACAAAGTATATCTCATATTTATGCTTTCATGATAATATTTTTTCAATACATAGTTTGATCAAAATTTAGGTTATTATTTTACATTACGCTAATCTTGACAAGTTAATTTGATGGATTAGATATAGTTGAATGACAACACAATTTAACCTACCATGTTGAAAGAGTTCTTGTTAGTTGTTTCCCTCAACAAGTCACTTTTAGAGTTTTCAAATCAAAAATAAGACTTGGTTTGATGAGTTCATTGCTGAAATAATGATGTAGGATATAATTGTGGAAGCCTATAATACCTTTTTGGGGGGCATAACTTGAGTTATAGGTGTTTATTTGGCATATAATACATCATTCAATGCTTGTAATGAGACAAACGTAATTGCTTTAGCTATATTACCTTACAGTTTGGTCAAAAATTTTGTTTCTTTCATAGTCATTTTGTAAGCGTTTTAGATATCTTTCTATTTTTCTTGTTGTTTTTAAGATTTTTATCTTGTTTTATAAATTGGATTTGAGTCCCGTTTATTTTATATTTTCTTAATTTAATTAGAATAATTTTAACATAAAATAACATTAAAATCCTAATTTTGTTATTCACACTTTTCATTAATAAAATTTCAAACTATTTAGAGACTTGTCTTTCTCTATATTTTCGATCTCAACCTTTTCATTTTGTTAAATATTTTTAAGCTTTAAGACGTTGGTCTTGCATTTCCTTTTAAATGCATACTTAAGAGAGAGGCAAGATTTATCATCTTGATTTGCCATGGCCAAGTCTATCTACTCAACTATTATTACAACTTATATCTTCTTTATATTTGCAGCAAATCTCAACTTCAATCACAAGCTTGAAACACACACTACATACAAACACACAAACCAGTAAGCATGAATGAGAGAGAGAAAAATGAGAGTGTCTATAGTCTTTCCAAATGGCTTCATAGTAACTCTTAATGGGACAAAGTTACTTATATACTTGGCTAAGTATATGGAGACCCCTAGGGTGTGTTTGGCACACTGCATTGTATTATAATATATTACATTATTTTAATATTATGGTGCGTTTGGCACACTATATTATATTATGGTATGTTGCATTATTTTATTGTTGGTATATTGTATTATATTACATTGCATTAACATTGTATTATAACAATGCTGTACAATATTTTGTGTCACACTGCATTGTATTATAATAATATTGTACAATGTTTGGTTCTACATTGTACTATATTATTTTTTTGTGATTAATTTAAATTATATATTTAGAAAATAATATTTTTTAGTGCTTAAAAATACTAAATATAGAAGTCTTAAATTTAATAAATTTAACAACTTTTTTTACTGTAAATGTTAAAAAAATGGTAATTCTTCATAAAGATCAAAGCTTATATTCTTTAATTTTCAATAACATAACATTTATTTTCAGTATTTCCTAAATATATATTTAATCAAAGCACATAATTTAATCAAATAATCTTTAAATAATATAACAACAAAAATAAATAGTTAAAACCTACAATATTAGTCCAAAAGTCATTTTTGGATGATAGAATAAAAATTTATATATACCACAAAATAATAATAAAATAATAAATTATTATAATATATTCACTAACGAAATGAATTGTGCTAAATAATCTAAATAAGAGTTATGTACTATATGTAATAATATTTTATATCATTATTAATTTTAAATTACTATTATTCAAATTTATTCATATTTAAATGTTTATAATTAGTTATATTAAATTATTTAAAAATACATAATTTTTATATATTAATTATGGTAATATAATTAAATAATGCAATATTATATCATATTTTATATACTATTTAAGTATTTATTATTAGTCATATTAAATTATAAATTTATTAATAAATTATAATGTGAAACTAAAAAATAATATTGTATTATAAATAAAATATAATATTATTGAATAATAAATTATTAATTTATTAATTTGTATTAATAATTATAATGTAAAATAAAAATAAAGATAAAGATAAATATTATATAATATTATATTAAATTAAAATTTTATAATTTGTATTATTATTATTATTATTATTATTATAAAGTAATTTAAAAGTAGAAACAAAAAAAACAAAAAAAAGACAAGCTAATGTGGCAGTTGCCACATTAGTGCACAAGATTTTACAAAGTGATAATAAGGCTAAACATAGTATAGGATTAGTTTAATGCAATACAAGTTTTTAATGCAGTGTTATAAGGGGTGCCAAACATATCTTAGTGTATTGTATTATATTGTATTATATTAACACTGTATTATAACAATGTTATATAATGTTTGGTGCTACATTGTACTGTATTAATTTTTTTATGATTAATTTACATTATATATTATATTATATTAAGATTTTTATTTTAAATTAATATTTTTATATTATTATTTATATTATTGTTAATTTTAAATTAATATTAGTCAAATTATTCATATTTAAAAATTTATTAATAAATTATAATGTAAAAATAAAAAACAAAAATATCATATAATGTTATATTGAATTAAAAAGTTATATTTTACAAAGAAAAAGTAAAAGAAAAGTAAAAGCAAAAAAAAAAAAAGAAGCAAGCCATTAGCACAGGCCCATTATCCAAATTATTTTGCTTCCAAACATGGTCATGGGAATATGGGAACGGGAACAATATTTTAATACCCCATAATCCCATGTACCAAATACACTCCAAATGTATTAATTATAAAATTATTTATCTCATTATGAGCTAAAATAACACAATATATTACACTTTCCCATATTAGAATATTATTTAGGGTGTGACAAAATTAGACTTGTTAAAATGATCTTTGATCACTCAATGAGTCTATTAAAATTATTCCTCAATATTTTACATTAATCACGTATTAATATGGTAAAAGATAAAATAATTAGGATGATTCATGCTAATCTGTAATGTGTGAGTAGTAAATACAAAATTCATTACTAGGCATAATTAAAATTAAGATTACATAATCATTTGAAACAAGAGAGATAAAATTTTGGACACCTTTAGCATACTAAAAAATAGTGGTTGGAAACTTTTAATTCATGTTAGAATTTTTCATTATTTGAGATTAACAAATCAAAAAAAGAACTTAAAATGATCAACAACTAAAAGAATGTATATGATCCAAAACCCACATCTCAGGGATAAATTGACCGCGAAGCTTGATATAGAAGAATGTCTAGAATAAAAATAAAAATCAGTTATAATATGTTGAGCTAAATTTTGCATTATCATTTTAAATATTTGTTTGATAAAAATACAAAATTCAATATAACTTATGAAAAGTAAGTCATATAGGCTGATATGATAATCCTTCAACCAGCACCATTGAATAACTCATCAATTTGCCCATATTAATTTTGAAAAAAATGTATGTTTCTCAATTTTTTCTTTCATTTAGTACACAAGTTAATTAATGAGTAATGATAAAATTGTAAACTATTTGTAGTAATTGTGTATCCAAATTGATAGGTATGGATTGTGTTGGTTCAAATTGATTAAAATAATTATATGGTCATTTAGTGTTTTTATCCAATCGAACACCTTTATGCTACATCAATTTGTATCCATAAATTTATTTTAAGTTTGTTCAATATCATATATCGATCTGAGCAAGAAGATGGTCGAAGTGAATTTTATAATTGTTGGACCAAAAATAGAATAGGCCCAATTAGGTTTCAAATAAATTTAGTCCTTATAAAGCCCATAAAGTGATAGACAAACTATCTAAGATAAACCTCTTAGGCATCGACACTTCAAGACCCAAAAGGTTCCAAGATTCTATAATCTTATCCTAAGATAAACCACGTAGAATAATCCTCTTTAGTGGTAAAGCTTCAAAGCCCAAAAAGTTTCAAATTCCAAGGATCCTATCCTAGGACAAACTACTTGGGATAATCCTTCTAAATGGTAAGGCCTTGAGGCCCAAAAGATTCCAAGGTTCTAAGATCCTACAATAAGACAAACCACTTAAGATAATCCTCCTATGTGATAAAGCTTCAAAGCTCAAAAGATTTCAAGGTTTTTTTTATCCCAGAATCTTAATAAAAACAACCGAAAGTTAATATGCTTCTTCATTTAATCTATAAACAACCTTGCATATTCATGTGTCAATCAACATAGGTACAAGAAGGCAAGTGTCGTCAGGTGTCATAAGAATAATGACACTTAGCATCAAAGTAACTAAGACTCAAACCAAATCAATTCCACTTATAAATATGCCTTTCATTCTCACTAAAAGGTAAGAAAAAATGTTCTCAAGAGGAAAAATGCTTTCTCTCTGTAAATTTATTCTGAAAATTTAATAATTAACTTGACCGTCGGAGGGCTTACACAAGTAAAGCCAGTACTCTGACTATTTTCATATATTTGTAGAGTATCTTTCGACAAAGACATTATTATCCCCTAAGGAAGTGGACTCCTAGAAGCAAACTCAAAAGCCCATTATGATCAGCCCAAGGGCCATCGTCATTGAATCTAACAAAGGAAAAGTCAATTCTTAAAGGGACCATCTTTAGTTAGAATTACCCCTTATAAATTGGGATAGAATTTACTAAAAAGCGAACAAATAAGTTTTTTTTTCTTTTCACTCTCTCCTCTTCTCATTCATTGTACAACATATTAGTTATTATATAAATAAAAGTATTTAGTATAAGGATTGAATAAGGTAAAACATAGCTCTTATGAAGTATCCAAGCTCCTCTCTGAGTAAAGAATAAGGTAATTATGAAGCAAAGGACGAGATGAATGATCATCAGAATCATTTTCCCATACTCCTATACTTCCGAGCTTTCAATCATTTCATCAAAACCGGGCACTGGGAAGAACAGAGACTTATTCGATCAAAGGCCCACTCTCTTAGCCATAATGATCTAACTGGCCATATTCAGTAGCGTTCGTTGATCTTTTTGAATTGGTTAGAAATCAAAGAATGAAAGCAAGTGTCGACTCACGTGAAAAGACATAGTTCAAGTCCATTAAGTGAAGAATGAGGTTTCTACATAGGAAGAACAGAGCGATGGGAAATATAAAACAGCCCGGCTCATGAGGCGTCCCTCTCACAGTAGGCCCTACTTGCCTCACTCTTTTGACATGCTATGTTTCCCCTTTTTATTCCCAAGTAAAGGGTGAGTCCCATTCTTTTGTGGAAGCTTCCAATCTTACCACACCACCATCTTTTTCATTTCAAACTTGCATAGCAACAGGGGCGATCATTTGAATCTGATCGGCAGGGGCTGCATATCGTTGTTTGTCTCGTCGGTACTATCCATTCCTTTTAGTATCCTTTACCGTAACCCCATTGCTCAATCAGGCATCTAAGCCACTGCTCTATTCCTGACTTGAAATAGCGAGAAAGCTCACAATCCATAAGTTTGCCCGCTTGGAGATGTTGAACTATCGTTAGTACAATTGCGGAGACTTTCGTCAGCAAACAATCTTATAACTGAGCTCTTATAAAGGTGGGCGTTCCTACGCTCTAAGCCTATATGTCAAATGCATGCCATGTCTATTGGAATAGCTCATTACCAGAAATCTTCAAATAGCATATATAAAAGAAAGATGATGCACAAGCCACTCTTTCTGAAAGTTAAACAAAGGCATTCCTTTTTAGATCAATTGTATGGTCGATGTATGAAGAGAAACAAAGGGTGGCAAGGTCAAACGCCAAACATTGAAAGTTACTCACCTGAAGCCTACCTAAGAAAGCATTCTCTTTTGATGAACAATCGCTAACTAAAAGAAGAACCACATAATGAAAGCACCCGTAGCTCAAAGCTTAAATCTATGTCTCCTAATCCAGTTTTAGAATCCTACATTTATTCCTCTGGGATCTACAAAGATGAGAAAGAAAGTTTTTAAGGCTTCACACTAAGTCTTCACTGACATAATATGCATGCTTAAGTAAGGTCAGGCAGAACCGTTGTTGTCTGATGGGAACTTCCCCCATATTGCTATCAATGTCTTCATGTCGAACGACCTCTTAACATTACACCACTGAATCCGAAGAGATGAATACGTTGGTGGAGCACTATGTAGGATTTTATTTCATAGGGAGACCTGTGATTTATAAGTGGTGTGGTTGGTTATTGATAATAATAATAGCCGTATAAAAAGGGGAATCAAGTGACGGGGCGAAGATCTATCCTCTTAAAAGAGAAGTGTTCAAGTTGTTTCTCGGCGGGAAGCTGGTCAGCACTGACAAAGTAGGCTTAGACATGCATCCGCTATATTGTAAGGGCTGTCGATATGCAGAGCTTGTCTATGACTCGATGGACATCGTAGTGCTTTCACTAGAAGGCTTTCCTTCCGTAGAGGAGTTAGAACTAGGAGAGTCAGCCTACCCAGCCGCTATCAAGGATAATTTTCTATAATGTTAGAATATGAGGGAACATTGTAGGTGCTATCTGGGCATACAAGACACCAAAATAGAAAGTGTTTTCTACAACGGCCTAGCTAATGCGCCCCTTATTGAAATCTCAAGGAAAGCCTTGATCGATATGAGAAAGATGCGCTCAAGCACCCAACCTAGATTATACAAGGTGCTTGGGCTCAAAAGTTGGCCTTAGTCAACAAGCACCTTTATTAGTAAGGTTGCTTGTTTCCACTCATTGAAGATTCTATCTACAAAAGAAGTTCAACGTCAACGGGGAATACTAAAGTTGCTCTCACTGACACCATCTACGAGGAAGAGAGCAAGCTGGATTGCCTTTGCTTGTAGTTAACTCTGTTGCACACTCGGGGGTTTCGGAAATAAATTCAAATTTTGAGAACAGGCCCTCTCCTTCCAGCCGCGTTTCTTTCATCTCATCCTAAGGAAAATCATGTAAGGTAACTTGACAACCTAAAAAACCAATACACTTGAAGGATTGTGACTTAACATTTCTTACGAAGACATCATCAATATCTCCTTTGCAAATTACAAGGAGTGTGATGTGCTTAAAAGCACATAACTTAAAACCTTGCCTTAAATATTATCATTATTGAGTATAGAGGTAGGGATGGCAATTATACCTCTAAATCCTATCAAACCTGCCCGCCAAAACCCACCTATTGCGGGTAATTTTGTGGGTTGCGGCGGGTTTGGTATTAAAAATTGAAACCCGCACCAACTTGCATGTTGGTTTGGTATTAATTAATTAAATATCTGCTAAATATTCGCCAAACCCGCTTTCATTTTTTCAAATATTTTAATTTAATTTTAATTGTAAAAATAATTAAATCTAAAAATATGTAAACTAAATAAATAGAAAGTGTTCTAAAGTTATCACACTTATGGTGTGTGAAAGTCATAACTTAATGCGTGAATTATTATATACTTATTATAATTCTATATAGACTATTATTCTTTAACTTAATGCATGAATTATTTCATTATTATAATTTATTGTTTGGATTAATATTTTTAATCTTAATTATTATTGTAGGAATCGTGATGGGTGGGTGCAAATTATAGTCAATAAAATGAAAATCTTAACTCTTGGAGCTTGTATTAAATAAGAAAATGAAATAATAATTATTGTTTAACATAAAGCATGAATTATTTGTGTTTTCTTTTGTGGATTTATGTATTTCATACTTAAATTGGAAAATTTATTTCGAATTGATGTTGAAATTTTAATTTATTATTTACATTAATGAAATTTAGAATTGAGTATATTACGTGTAATTTTAAGTTATTAATATAAATTTATATATTAAATATTATAATTTCAAATGTGGAAACCCATAAAACATCCACCGGGTATCATTGTGGGTTTGGTAATTGTCAAAACCCGCAGGGGGCAGGTTTTCTTAAAATATTAAAACCTGCAGCGGGTTCAAGTGTAGGTACGGGCGCAGGTGTGGGTGCGGGTTTGGTATTAACAAACCTACTGCGGGTGGTGCCCATTGCTATCCCTATATAGAGGCAAGCAAGGGTAGGGGTGGGCAGCGGTTCGATTCTGTTCGGTTTTAGAATAAACTGAAAATTTTGGTTCGGTTCGGATTGAAAATTTAAAAAAAACTGAAAAAAATTTATGAAAAATGAAAACTGAACCGAAACCGAAAGTTAGGTTCAGTTCAGTTTTGGTTCGGT
The DNA here is from genome assembly GCA_025617385.1 of Murraya koenigii. Classification (NCBI taxonomy): domain Eukaryota; kingdom Viridiplantae; phylum Streptophyta; class Magnoliopsida; order Sapindales; family Rutaceae; genus Murraya; species Murraya koenigii. Next base: position 23,950,422 of record CM046818.1, read on the forward strand.
TTCAGTTTTTCGGTTCGGTTTCGGTTTTCTGGATCGATTTCGGTTTTCTGATTCAATTCTTCTCAACGGTTCGGTTTTTTATATCTGAAAGCCTATACCTCTCATATAAATTTACAAATTTTTAATTTCATCAATCACTAATATTCATTAAAATATACTATCAAGTACTACCACCACCAAATCATTCATTATAACCGCCAAATTAACTTATACAATCCATAACTTCATACCATAAAAATGAAAAAAATATAATCAACCATAAAAAACTAGTACAACATAAAAATTAAAAATCATCCTTGCTCTTTTTTTTCACCATCTCCATTCTCCTGTAACTTTAACAACTTCCAAGTTCCAACATCCACACACTTCTCAACTTAAATCTACACAAATAAAATTAAAATGAGTAAAATAAGCATAAATATAACTATAAAAATAATATATTAAATTTTTATTTGTGAATAAGTAATACCTATTATTCTAAAACATCATTTAATTGTTAATTGATCCTCTGTTACTTGTGCTAATAATAATGGTCTCACAAATTCTCCAAAGAAATAAAATTAATGTATGAGAACAATATTTATAATAATGAACACTACAAATAAATTATTCAAATTCTAAAGTTAACAAATCATGTTATTACCGGCTTCAACAACTTCATAAAATTCAGTTTCTTGTTCGGTTAATTCTATTATGTGATCTTCGAAAAGAGTTGATCGAAGCCAATTTTGAGTGCAAATTAAGGACTCAACTATTTTAGGAGTCAAAGTACTCCTAAATGGGTCGAGAATGCGACCTTAGTGCTAAATGCCGACTCTGAAGCAACGGTAGAAACTTGAATTGCCAAAATATCATTGGCAATTTGAGACAAAATTGAATATCTATGCCAATTCAAACTCCACCAATAAATAATATCAAAATTGTCACCCATCATTTCTGTTTTATCTTACAAGTATCTTTGAACCTCATTTTGCACACCATATCCATCTTTTGTACTAACTTTCATCTTTTTATATTGTGTAAAAGGATTAAGAGAACTAGAGTCAGCACATTCACTAATTCCACTAGTTTGAACCATGCAACTAGTCTTAACAACACTGTTTGGATCACCAGAATTGTAGCTTTGATAAAGCTTCATCATTAACTCTTTAAGGCTATTACACAACTCCTCAACCTTCTTAGTTTCATACAAACTATTAAAACACCATGTAACAAAGTCCATTTTACATCGAGGATCAAGTATTGCTGCTAATATCAATAACATGTTGACCTTCTTTAAATTATCACCCCAATATTTGGCAAATTTTGTTATCATAGGCTTAACCATGTAACTTAGCAAAACATCATCACTATCATTAAGAGACTTCAAATGATTATGAACTTTCCACATCTCATTCAAATAATTATTAGCAGTCATAAATTTAGAACTACTAAATTTCAAGGTCACATCATAAAAAATGGATAGGAATTTGACTAACCTTCTTGCCTTCTCCCAATCTTCTTCCATCGGTGGCCTTACCTTATTCTTTTCGTTCTCGTTCTCATCATCTCCGTCAGCTCTGAACCAGTTAACATAATGGCCATCTTCATCTTTCAATCTATCAAATGCTTTTTCAAATTTCAATGCACATCTCAACATTAAGAATGTTGAATTCCATCTAGTCGGAACATCTAACACTATAAACCCATTATACGAAATCTTTTCCGCATCAATACACGCTTTGAACTTTTGTAACCTCAATGGGGAAGACCTAACATATTTCACTGCATTACGAACACTATCAATTGATGTCTTTACCACATCCAACCCATCCTTCACAATCAAATTTATTTTGTGTGCTGAACATCTTACATGTAAATATGAACCATTTAAAACTAATGAATCTCGACTCCAATTTCCTAACTTCTTCTTCAAATAATTAACCGCTTTTTCATTAGCACTTGCATTGTCCATGGTAATCGTGAATAAACTTTCAATACCCCAATCAATCATACACTTCTCAATGAGCTTCACAATAGCCTCTCCTTTATGACTAGAAATAGGTGCAAAACTAAGTATTCTCTTATGCAACTCCCATTTTTTGTCAATAAAGTAGGCTGTTATCACCATGTAGTTACACATCTGAATTGAAGTCCAAGTATCCGTAGTGATACATATCCTTTGACAACTTGCACTAAACATACTTTTCAATATCATCTTTTCATTTTCATATAATTGAGGAATGTCTCTTGTAATTGTCCTCCGTGACGGCACATCAAATTTTGGACAACAAGTAGCCATAAACTTCAAAAACCCCTCTGCCTCCACAAACTTAAAAGGCAACTCATCTTTAATAATCATCTTTACAAGTGCTTTCCTACAAGCCTCTTTACTAAAACTTACAGAAACAAGCTTAGCATTACCAACACCCTTTTCACGAGCCAAATCACTTTGATTTTCATCAATTTTAGGCTTCATTTTTTTATACACAGGACAGCGTATATTCAAATGAGTTCTTAAGCTAGAAGTTCCTTTAATATTTTCACATGCATACTCCTTCTTACAATATCTACACTTCACTTTTTTTCCTCCAGATAGTTTCAAAAACGATTCCCAAACATCTGATCTCAAACATCTACCTCCTCTGTCATTTTGAACACCACCCTCAAAATCGTCTTTCATAATCTTCTCTGCATCATTATTATTTTCTTCCATCTGCATACAAACCTTACTGCAATCAATGTATAATAAATAAAAATAAAATAACTTACAAAGTGGGTATAATAAAAATAAAAAAATAATTCTATAATTTATTAATTAATATTGTTCTCATTTTACAGCAAATCAATTAATTAAATCTCAAATACCCTTCAACCCATTTTCATATTAATAATATACTCATGTAAATTTTATAATATTTTTAATAATACTTTCATATTCAAATTAGTTACTCAAAAGGTCATGAATCACACAAATCAAATAATCACCCATCTGACATGGCGTTGAATTAGGGTTAATGTTTGTTAAGCAACAGTAAACATTAACCATTCCTATTAGGGCTCTGGAAAAAATCCCCTTCATCCTCTAAAAGTTTAAGGTTCTGGAAAAAAGAATAATAAAAAGAAAAAAAAAAGCAAGAATGTTAATTTAAATAGCTCAGAACCCAAAAACCAAAATACTATTAATCTATTATCCTCTCTATAATAAAAAAAACACACACACATGAACAAATTTTAAGAGACAGAGAGCAGCAGCAGCAACAGACGTCGAAAGTAGGAAGTTGAAGCAGCAGCAGGTACCGAAAGCAGGAAGCAGCAGCAGCAGGTACCAGAAGCAGGAAGCAAAAAGCAGCAGTAGCAAGCACAGGAAGCAGGAAGTAACAGTAGGGGCAGCAAGCATAGCAAGCAGCATGTCACGGGATGAGTGTTTTGCGCAGCAAACCCGTGCGGCACTTAGACAACCTTTGTCGGGATGTTGCTAAGTAAGCCTTTACGCTTCTCAATAGCTAAGCCAAGAGGTTCCCGAAATGCTAAAGAGAAGGAAGAGCTAGCGAGCAATATAGCCAAATGCGGAAATTATATTACTCGAAAGAAAGCTTACAAGAGAGCTTACAAGTGTTTGATGCTTTGCTTGGATGATATAAATGCTTAGAGCTCACCCATATTTATAGGGAAGCTTGGCTAGTCCTAGAGAATTCTATGTACATGTGTCAAAATCTAGATCGTACATGTGTCAAAATCTAGGATATGTACAAATGTGCTAGAGGTGCTGGAATTTGCTGGAATGTTCTAGACTCGGGCCAAGCTAGCACATCTTGGCTCATTCTCTTGGGCCATTTTGGGCTGGAATCATGCGGCCCGTAACAAGCAGCTGCAGCACGTAAGTTTGGCCTTTTGGGATCTAGGGTTCGACGGATTGTGTGTAAAATGTGTATATATAGGTTATTCAAAATTACAAAAATGCCATCAGTTTCGGTTCAGTTCGGAACTGAGCTATTCGGTTCGATTCGGTTTTTATTTATTCGATTTTTTATTTAAAAATACCGAACCGAGACCGAACCGAACCCAAAAAGACCAGTTTCTGTTCGGTTCTACTTAGCCCTAAGCAAGGGTCACTCCTATAGAGGATTATTGCCAATTAATAAGTTATTAACACAAAATAGACAAAGCACAAAGCACACAAAACTGACCATCTATAATGATTGAATTAAAAACCTAATCTAGACTTAATGAAATTAACTCAAACTTTTCAGATCAACTAAGTACTCACTAACAAAGTCACAAACAAAATTTGGGGGGATTTGGAATTGGTTTACCATGTAAACTAAACTAAAGAAATTAAGGTAGAAAATCTGAAATTCGTAAAGAACAATTTCAAGAGAATTAAAGTTTGATTGAAAATGTGGTTGAGGAATCATTCTTCACTACCAAACATTAGACTTAATCAATATCCGATTTATCATTCACTTTCTTTTAAAAGCAACAAGCTCGGTTTTTTTATCTCGAATTATATTCCATAAGCAATCAAACAAAAATATCCTATAATCATTTATCACAACCTGCCACTTTTGATTAGTTTTTTGACAATTACAGATTAAAGGGCTAAATTAGCAACCAAACGGCTATCAAATTCATCTAGTTGTACACCTAAATAAACAAGATAGCAATTCTTGAGATACAAACTCAGTTAAATATAACACCTTCTAAAGAAAGATGAATAAATTCTGAAACTTTATTGACTAAAAACCATGTCTAAGGTTTCAAAATCAATCATTAACCAACAAAAAGATTACTCACTCATGTCTAAGATATTACAAATCAAAGTCATTAAATAAAATTAGTAAAACACAAGAGAAATAAAAGCTTATTGATTGAATTTTAACTATGACAGCATGTTGTCCTCAAAGTATTCCTCCAATTTCTTTTTTGTAAGTGTTCTCTTCTTCTTTTAAGTGTGGTTGATTTCTCTCTTTCTTAAAGCTGAGCTCTGTTTCTTTTTAACAACCAGGGATATTTCTTTCATCATGGTGTGAATGGAGAATAGAATAGGTGGCTACCAACTGTTAAAGTGCCCTTTTAATAAAGACGAAGAGAAGTTACTTTAAACTTCTCTTCTATGCATGTGAAGCCAAAGCAAATCTCAACCCATTTTTGCTGCTTAGATGTGGACTTTGATATTTTAGACTTGATCTTTTATCTTTTGGCATGTAATGATCAGTTCCAAGTGTAACAATTCTTATGGCCTTCAATTATGTCCATTTTTTATCCCTTTAAGTATGTTTATTTCATAATCTTCAATTCATTAACCTATTCAATAAAGGTAAATTAACAATTAAACTTGTAAATAAAAGTGAACAACAAATATAGGATTAAAGGTAAAAATATGTGAATTATTTGTGACCATCAGAATGATTAGTGGTTACTAATTTTACGTTCTTGTTAACATTACATATGCCCCTGCTCTACTCGACATAGCACTGAGCCAACGTACGACTTAAACCTTGAACTTTGCCACCTAAATCTTTGTTGTTGGTAAAAGCAGGAGATTGATTTGAAAAAAAGATAGAGCCATCAGGAAGAGGACCTTCTAAGTTGTTTTATCAGAGGTTAACGGCTATTGAGCTCAGCATGTAGCTCAACAAAGCAGCAATTTTGCCAGAGATATTATTTTGGTATACATTCAAGCTCTATAAACTTCTGAGCTTGTCAATTTGTGCTAGAATCTGTGAATTGTAACTCAAATCTAGTATATCTTGTAGGCCTACAATATTACCAATTTAGAAGGGGATTGTGCCATTTAAGTTGTTTTAGCTCAAATTCAAACTCCTCAGGTCTCTTAATTCAATGATTTGAATTGGAATTGGCCCACTCAGCCTGTTCATTAAAAAGTATAATGAGGCCAAATTCAAAAGCCCTCCAATTTCTTCTAGTATTTGACCTAAAATATTGTTACCATTCAAGCTTAAAATGGAAAGCCGTTTAAAATTTATAATTTGGGCAGGTATTTCTTCTGAAAGCTGGTTAAGAGGATAGGTCAAGTACTACTAGTTGGCTCAATGAACCAATCTCAATAGAAATTTTACCGCGTATGGAACTACTAATAAGTCCCAATAGGGTCAATGTTTGGCACTCCCCCAATTTTAGTGAGACTTCACCCTACTATCTGTTGTATCTCAAGTCTATGTAAGTAAGGTTTGGATAGACTCCAAAATCTCGGTCTAAATCTCCTGTGAGTTCATTAGATTCAAGCTGAGCTCTGTACAGAGATGAGCAATTTTTAAGACTTATTGGTATTGGACAGGAAAAATGGTTAAAACATGCAGTGAAATTGATAAGCTTTCCATCTTTACACACTTGTGGAGGTAATTGACCAGTGAGGTTATCGTCAGCTAGAGGAATAGCAGTTAACGTCGAAATGTTTCCTAATCCTTCAGGTACTTCCCCAGATAATTTGTTTATGACAAGGCGCAAATCAGTTAACTTGCTCAGAGTGCCAATATTTGTAGGAATTTCTCCTGAAAGTTGGTTTTGAGCAACACGTAGAACCACAAAATCACTCAAATTACTCAAAGATGAAGGAATAGGAACTCTTAGAAAACTCCTATCTAGAGCTAGAAGAGACAACAATTTACAACTGCCTATCTCTTCAAGGATACGGCCAGTAAGAATGTTATCCTGCAGGAAAATTTAAGTGCTGCAATACAAGCAATGAAGAACTAATGTTGTTACCTCTCAAGCTATATGTGTTGAGATCGAGGGCGACTGCGTGACCGTTTCGACACCACTCCATTTGCAACAATCTTCACTCTCCCAAGAAGAAAGATAGCCGGATTCATCTACGAGGACTTGTCTGAATATGAGAAGAGCCTGTCTTTCCCACTCAATGCATTTTATGTCAGCTTCTGAATTCAACCCAATGGCAATTCTTGTGCAGACTAAAAGCAGAACAAGCAAATTAAAATGTTTAAGAGAACTTTCCAGGATGATTACCATGATGACTGCGTCAATCAGGGTGATCAGATTAGCTTTCAAATCGTTCCTATATGTCAAATTTTCTTATGCTGTCTATTTATAATTCGAATTAACTAATCAAAATATGTTACATGTCTTGTTCTGTTATCAATAAAATACTTTTTCCCATTTATATAGGCCGGTCATTTCAAGTGGAATTACACTTGAGGTACTTCAACATTAATTTGGGTGAGAGGCTAAATCTGTAATCATCGAAAATTGAATGCACATATTGACAAAGAACTGCAATTTCTCACACATCAAATACGACAACTGCAATTTGCATTTTAATTTAAGCCAAATCCAAAGACAGTATGGCTAAGCAACCTAACGGTCTTCGTGTTGATAGAAAAACAGAGCACATCGTATTCATCGATCCCCAAAGTGGGTCAAGTCCGCCGTCTTCTGTAACAAAATTCTCTGGCCCGTTATGATATCGGCTCTCAAAGAGAAAAATTTGTGTGGGGCGGGCACCATACCTCGGCAAGCTCTACAATTGTGCTCTCATCATGTCAAAATAGATTTTTTTTTTTTGTCATTCACGTATATTCTATAATTATTATATATTTTTTTTCTTTCCGTAACTCATTGAAAATGTAAATTATTGATTAAAAGCTCTTCAAAAATAGTGCTTTATACATTAACTACACAACTTTATACTATTCACTGATTACATAGCCTCTCACTCATATTTTCATCCATTTGGATCGTTCTATTCGGCATAAAATCCACTTATAATCGAGTTAATTACCCCTGCCAGGAACAAAGTAATTGAAACAACAGGGAGCAGCCGCTGAAGTTGGTCCCTTCTTAAGCTTCATGAGTTCCCTCGCTTGACCACCTGAAAGCCAAATAAGAATGTATACCAATTAATTAAGATCATTGAAACAAATATAAAAAACATTTTTCCCGCAAAATGTTTTATATGTTGTTATTGCCTCCATTGTGACAGAAATATCTGACAAAGGAATTTTAATATTTGAAAAACAAAGAATATAATAAAGCAAGGTATAGACTTACCAAGTTCCCTTGCAGTCACTTCCGAGGCTATCAAGAGAAGCATAACAACGAGGATGAAGACACAAAAAATTGAAAAATTCTTGGAGGCCATCGTTTTCCTTTTCTCTTTTAATTTTTTATCTTAGGGCAGCATGTGTATGACACAAAAGTAAACATATAAATTAGAAAGAGCCCTGTGTAACTTCATTGCACGTTCCTTAAATTCAAAGTTGATAAAAACTGTCGTTTACTTTGATTTCTTTATAATTCGGAGTCTTCACATGGCTGCCACGAGTCGACTTGACTTCACAGAGCTCCAGTTTACGCGTGGTTTGGTAACCCACCCGCTTTACCTTAAAAATTAATTCTTGCACGTTCGTTAAAACATTAATGGTAAATATCTTAAAACGGATCCCAATTACTAAGTTGTTTTATATAGTGACTTATTAATTGTTATACCATATGATAAGCATTAAAGTCAAGACATTATCTTATGTTTTAATTTTAACACACAAAACATTTTTTTCTTTTAAATAGGTTTTTTTAATAAGTTTTCTTGATGCTGATTTCTGGTCACTTCTACTTCGAGCAAGTTCTCCAATTAGCTCTCGAGTCTCTCTGATCACTGGAGTGGTGATGCCCTCTAGCCTGTGTTCACAGAAAAAATATCAGAGATTACCGGGTGTTTCTCTAGCGAAGATCCTCCATTGCTCAAATCAGTAATCGGGCTAACTCTTAAATATTTTTCTCTTAACGAAAGAAGAAAAACCCAAAATAGAAGCTAACTCCCTTTTTTTCACTATTTGTTCTCTCTCTTTTCTGATTCCCCTTTTGTTCAAAAATCTAACCCTTTTCTTTCCTTTTTCTGAAGTATTTATTTGGGTCTTCCATTCCTCGCCATTATTCTCATAACGCACGTTCTCCACTTCTCACGTACCCGCCTGTTTTGGGACGATTACTTGGTCACCATGATAAGAATTAATAGTGCGTGGGAATTATTCCCCCAATCTCGGAGAGAGTGGCTTAACTGTCTCCCATTGTGGGCTCAAGCTGCCACACTTAAGTTTGGCTCGAGGACTGGATTATACCTGCTCTTGGTGCTGCCTACAACATAATGAGAGCTCACTTGGCTGCAATGAACGTTTCTGATCTTTCTAGCTTAGCTGGAGCAGACTGAGAGCTCCTACTCTTGGCTAGCTTGATATAGAACAGGATTGCCTTTATATTAGCGATCTATGCTTCTGTTTTAGGCAGCTTGACCTCGAGTAGGCGAGCTCTTTATTTCCCAAACACTAGTCCTCCATTTTCTTATCTTGAGAGTGAATTGAGATAATATAAGAAATTATCTGTTCAAGCAGGCTTGAGGTGCCCATTTGTGACCCATCTATTTAGTCATATCGTATTTAATGTGGTTGACGTGGGTTATTCCAGGCCACTTGTTTGAATTCGAAGAGCCGTTTTCCTGAGTAGACGCATTCCCTTGTGTAACGTGTCATCTGTTAGAGTGACTCTTTTACTTTTTTTATAAATCTCTAAGCTCGTCTCTTCCCTTTTTACTATTTTCTCACATTGCTGAAAGTTGCCTCTCAGTGCCTGCAAGAAATCCTTTGCTCGGTTGCAGTTATTACGATTAGCGCCCACTAAATTGTTCTCAAGTATAAATCATTAGACTTCTTCTTCCTATCTTTGTTTTCTTTTATTTGGAATTCTTTGATTTCTGTCTTTGTGAACTGCGATTCAGATTTCTGAGATTTGATATAAATGTGCCAAGGAAGCCATTAGGTCTTAGGAAAATGTCTGCCACACAAAAACCCAGAAGAATGTCCCTGAAGAATCCTCTTCTTCTAATGATTCCCAAATTGACAAAGAGATTATGGTAAGGAGCCTAAGTCCTAGTCAGACTGCTAATGTTGCTGGTGATGTTGTCGAGGATGAAGTCCTTGAAAAGTCTAGGCCAAGCAAAAAACAAAAGGGTGGTTATAGGTCAGAAGCTAAATTATTTGCCATTGATCATATGAGGTGTGAGACCTCTCAGCAGGATTTAGATAAACTTAAAGAGACATATTGTATTCCTGATATTGTTAACCTTTGCCTCCCCAGTAAGAATAGCACTCTTAGCCTCCCTCATTGAGGATATGTCACCCTATACCTCGAGTGTTTTAAATTGGGTGTTAGATTGCCTTTGCAACGTTATTTTGTCTGGATTCTTTCTCAATTGTGTCTAGTACTAAGGCAGTTAAATCCTAACTGGTGAAGGGCTTTATTTGGTTTGTTTATTTTGTGGAGTTAGTGTAATATGAGTGAACTCATAGTGGATGAAATAAAAAATTTGTATCTACTAAAAAGCAGTTCAAAAGATGCGGGTTGGTATAATTTCACATCTAGTTCAAAGGACAAAGAACCCATCACCAATCTCCCATACCTGGTAGCAATTGGAAAAGTAAATTCTTTTTCGTTAGGGGCGATTAAAGGCGAACAGCCTTTACATTCAGAGAAGTTCCCCAAATTCCTTCTCGCTTTTGTATTCTAGGTCATTTACTGCTCATTATGCGTTCTGGTTTGGTCCTTCCCCTCACCCTTTCTTATTATTATTTTTTTGTCTTTACAATTTCTAGAAGTGTGTAGTATAAGATCAGGAAGGAGCTAAAGCTGCACGTGGATACTGTTCTAGATAATGCTAGCTCATGCAAAGAATTACTAATGGCCCAGCGTTCAAGGAAGAAAAAATGAGCAGCAGTATCCTTGCCAGATTGAAGAAGTGCTCCAACACTGTTGATAGTCGAAGCAGCTCCTTTACTCCACCGAAGAAGCCAAGAGTCGACCTTGCTACTTCTCCTATCAAAATTCTTCTTCCTTCTTCAGAGGGCGGGAATGTGGTCGAGAAATCTTCTTCGAAAGACTCTACTACTCTTGTTCCTGTCAAGACTCAGTCAGCGTATCCAAGGGAGCAAACTGATTTTTACTGTGCCTTATGTGAAGGAGTTTACAAATCACATACAGAAAGATTTTGTTGCTGAGTTAGAAACCTTCAACCTTAATAATCTGGAAAACTTCTTCCAGCATTCCACATGCCAAGTTGCTATTACTTCTACAGCTTTTAAGTCAAGGGTCCTTAATTAAGAAAAGAAACTTAAAGCTGAGAATCAAAGCTTGAAAAAGATCTGGAGCAAGAAAAGGAAGAATCACTGAAGCTCCGAACCGATATTTCCACATTTGAAAAAAAGGCTGCCATGGCTGATTCGAAGATATTTCAGCTCGAAAAGAACTATCCATAGTAAGGGATGAGCTTTTGAATGTCAGGAAAGATCTTGACGTTCAGAGATTCTCTTTTAAGAGGACTATAGAAGCTGAAACTTCAAGCCTCTAAGGTAGACTAGACTCCATGGACAAGCAACTTGCTGATGAGTATAATAATGGGCTCACATTCTACTATGAGTGCATCATGTCTGTCTTGAGTAAAGAATACCCTGAGTTAGATATAACTAAACTCAAAGCTGGTGCAGATACCTATATGAGTGAGCAAAATGCCAGGAGCCAGCAGTCAAGCGATTCAACTCCAAATGTGGAGGCTGCAGTTTTGGGACCTGAAGAAAACTGAGTACATTAACATTGCTTTACAAGGAAGCTTACTGGAAATACCTTTTTAAGTATTCTGCATTCGATAGTCTCCTGACTTCTCGTCCATCAGAGTAAGTTATCTCGTATGCTCCCAGACCTGCCTTCTGCGAGACCCTGTAAGGACCTTCTTAATTTAGGCCTAGCACCCCTTGATTGGGATCTTTAGCGCTCTAGTTGACCTTTCTGAGCACGCAGTACCCCACTTTAAATCGACGAATGTACACATTTTGATTGTAATAGAGGGCCACTTTCTGCTAACAGGTTTAGATTTCCACAAATATGCTCGTTGTTCTGCTCCTCATTAAAATGCACTATTCAGTGAGTGTCCACCCATATCTCTACTAGGATCATGGCTTCATGCCCAAATGCTAAGGTAAATAGTGTTTTCCCCTAGTCGTCCTGTACGTGGTCTATAAGCCCACAATACGTTGGGTAACTCATCAACCCACACTCCCTTCTACTCTCCTCACTTAGTTTTCAAGAGTCATTTCATGGTTTTGTTTGCCGCCTCCACTTTCCTATTTGCCTGCAGATGTGATGGCAAGTACAATTTCAACTCTATTCCCATATTTGCACAGAAGTCTCTGAACTTGCTGCTATTAAACTGCTTTCCATTATCTATAACCAGAGCATTGGAAATTTCATATCTACATATCATATTTCTCCAGATGAATTCGATTGTTTTGCTCCATGTTATTTTGCTTAAAGCCAACACCTCAACCCACTTCGTAAAATAATCAATCGTGACAACTGTGTGTGTTGGGGATGCTCGTCCTTTTGGTAGGGGTCCGATTAGATCAATTCCTCGTTGGGCAAATGGTCATCGCAAGTTCATCACTGTAAGGTTCTTGGGTGGTTGAGCTACAAAATTGGCGAAGCCCTAGCAACTCTTGCAACTCCTGATCTTCTATTGTGCATCTTGGTTCATTCTGAACCAGAAATACCCTTGCCTTAAGACTTTAAAAGCTACAGATCGTGCACCAAAGTGGTTCCTATAAATCCCTTCGCGTATTTCTCTAAGCACATAGTTTGCTTCTTCCTGATTCAAGCAGTGTAGTAGCGGTAAGGTGTATCCAAATCATTATAGTATCTCGTCAATTAGTGTGTATCTTGCTACCTGACATTTCAATTTCCTTGCTTTTACTTCTTGTCAGCAGGCAATATCCCTTCCCTAATGTAGGAGATAATTGGGTCCATCTAAGTGCCAGTCGGGGTTACACTCATCACATTCGCTTCTTGATCAATGCTTAAGCTAGTTTTGATCCCCACAGAAATTGATTTAGGCATCTTAGGATCTAATACAGCAACCATTTGTGCTATCATATCTGCCTAAAAGTTCTCTACTCTCAAAATTTGTTCCACCTCCACTGCTCGAAAAATTTCTCAATTAATTACCTCGCCTTGTGAAGATAAGCCTTTATCATCTCTCCTTTCGCTTAGAAGCTATCGTTGAGGTGGTTTACTATTAACTGAGAATCTGTTCAAACCATCATTTCTTCTGCCTTCACTGTTAGCGCAAGTTTTAATCCCACAATAAAGGCCTCATACTCAGCTTAATTATTAGCAGTTTTAAACTAGAGCTTCACTGCATATGGAATTTCCACATCTTCAGGGCTAAGTAACATCACGCCTGCTCCTACACTTTGGTCTCCATATGATCTATCTACTGTAATAACTCAGACCTTTCCTGGAATATGTTCTGTTATTGCTTGTTTGTTATCTACTCCCTGTCTAAATATGTGCATTCGGCTACAAAATCTGCTAGAGCCTATACTTTAACTACTGTCCGAGGTTGGTAACTGATATCAAACTTGCTAAGCTCTATCGACCACTTCACCAGCCGACCAGAGGTCTCGGGCTTATGCAAGATTTGTCTAAGCCGCTGGTTTTTCAATACCATTATTGAATGCACTTGAAAATAAGGTCTCAACTTTTGAGCAGATGTTACCAAAGCGAGTGCACATTTCTCTACTTGAGGATATCAGGTCTCTACTTCCAGCAAGGCTTTACTCGTATAGTACACCGGGTGTTGAACCCTCGATACTTCTCTTATTAAGACTGAGCTTGTAGCCTACTTTGACACGGCCAAATACAAGTACAGCACTGCTTCTGCTCGCGGTGTTGACAACAGCAAGGCCTTTAACAGATAATCCTTCAATTACTGAAACGTCGCCTCATACTCTGGTGACTATTTTGTCTTCTTCCCTTTTTTAAGCTCATGAAAGAAAACATGGCACTTGTTTGTTGCCCAAGAGATGAACCTATTTAAAACTGGCAATTTTCTTGTGAGACTCTGCATTTAGTTCAAAATGCATGGGGATCACATTTCTACAACTGCCCTTATCTTCCTGGGATTGGCCTCAATTCCCTTGTGGCTCACCATAAAGCCCAAAAAATTTCCAGAGCCTACTCCAAAAGCACACTTCTCTAGGTTGAGCTTCATTCGATATTCTCTCAGGAGTGTGAAAGTCTCTTCCAAATGCTTGACGTGCTCATCTACATCCTTCGACTTGGTAATCATGTCATCTACATAGACCTCCATTATTCATCCAATCAGAGGTCTAAAAATCTTATTCACCAACCTCTGATACTTCGCTCCTGTAATCTTTAATCCGAAAGGCATGACTTTATGGCAGAATAAGCCTTGCTTGGTGACAAAGACTGTGCATTCTTCATCTTGCACAAACATGGGGATTTAGTTCTAACCAGAAAAAGCATCTATGAATCTAAGCAGGCCGTGTCCGGCTATAGAGTCAAACAACTAGTCTATTTTTAGCAATGCGAAGCTGTCTTTAGGGCAGGCTTTGTTCAAGTCTGTAAAATATGCACACATCCTCCAATTGCCATTTTCCTTTTTGACCAAAACCACATTCGAGATCCATTCGAGGTAATTCACTTATTTTATGAATCATGCTTTTAATAGCTTCTCTACCTTGCTATTCTTGGCGTTATATCTTTCCTGGTTGAAGCACTTCGTCTTTCTGCCTTACTGGCTTTACCTCTTTACTCAACACTAACTTGTGGCATGCCACACTTGGATTAATCCCTGTCATGTCATCGGGGGATCAGGCAAACACATCTGTATGTGCTCACAAGCATTTGATCAAACTCCTCCTCACTTCTTTACTTATACTCGAGCTGATCTTTACTTTCTTCTCCTGGTCATCTGTTTTTATAAAGACTTTCTCCAGCTCCTCGGCAGGCTCCTGTCTTTCCTTTTTAGAATCTCCTTTGACATCCAACGATGTCAGCTGTATTGCCTCTTTAGTCGCTATTGCGTAGTAGCTTCTTGCGACTCTCTGATCTCCTTTTACAATATCTACCACACCTTTCATTTGGTATTTCAATGCTAAGTAATGCATCAAAATTACCGATTGACTGATTCTCATGAACGGCCTTCCCAATATCATCTGGTAAGGGTTGATTTCGTCCACCACCACGAAGTCCAACATCATGTGCTTCTTGAAGGGTCTCAAGCCTATAGTAATTGGTAGATTCAAAATCCTCAAGGTAGTCAACCTTCCTCCACAAACCCTTTTTAAAAGGTATTATGTGCTTGATTCTTACATCTGTAATCCTCATCTCGTCCAAAGTGGACTTAAAGAGTATGTCTACTGAGCTTTATGAGTCCACTAAAATTCTATTGAGCTCCCTATTTGCAATATTAGCCTTTATGGCTAGGGCATCTTTATGGGGATACAAAACCTCTTCCTTGTCTTCTTCCGTCTACATGATTGACATTTGCCTGGTCTTTGTCCTTTTTACTGTCGGTATGTTGAGCAGGACCCCACGTTTAGTAGATGCATATCTGCTATAGTTTTCTTTAGCTCTATTTAAATCTCCTGCCATTGTCGGCCCTCTGCTATCACTCTCATAACAGGCCGTTCCCGATCCGTACCACCAATCTGGTCATCTTCTGCATGTTGCCAGTCCACCATCGGCTGTCCCCTATCGATGAACTCATCTAGGTACCGATTTCTCGCCAAATCCTCCACCTGGTTCTTTATATCATGGCACTGAGATGTTAAATGGCCATGATCATTATGGAATCTGCAAAATCTACTTCTTTCGCTCCTATTTGCTGGTTTGGACATAGGTGTTGGAGGACATAGCAGACCTCGTCCCTCTACGACATGAAACATCTCCTCTAGTGATACTTTAAGAGGAGTATAATGCCTGTAGGTAGGACTCTGGTCAGTCATCTGCATGGTCCTACCACTAAAAAATTACCGGTGGGTAGGGGTTGGTAGACGGGCAATTTTGTCATGGCTCAGTGAGTGCTAGTTTATAGGGATGTTATAGTGGTAAGGAGCAACCCGACTTCTTGCCCCTCTGCAAGACGATGACTCTTGGGCTGGCCCAACTAACCCTCCTCCTCTTTGGGCTCTTTTCTCTATACGTCTCATTCCGTCAATCTACTCGCTTCTTAACTTCTCTGCTTTCTTCTCTTTAATTACAATGTCCCTCGTTATCTGCTCATATGCATTAAAATATGAGCCAACCAAGGGATTACGCAGATTATACCACCTCTTTTCCATTCTTACCTCTTCTTTTAACCCTTTCAACGCCTGTAGGTGTTGAATGCCTCGAGATCAAGGACCGCTCGATAGTACTTTTGATGAATTCCCGAAGGGACTCCCCATCCCCATGCTCGATCTCGACCAGCTTCATTATGTTGTCTTCAAGAGCTACTGCCCCACAGAACTACTCAGCAAATTCTTTACACATTTGCTCAAAGCTTTGAATACTTCCTCGTGGCAGTCTACAATACTATTCTCATGCTCGGCCCTCCAAAGTGAGCGGGAAGGCCCTGCATCTCTACAATGCTGTCAGGCCTTGTACTCCAGTTATGTCGTTGAAGCGCTCAATGTGCACCAACGGATCACTCTTCTTTAAAAATTTCAAGTCAGGGAAACAAAAATTCCTGGGGATTGTAACACTCATGATTTCCACTAAAAGTGGGGACTCATTGTCCAACAACCCATAAATGAATTGTAAACCCATAACAAAAGATTACACTTTCGAATTCACTAACTATATGGTGTTACCAAGTACAACGAATACCATAACTAGCAAGAAACTTCATGAACTAAACCTAGAGTAATTGAAGGAGCATGAGGGTACCTGAATTTACTGTTAACAAGCTTGATTGATGCATAAATTCAGTTAAAAAATCACTAATAACACAGATCAATTCCTGATAAGCAGGAAACTAATTAATAATGGTGATCCTCGGGATCATCAGGTCTAGCTAGTAACTACCTACCTGATGAAAAAGAAGAAAAAAGGAAAAACAAAAAAAAAAGACACCAAGACAAAAGTGTTATGATCAAGATTTGAAAACCTTAATATGGCAAAATAAAGCTTCCTGATATGCAATGACCAAAATTTAAAAAAAAAAAAAAGGCACTTACGAGTCATAGGATTTGGAATTGTGGCTAAGTTCCCTTGAATTAATTTCCAATATGAGAAGAAGCATTACAAATAATAGAAGAGTACACGAAAGTACACGGATCTTGGATGCCATGATGAAGCGTGTACGTAGCCATAGGACACAAGTTTACAAATATATGGAAGCTAAATATGTTTAAATATATTTTTTTAATATATATAGAAATGTTCCAATCCCATATTTTGAAGTGTGGGAAAGTCCGGAAAAATACATAAACCATGTGGTTGATGCGTTTTAAGTTTTAAGCCTATTAAATCTCACGGTTTAATATCTTTCCTAGACTTTCTTGGGCTTTAAAATCCCGGACCAAATTGGAAGTATATATATCTATATTTGTGTGTGTAAAATGTTCCAATGCAGTATCTTGGATTTTGTTAAAGTCTGAAAAAATTATAAAATTACGGCTTAATAGTGTAATGTTTGTGAAAACTATAAGTCATATATGCATTACAAATTAATATATGCATATACGACAAAAATCATCATTATTTCATCTTGTATAATTCTCATCTATATTTTCCAACTCTCAACTGTGTATGAGATTTAAGAACACTTCAAAAGTAATGCTTTATTCATCATAAACGAATTTATAGTATGGTAAATACACATATTTACGAAGTGTAAATGCTGATATGATCTGAGCAAGAAGCTGGTAGATCTTAAATCTCATAATTGATAATCAAGGTAGGAGAAGCAAGAGGATTCCTCTCACTCTTATTTAGATTCATACACTGCATCCTATTAGAACATTCTTACCAACAATAATTATACACATTTATTCACAGAAGACCTCTCTTAAAGGAGTTAACGCCTGCCATGATGATAAAGACGGTTATTATAATCCTCAGGAGGGGCTTTTGTACCTGGACCACTAAGCTCCCTAGCATGTCCACCTGAAAAGCCAATACAATATTACTGATGATCAAGATTATAGGTAAAATAGTAAATTAAAAAAAAAAGGTTAAAACTTAACCTTTTCTACTCTACTATTACGTACTTTAATATTTAATATGTGAACAACTAAGAAGAAAACACCGACTTACGAGACATATTGTAATTACAAGGCTTGGACTTGGAGGTCCCTCCAAGTTCTCTTGCAGTAGTCACCTCCGTGGTTATAAGAAGACCAATAATAATAAGAAGAGCCATTGAAGCAAATAAAAAATTATTCTTGGAGACCATCTTTTATTTTATTTTATTTCTTTTCGTTTGGGGTAGAGCAGCTGTTGGGAAACAGAACATATATAGGCCAGTGTAATTTACTCTCATGCTCCTTGAAGCTAAAGCCCTGAGTGACTGCCGTTTATTTCTACGTTTGAGATAATTCAAAGTCTTTGACTCTAATGAACTCCTGTTTGAAATTTTTCATCACCCTTGATTGCAATCAGTGGCATTGCTTTTACAACAAAGCATGTACAATTAACATTTTAACCCACATATCTTTAAACATTAATAATATAATGTAGTATAGAAATGTCAAATGTCCATGCATGACAGCTTTAAACCACATACTCCTACTACCGCCAGTGACTTTGGAGACACTTGAACTTAGAAAGTCAAGATATTAGGTGATGGTGTAACCTTGCCTTAACCCGAGATGACATATAAACCTGAAATATTTTATGCAACAATAAAGAGAGGAAAAACTTCCATCTTCTTGAATTCAAACGGCTCAAGACCTAATTCAATACAAAATGTTCAATAACGTAAAAGTAATCAATCAATCATCATAAATCATGAATTCATCTTCAAAATATATAATCAGCTATGATTTCTTATCATATATGTCTTGAAATCAGCCAAATGTATATCTTAATTGGGAAGAATCTTTGATATAGATTGTTATCAAAATACTATTTGAGGAAGAAATCAGAGTGACCTCGAGTAGATTACTATGACTAGATGATTATAGAGTGAGCTTAAAAGAACATTTGACCAAGTAGTTATTTGATTAGCTCAAGCAAATCATCTCGACCAAGAAACAACATCGGCCAAGAGATAAGTTTGGTGACTTCAAGCATATTACCTTGACCAGATAGGTTTTGAGGAGGCATTTAACCAATTCACCAGAAAACAAAATTCAGCTAAACCACATTTATTCCCTCCAAAAGATCCAGGCACGAGGCTAGTCCACTAACAGTTATGTAACCGACCCACTACATTTATATGCACATTTAAGGGCGATAATTCTGGTAGTTTTGAGGTGAAGGAGACGAAAAAAAGGGGAAATTATTATTATCATTTATTATAATTATTATCATTATTATTATTAGGGGGAGGATCATTATGAGAGGGATGATGCCGATAATGGGGAGGACGATAGGGAGAGACGGTCACTCCCATGGCATCTCAAGCTCCCTTCCTTTGAAAAAAGTAAAGATTTTTTTGTTCATACGCCTGGAAAAACATTTAACTAGAAGGCAATATAAATTAAGTCATATGAGAGATGGCATAAGTTTCTCCCATACCCGATTACTAACTTGAGCGTTGCAGGGTTCACGCAAAAAAACAATCTGAATCTTCTAACCATCTTCTTTAATTTCAAATGATTTTCGATAATCTACTAGCAGTTGCAGGCATCCTTGGTAATTAGCAAACCGTTTCCCCGTCAAAAAATAAATATAATCATGATGCTGAAGTCAAGAGATCTGCTTAAGGGAAAAGCAACTAGATTTTCCGCATCAACATTTGGCGCCGTCTATGGGAAACGGTACAAAAAGCCAACCTTTTGCTACCCAAAATGTAAAATATTATCATACATGAATCAGAACAAGCTAATTGTTGCCGGTACCATATCTGAATTCATTTTTGGAATCAGAAAAAAGCCTAAAAGTCTAAAAAAAAAAACTTGTAAATAAATCGCTATATACATATTTCTAACTGTTTAGCATCATAACGGTATCATGTATGGACATGAATTCAGACCTTGATTAATTCATTGGTTTAGCTTGCTTGGCCAAAAAATCAATCTATGAATTAGTAACATGTACGTTACAGTTTTAGTCTTGCTTCAATATTTTCTGACTAAGTTGTAGTATGTATAACTTTGAATAAAATGGATGCAATAAAAATCTATTCTTTGTTTTTCTTTTCTTATCGAATTTTTACTAAAGCGGGTAAAAAGATTGAAAGCCATGAAACCTTAAACTAATAAGAACAACTTAAAGTTATTTAAGTCAGTAAAAGGTCAAAAGCCTTGAAGCCTGCTATAGGTAAGATATAAAACCTCAAACTGATAAGAGTTGCTTGAAGTTTCTCAAATTAGAAAATTATCAAAAGAGCTTAAAGTCTCAAAGCCTACTCGAGGTGAGACAAGAATAAGAAATTTTCTTGCTCATGCTTGACTAAACGAAAGTTGAGCAGATAATTAATTTCAATAGATATATTTAAGGTAAATAAAAAAGGCTTAAAGTCTCAAAGCCAACTCGAGGCGAGACAAAAAGCCGAAGTTTGCCAAAACTCATTCGAGCAGAATTAAGCTCTAAATTTATTCCAAAGCAGACAAAAAGACTTTGAAGTCTCAAAAAATCCTCGAGGCGAGACAAAAGCCAAAGTTTGCTTTAAATTTGTAGTTGATTATGAAGAATATTCAAAGGCAAGCAAAAAGTCAGAAGCCTCAAAACCTACTTAAGGCGAGACGAAGAGCCAAATTCAGCCATAATAAGGCTCGAGCAAATTAAGCTGTAAGAATATGTTAAGGCTAGAAGTCTGAAAGCCTGCTCAAGGTGAGACGAAGAGCCGAATTCAGCCAGAACAAGGCTCGAGCAAATTAAGCTCTAAGAATATGTTAAGGCTAAGAGTCTCAAAGCCTGCTCAAGGTGAGACGAAGAGCCAAATTCAGCTAGAATAAGGCTGGAGCAATTTAAGCTCCTATGAATATGTTAAGGTTAGAAGTCTTAAAGCCTGCTCGAGGCGAAACGAAGAGCCAAATTCAGCCAGAATAAGGCTCGAGAAATTTAAGCTCCTATAATTATGTTAAGCCTAGAAATCTCAAAGCCTGCTCAAGGCGAGACAATGAGCCAAGTTTAGCTAGAATAGGCTAGAGCAATTTAAGCTCATATGAATATGTTAAGGCTAGTAGTCTCTGCTCGAGGTGAGACAAAGAGCTGAGTTAGCTCAACAAAGTGAAGTTGAGCAGATAATTAACTTTGAAAAATATTTTAAGGTAAATAAAAGAATTTAAGTCTCAAAACCTCCTCGATGTGAGATAAAGTCAAAGCTTCCTGCTCTTGCTCAACTAAGATTAAGTGAGCATGGATTATATGAGTGTTATTTGTTTCAAGTAAAAGACTTTAGGACTTAAAGCTTGCTCCATGTGAGATAAAAAACTAAACTTGTGAAACCTACGCTATTTGATTACTAACAGGAAAATAATATATTTTTTAAGGCATATAGAGGTCTGAGACTTGAAACTTGCCCAGATTTCTTATCTACAATGAGGTCAATTTTAGTAGCCTGAACTGACTCATTAAAGTCACCTCGAGATCACTTTAAACTTTATATAGTTTCTAGTCCTAATTCATTAAAACTCTCAACACTAGAAACTGGGGGACTGGTGTTTGAGGAATAAATCAAAGTGACCTCGAGCAGACTACTATGACCAGATGGTTATAGGGTGAGCTCAAACAGAACATTTTGACTAAGTAGTTATCTAATTACCTTGAGCACATCATCTCGACCAAGAGTTTATCTGTGACCTCGACCAGGTGGTTATCTGGTGATCTTGAGCAGATAACCTTGACCAAGAGGTAAGTCTGGTGACTTTGAGCATATTACCTCGACCAAATAGGTTTCGAAGAGGCATTTAACCAATTCACCAAAAAATAAAATTCAGTTAAACCTCATTTATTCCCTCCGAAAAATTCGAGCACAAGGCTAGTCCACTAGCAGTTATGTAGCCGACCCACTACATTTATATGCATATTTAAGGGCGATAATTCTGGTAGTTTTAGGGTGAAGGAAACGAAAAAATGAGAATATTATTATTAGTGGGAGGATCATTATAAGAGGGATGATGATGATGATAATGGAGAGGATGATGGGGAGAGGGGGTCACTCCCATGGCATCTCATGCTCCCTTCCTTTTGAAAAAAGTAAAGATTTTCTTGTTCATACGACTGGAAAAACTTTCAGCTGGAAGGCACTATGAATTAAGCTACATGATAGGTGGCATAAGTTTTACCCATGCTCAATTACTGACTTGAGCGTCGGAGGGTTCACGACGGAAAAACATCCGGTGCCTCTAATCGTTTTCTTTGATTTCAGATTATTTGTTGATAATCTGCTAGCAGTTGCAGGCATCCTTGGTGATTGGTAAACCGCTTACCTGTCAAAAAACAAATATAATGATGATGTTGAAGTCAGGAGATTTGCTTGAGGGAGAAGCGACCAGATTTTCAGCATCAATAGATACATATCATGGGTACCAGCTAGTTCAATTGATAAAATTTCTTAAGTGAGAATAAGAGTTTTAGGGTATGAAGCGCTCGCTCAATTTTTCGACTAAATATCTGGTGGGTGCTGATGAATAATGACCATATCTCTTATACCATCAACTGTAAAATATTTTATCTTCCAAGTGTTTGTTGAAATGGTTAATTGGTATGGATTCTTTTATCTTAATTTGCAAGAGTAGAAAGCAATTATGAATTTGAAAAGGGTAACTAGCAGCTACACTTTTCAAGTATGATCCAAGAAATTCCCTTACATTAATCTATTGTACGATAATTATTTTTTGATACATCACTAGTTATGAAATTATTTTTTGAGATCTCTTGAAAAATTTATAATGATTATTTGAAAAGGGGATAAAAGAGATAGATCATTGCAGTGATTGAGGTTCAAGCGAATAGTTCATTAAAAAGCCATACTTCGCACAAATATATATATTGGATGGTCTGGATTATTGTTGGTTCAGCTGTTATCATTACGTAATATGAGTTATAAGCCTGATTGTAATATCAGTGTAAAAAAAAAATCATTTTACAATACTTACTTTTTAAAAAAAAAATTGTAATTTATCTAATTTCTACGAGTTTGCATTTACTCATAAAACTATAGCTAAAAAATTGATTAAAGAGCACCTCCAAAGTGGTGCTGTTTTATTCGTATTACACACTGTAAAATATATCAATTATACGTGAACAAGCTCTCTTAGACTATCTTTCAAGCACAGTACAGCATATTAGAATTTACAAACCAACATATATCGATATCTTCACCCATTAATAAAGTTATTTACCCTTGCCTGCAACAGCATTATTGTGACCCCAGGGATCATCAACATTTGATAACAGACCCCTACCCGTAAGCTTTATACTCTCTTTAGCTACGCCGCCCGAAAAGCCAATTAATACAACTTCTGATTATTAACCGTAGAGTGTTTATCTAGTGAGGGTTTCCGCACTCATTAGACTATTACACAATACGGCGTAGCAGTTTTCCCACATTTCATTAAAGTGCGGGAATCTTAGTTAGAAGATTTTTAATTAACTGCACTAACTATCACATTAATATGCTAAAAGAACCAGTAAGGAACGGAATCAATACTTACGAGTCTTCTTAAATGGTTTGGAGACTCTTCCAAGTTCCTTTGCAGCTACTTCCGAAGTTGTTACAAGAAGCACTATAACAAGAACGATGAATACACAAGCAGTTAAAAGATTCTTGTAGGCCATCATGATTCATAGAACCGCATGTCTTGGACACACAATATTTATATATAATATAGAGAGGAAATGTCTTTTGTAGTTGCTCCTTAAATTCAAAGTCTTTAATGACCGCCGTTTACTTTTATGTTCTGTTCAATTCGAAGTCATTTATTACATCATATCATGATTTCCAATGAAGATCACCATTCCCTTATTATCTAAACTTGGTGCGATTAAAATTGATGTACTTGCACCAAAGAGCTAAAAAAAGGAATTGTGATTTGTTCACCCATTGAAAGGAAAAAAAAAAAAAGTTGTAAAACAGATTATCATGAAGATGTGATGGGTGGTAATAAAAACAGTAAATAATTTTTGTAAAAAATGGCAACAAATGTAAGGATAATAATAATCTGCATAAATTTATAAAGGTGTACAATTAAGATGCAATTATCTATATTTTTTATTTAATAACTGCCAATAACGTTATTTTTGAGATCCTAAAGTTGTAAATGCTAAAATTATTAATTTATAGTTTTACGGATTAGCTTATTAGAAATCAAAATAATGGATATAACTAGTAAAATAAAGGATATCTTCAATACAACTGAATTCAACAATCGGAAATATGTTTCCAACTAGGAATTAAAAAAATGGAGTCAAGATCAAGCAACCAATCTGTTTGGGTAATATCGGGTAGGTCTTCTCGAGGCCCTTCCAGCTCTAATAAAATACCCCGATGACAGCCTACCTCGAGCAGAAGTCCCGACCACTGGCACAAAGACGACCTCACTAGACGTCAAAGCTGGTCAAGGTCGAGGAATTCAGAGCCGCTCGAGGTCCGAGCTCTTTTGCCTGCTCGAGGTCGTCCGCCCTAGTCAAAGTTGGTCAAGGTCGAGAACTAAGCACTCCTTTCCTGCTCGCAGAGATTAAGTCCCCGAGCAAAACTGGACAAGATCCGGCACAGGGCAACCCGACCCACTTTCTCCGAATCCTAGCACACCTTTAGGTGTCTGATCAGGGTCCCACATGGTATGGTGGTGGTACTACCGGCACCTGCCCCCACGATGTCATCATTCCTAGTGCACATGCCCGACATGGTGATCTGGCCACGTGAACCGGGTTAAGGAGACAGCCGCACATCCCCAGGGAATATTACGCCAATCCCGGCTGTCAGAGGGACCCAGATACCACTGACACGGGAATGGATGCTCTTGGAGAGAAAGAGCGGGAAAAATGGAGTATAAAAGGAAATGAACGGGTACGTTAAAGGGGTTGAAAAATTTGATTCTGACGGGTTCTAAAAAAGATATACAGGTTCTTCTTATTCTGATTTCCCTTATCTGGATTCTCTGAAAACACCATATTTATTCAAAAGAGAGGGCGAAAAATATCCCTTCCATCTTTCCGGTCTCTCTCACTAAGGGAGATACCAAAAAGAACAACCCGATTACTGACTTGAGCGTCGGAGGGTTTTCGCCGGAACACGTCCGGCTACCCCTGACCCTATTTTCTGTGAGTGCAGATCCGGGAGATCTTCGTTCTGGAAAAGACAGCGGACTAGGACGAAGGAGGCAATCCTGCTCGAGCTCAAGCTGGTCGCGAGCAGAAGGTTCGAGGCACTGTTTGAAGGCACACGGAAAAAATTGCATCAACACAATCTCAATTAGGAATTACACTAATAGCGTCAAGATCAATCAAATAAATGCAAATATTAGGGCATCACTGCCAAAGCATCTCTGTTTCTTTTCTTCTCAAAGTTAAATAGAGACTGCTAAAAGATCTTGTCAAGCTAGCGGCCGAGAAGGCTAGAGACGCCGCAGAAGGGTACTTCAAGCTTCAAAACATAGATATGGCATTCTAGACTCTGAAAGTAGCCAAAGAATTCAACCCTGATCTGCCCAACATCGACGATTACTTCACAGCTTACAGAGTTCACCAACTATCCGAAACAAAATGTACGAGGTACAAAATTCTAGCCATTACTGATCCTCAAGTTGATATTAGCGTCATAAAGAAATAGTTCGAGAAAATGGCGCTGATGTACATCCTGACAAGAATTCCTCTATTGCCGCCGACGGTGCTTTCAAGCTTATTAGATCAGCCAATGACGTTTTGACAGACTCTGAGAAAAGAAAAGCTTATGATAATCGGATTCGTTTCCGAAGAGCTTCAACTTACAAGGCTGCTAATACTTCATGCCCTGGGAAATATAGGGCCAAAGTAATATTTTGTCAACGCCCGAAGAAAGATTGTAATTTTGAGAAACTGTTGACTTGTGGAAACTCCAGGACTTTTGCTTTTTCTTTTTTTTCTTCTTTTAGGGGCATCAATTAACTGTCCTTGGACGCTTGTAAAAGATTATACGTAACCATTCGTCTTTTATTCTTGATCCGTAATATAGCTTTGTACTAGGATTGAACAGTAAGATCTACAAATTTTAAATAATAAATTAATTTGAAAAGATTAAAGAATATTGCTAGTTGGAAATTATAAAAATCCTTAAGACTGCATTACTGGAGTTTGCCTAATGTATTAAAGGGATGTGAACAATGATGAAAGTGGAACCAGGACTTTGGTTTCACAAGGGCCATAATAAAGAAATAATAAATTTTTCATTAGGTTATAACAGAAACTTGTAAAATTGAGGAGGCCAATGGTGCTATACTGGCACTGTAGTGAAGGCCATAATGAAGAATTCATAATATTTAGTAGGATATACCAAAAAACAAAAAATGTAAAAATGAGAGGCTCACATAAAAGAAACATAGAATGGGTACAATTTCGATTCAGCATTTTATTGTTTTATGATAAATTTATCGCTCTTATTTTCTTTTCAAATTGTTCATCATCATGAAGTTTTCAATTAAACAAACGTGATGGTGTTTATTCAGCAAAAGATTACTAATTGATAATATCGTCGTTAAGTATGGCTCCCATAATTGAGATCCCGTGGAGGAGCAGATGATGACGTAGGATTAGGAACCTGTCGACCAGAAACAACAATGCAGTTGTACAAATACTGTTTGGTCAATGTTACAAGAACAATTAAAAGTTAAATTTCATGTTAACAAATATTAAAGTTTGAAATTAACCAATCGTCACTACTTGATTATAGTAATATCTCATAATTAATGCTAAATAACATGAAGCAAAGAAGACTTACGAGGCTTGATACTGCTTCCGAGTTCCCTTGCAATTACTTCTAAGGTTAGAAGATGCATAACAACAACAAGAAGAGCCAACCAAGTAATCCAGAAATTCTTGGAGGCCATCTTATTTTTTCGTGGGGCATTATGTCTAGGATGCAAGACATTTATAAAAACCAAGTGTAGATTAAGTAATTGCTTGGATGGAGAGGATCCTTAAAATTCTTTCTTGCAGCCGACTCGAGCTCGGTCTAGAGAGCTGGTGATAATACTATAATAATTAAACATCAAATTTCTCACAAGAGTACAAAACACATGTCAAATGGCTCTGTATAAAACTTTTGGGGAATGAAATAAACAAATAGATAATACTCACCCACCATTAAACATTCGAACCCCACGTAAACCTCACTTGGGTTTATTTAGAGTTTAATGGTGGGGTGAATATCATTTTTTATAAACAAGTGCCTTATCTTTCCAAAACTAAAAATAAAACAAATGCCTTTTTCCAGTCCAGATAAGTCTGTTCAACCACGAAGAATTGTCTATACTCTTTCTACAGCCACGATTCTACGGATTAGACTCTATCCTATTTGTTGAGAACAAATTTTTTTATTAAACAAGTGCATTATTAGGATAACAGATAAAATTACACTCATATTGGAAAACCGTGGATTGGTCTATTAATTATTGTTTTATCCTAAATTTTTTTTACCTCAAACTCAGACTAACAAAATGTTTGTTTAGTAGAGAACAATGAAATAAGCCTCTAATTGATTTAGTATTATAGAGATGGCGTACTAGGGGAGCTGGATATTGGAGAGATTCTAGAAGGTTTAAAGTTAGGGTTGAGCATCTCTATAAAAAAAAGTTAGGGGTGGACACTTCGGGTTTGATTTGATTTTTCAAAAAATCATACCAAATCTAAATCGACCGGTTTGGTGGAATTCAAACCAAATCTCAATTTACTGAAACCAAACTTGGTTTAGGGTTTTTTTGGCCTTAGGTTAATTATCTATTTCAAATTCTAGTGTTTCCTTTTAATTATAATTAGGATTAGACTCTATTTATTTCTTGAGAATGAATTTTTTTTAATTATTATTATTTGAAACGCTGATTAAGAGTTGTTCAATAAGATTACTAATTTTTTGCAAAATTTTTAAACTAAATTGTCCCCTAATATAAATCACTATTATAGACATAGCAATATATATACTTTATGCGGTCATCTTCAGATCATCTCGAAATCTATTCATCTCTTAATCTATTTAATGTACATGAAAAAGAAAATTCTGATTCATATTTATTTTTAAAATTTTTTCTTCAACTCCTTTGATCAAAAACATATCAAACCGAGTTGTTGAATATTTGGATTTGGCCAAATCTCCATTAAAGCTCATTGGAATTAAATCAACCAATAAGCAGTTCTTCCTAGTCAAGCTATTCTAGATTCAAACAATAAAATCTATTTCTTTGAATTCGAATTATATAAGAAAGGCAAGAGTCGTGCCATTGACAAATATTGAGCGCTTTTTATCATTTAATTTTCCATGATATTTATGTATGTTTTATAGCGGTTTAATGACAACCATGTACGGAAAAATACAAATATAAGTACACTGTGTTTCAATGCTGAAATTGGAAAAAGATGGGCCAAAATGACAATTTCTACTGAGGAAATTTCGACATACCTGCCAAGAGCATGGCTTGGAAGTTCCAAAATGTTGCTCTTTATGGCACATCTATCACTAGGGCGCATAATGACAAGGTTTTAAAGATAAAATGAAATAAAATATTAAAAAACACGATTAAATAACAAAAATACAAATTAATGGGAGATTGCTGCCAAAAGACTTCGAATATGGAGTAAACGAGAGGGACTTGCTGCCAGATGACTTTGAATATGAAGTGCATACAAAATGACAGTGCTTCAATAGAAGCCAAATGTAAAGAACATGCAAGTAATTTCGCAGCGGTTCTAGGACTAGACAACATTGGAGATGTTCTTTATTATTTCATTTAATTGAATCTGATGAAATAATAGCTCTTAGCCTTTAATTAACCATTTTGGTTGCATAGCTACAACGTTACCACCAGAAAACGACCAAAAAAAAATATGGTAGATAAAATCTGGCAACCACAATATATTATAAATCTGTGATCATCACAATCTTGATTGATGTTATGATGAAAATGATGAAGCAAAGAAATTTGATAGGAGCCTCTCATTTGCTTGTCTTACTTGTAGCTTACACAAGAGCTGCTGTCTTTGGAGAAGCTGACACCAAATGCATAAAGAGGGTGAGACAAGCTCTACTCACGCCTTTCCGTTTGAATTACATAAGTATGTCAAATTGCAATTTAGGACCTCATTTACCGAAATGGCTGCAAAGTCAAAAGAATTGTTCTTTGTTGGATATCTTCAATACTGGAATTTCAGATATTGTTCCCATTTGGTTTTGGGATCTTTCTCCTTATTTATCTCTTACAATCACTTGAAAGGAAAGGTGCCAGATTTATCTTTGAAATTTACTTTAGCACTTGCACCTGCACCTGCCATTGATCTCAGTTCAAATTGTTTTGAGGATTCAATACCACCATTTCCTTACAACGTGTTAGCATTGGCTCTTTCTAAAAATATGTTCTCAGGGTCAATTTCTTTCTTATGTGCAATTAACACTGAGAGGCTTGTATACCTAGATCTCTCAGAGAACCATTTATCGGGAGAGATCCCTGATTGTTTTAGATATTGGAATGTGTTCATTCTGAATTTGGCCAACAATAATTTTCCTGGCAGAATCCCTAACTCAATAGACCCCAGTTGCAATATCATGTCATTGCATTTAAGAAACAACAGTTTGACTGGAAAGTTCCCTTCATCTCTGAAAAACTGTAGTGCCATCATGATGATTGATTTGGGAAATAATAAAATTTCCGGGACGATACCCGCATGGATAGGTGATAGCCTACTAGAGCTGGTTGTTCTCAGTCTACGGTTCAATCATATTAATGGAAGTGTGACTCCAAAACTTTGCAGTCTACCAATGCTTCAGGTTCTGGACTTTTCTCACAACAATATCTCAGGAATGGTACCGACGTGTCTCAATAATTTATCTGCAATGGTTCAAAAGGAGAGTTCAAATGTACTCATCGAATATAGCATTCGGTTGATTGATGACCCTGAATTTGATTATCAGGACCAAGCATCGTTAGTATGGAAAGCAATAGACTCCATTTATAAAAATACCCTGGGGCTTCTAAGGTGCATGGATCTTTCAAGCAACAATTTATCTGGGAAAATTCCAGAAGAAATTACAAGCCTTGTTGGGTTACTCTCTTTGAATCTTTCGGAAAACAATTTAACTGGATCAATTCCTCCGAAGATTGGTCAGTTATCTTTGTTGAATTCCCTTGATTTGTCACAGAACCAGCTCTTTGGTAAAATTGCACGAAGTTTTTCTCAGTTGAGTCATCTTGGTGTCTTAAACTTGTCGAATAATAACTTCTCCGGAAAAATTCCATCAAGCGTTCCACTACAGACTTTTGAGGCTTCTGCATATATGGGAAATCCGGAGCTTTGTGGTTACCCTCTTCCGAATAAATGTCCTGGCGAAGAACCTACTCATCAAGTTACAGCCATTATTGTGCATAACAGCGAGGAGGATGGATTCGTAACTCGAGGTTTATTTGTTACCACAGCTCTTGGCTTCATAATAGGCTTTTGGGGATTTTGGGGTACCTTACTGCTCAACAGGAATTGGAGACATGCTTATTTCCAGTTTTTGAACAATTTAGAAGATGAGCTCTATGTCTGGATAGCAGTAACGATGGCCAAATTTCAGCGGCGGCTAAGAAGCTAATAGGTATTATCCCTCCCTCAATTTATTAACTTGTTTCACTTTCACATTCTTGTTTTGAGCTTAACTTAAAATTGGTCGTTTGCACTTTCCTATTTGCACCTTCCCATGCTGTTGTTTTAACTTTAATAAATATTCCGAGTACATAGCAGGTGTAGTGCCAGTACGCATATGCTAGCTTTTCTTCAAATGATGGATGCTTTGGGAAGCTTCGTTCTTAAAATAGCATCTGATGAGTAGAGTTAAGGAGCTCGATCAAGCATGTGATGGTCTGAAAGCACCTTTTGACAAAAGTTTGTAATAAAATTTATTAGAAAGCGTGGACATTTTGGCATTATGTAGACCTTAGAAATATTAATTTTGTTGTGAAATGTAATGGTACCTTGTATGATATTAACAATATGATGCATATATAATCTCCCTGGATCAAAAAAAAAAATTCGCTCTTGTATTAATTTCAAACAGAACAGAATTGATAAAGCTTAATTTTCAACAAAACAAACATGATGGTGATCATTCAGAAAAAGAGTACTAACAATATCAGTTTTTGTACCGCTGTCAGGAACTCCGAAATTGTAATTCCTGGGACGAGATCAGTTGGTTTACTACCACCAGGACTAGTATTAATAAGCTGCATAAGCTCCCTAGCATGTCCACCTGAAACAGTATTGCAAAAAATTAATGTTGTGTGATCAATGTTACTTGAAAAAAATAAACAAATAAAAATTTAGCTTCATGTTAATCCAAGTGATCTGAAGCAGGCTTACGAGTCGCACAAGGCTTGAAAGTGCTTCCAAGCTCAGCAAGAGATTCTGAGCTTAGCAGCAGAAGCATAACAACAAGGAGAGGCAGCCAAGCAATCAAGCAATTTTTATAGGCCATTTTTTTTCATGGAGCAGTATGGCTAGGATATTGGGTGTTTATAGAAGCCGAATAATTGCTTGGTTGGATTTCCTTTAAATAATTATGCATGGCAATACTGCCGTTGATTTTGATCCTTTCCTGTTAATTCAAAGTCTACTTGCAAGACTGGACTCAGTCTACGGAGCTGGTGATTGCAAGTAAATTATCCGAACACAGCACGGGCCTAATTTTCATTCATGTTTGTTTTTTTTTTTTAAATTGTTAAATTTATAGATATTACAGTACGGATTTTAATTGGAATCTATATTTATACTCTTCAATTATTGTCCAGAGGTTTACCGAACATAGGTCGAAAAACTACAACTAAGGGCAAGAGTTCAAGCCAAATGTGTCAAATGTTAGTGAGAGTGATGGAACATATTTCACTAAGCATCTTTGGTTTGAAAAATCGAAAATTAAATTCGTTGTTTATTACATTTTAAATTCTGTTGGTCTCATATCAAAAGTCAGTTGTGGAACGATTACCAATTATTCTTGTTTATGTGCTCTGAACAATTCAATTATGAGGTTTCAAGTTCTAGTAAACCCAATTAGTTTCATAAAATAGGCGAATGTTCAACATTGACACATTTTCATTTAAATAGGTCTGGCCTCACATAGCAAAACCAAATACTGGTCATTACTTAGCTCAGTTTCAACGCTGAAACCGGAAACAGATGCATCAAATGTGTAATACAACAGACCACAAGTCCAAATTTCTACAAGGTGAGTGCATAATACATAGAGCAAGAAATTATGTACAATAGCAGCAATATGTGAACAGACATACAAATAAAATGTTGTTAGTTATGTATTTAACGAATCATCAGCTTCAATCCCGTCACTTCACAGCATAGGTAACTTCAACGCTTTTGATTTCCTAGACATGCAAAAATAATCTGAAAAAACCATAGGGTTTAAATATTCAGAACATTGCTTATGCAAAACCAGCAGAAAAGTACAAACATAAAGAGAAAGAAGTAAATATGGAAATCAAAAATACACTTTGCAGTAGAGGCGACTGCTAAAAGCTAAACCTAATAAAACCTTTGATGTAACTAACGGTCAGGAAATGGAGAACTTAGCTGAACCAAATTGAGGGCATATCCTAAACCAAATTGAGGTATTGCTAATGCATATACAGATCTTCACAGCTCTTAGTTACCAATTATTCAATAGGCAAGAGTTAGACAAATCTGAGAAATAATGCTTTAACTTGTCATTTCATCTAAAATGTCAGCTTAAGAAAAGCTTTGACAAATAGATGAAGGAAATAGGAGCATACACCAAAACAGAGTTCTAGCATAGACATAAAGAACAATCAAAGTGATTCAAAGGGGAGAGTGGAAATATAAACAATTCAAAGATATAGATATATTACCAATGGGACCCAGCTGACAAAAGCTTTCACTTAATCGGCTTAGCGGCAACAGTCCTCTGAACAGTAGAAACACCATCCACAAATTTTGTCCGGAATAGAACATTGGCATTATTGAACATTCCCTCTTTCAGTGACACTACAATAAACTGACAAGCACCGTAGCCAAAAGAAGTCAGCAAAATATAGATGAAATTTCAATTAACTTTTTATCCTGTTGTTCATGAACATATGAACTGTTTTTGTCCTTGATCGTATCATTCCTTCTCGATAACAAAAACCAGGCTACAGAGAAGCAGACTACTCTAATTCTACTACACTTAACATTCCATTCGACATACGTCATTCTGCACAACTCTTTTAACCGAATCTTTATTTCTTTGATACATAAGTTTTAGTTCAAAACATAATGGAGAAAGAAATTGAAAAGAGAATCATCATATTCAAACCTGGGAGTGAGGAAAGTGAGTCTTGATCATTCTCCCAATGTTTTGTGTGTGGTTTAAATCAAGAGCTGCATCAACCTGCCAACCACCACAAGAATATTTACCACTTAAAGATCCGTCTAATAACAACATATTACTCAAGATATCAAATAAGAAAGATATAATAGAATAGTGCAATGGTAAATTCAAACGAGAAAATATATTTTGTGTTCTATCCATTAAAACACCATGATTTAACTTCGTTGTTCTCCAGATTATTAATCTTTCTTGCTTGATTTTGCGGCCATGAACATAAAAAATTAAATGCAGGAGGTCTTTCTTTAAAGGACGACAATCAAATAAAATGTCCTTGTCCAAGTTTACTCGATATAAAACAATCAGTGATGCATTTGAGCAACAATGACGAAACTTCAAAAACATTACAAAGTTTCTGTTTTTGAAAAAATCAAAAAATGTTCAATTACCATTCTAACAAAAAAGCCAACATAAAAGAAGATTCATCCTGAAATTCATGAAATCTTCTGATTGACTGTCTTCATATACTCAAAATTCTTGCATGTGTTTGGATTAAGCATTGTTTCAACACACATATTTGATCTGCAATAAGAAAATGAATCATCTTGACATGGAGTTATTGTGCTATATAGCAGGATAACACACTAAACAATTTTATGGATTCAGAGTAACGAGTGATGACACTTTTTTGGAAATCCCACTGCAGTTTCATTAGTTAACCAAAAAACTTAGGAAAGGCATAAGTTTAGAAGATATATCAGAGGTATTTAGATTCAACTACTTAAGTGGAAGCATATGCATAATCATCAAGGAGTGAACAAAACATGGTGAAAAAGCTGATTATCTTTTTTTTTTAATTTAAAAAAAAAAACAAATACCTCATCCAGTATATAAAGAGGAGCTGGCTTGAAGAGAAGCAATGCCAAAATTAAAGAAAGGGCCAATAAAGATCGTTGACCACCACTCAATTCTGACAAGGACTGTTTCCAAACACCTCCAAATGCAACACGAACTTCTAGACCATCCAGGAAATTGCCACCTTCCGGAGGTTCTAGCTTTGCCATTGTGCCGGGTAAGAGAGTAGAAAAGATGGATCCAAAGTCCCTAAGTGAAGATTGACAGACATGATTAAATTGTAAGCAACTATCAAATAAAGGCCAATCAGAAAAAAGGCGACTAGCTTGACGCAAACTCACTTGTTGACTTTGACCCAAGTTACTTTTAGTGTTTCCTTCTTCTTTTCATCAAGCTCTTCAATCACCTTCTTAATTTTAGACTTGTCATTCTGTGCAAAGATAATATGAGCATAGGTAAGGGAAGGTAAAACAACGTCCAGAAAAATCTGAGTACAAACCTCAATAATATTTTTCTTTGACATCAAATCATTGTACTCATCTTCCGCTTTCTCAAACATTGCCATAACTTTCTTGTTCACCCTTTTCTCAAGGCTTCAGATAAGGGAAAATGAAAATAAAAAAGAAAGAAAAGAAATCATCTCCCAGGCTCATAAAAGACAACAGTAATATTGATAATATAATACTTATAGACAACTTGTACTTTCAAAACTTTCAAAGTCACACACACCCTGATTGCTCAGCTTGCAGTTTCTCAAGTTCTTCCCTTGCTTTATAAGGATCACGTGATTCAAAATCATAATCAGTCCCGCTTCTTCCAAATAGTTGTTTCTCAGATGCAACCCAAGCATGCTTCTCAATCAATTTGTCAACCTTTGTAGAGCAATCTTTCTGCTCCATCTCCATCCGTTTCACCTATTACAGAAAATTGCAAAGTTGATAATTTAGTATCTCAAATCATCAGAGAAGTTTATTCAGGGTAATAAGCAAAATTACCTCATTTTCCAACCTCTTTCTCTCAAGCTTTGCTTCACCGAGCTTGTCTTGAAGTTTTTGCTGCTCTTTGAGAATGCCACTAATTTGGGTATCACATTCCTTCAACTTTAACCTAATCGAATTTAGTTCAGATTGTGCCTGATCATGATTATTCCGTGTGAAAGCAACCTACAACAGAAACGGATATTGCAATTACTTTCCACTATAGAGGTCATCCTTCAAATATCCATGCTTACCTTGTTCTTTTGTTCCTCTACTTCCGAAGTGAGACCATTAATCTGCATCCTCACTGAAGCCAATTGATTCTCCAGAGATGCATGTTCCTTTACAATTGCTTCATGCTCCATAATAAGTCTCTCTCTTTCATTCTCATGCCCCTAATAGCAAGCAAAACAATGTGACAACACTTCAATAGCTATTGAGAACCAGCACATTCTTAACCACCAAAGTTTTTTCAGTAAGAAATCAGACAAAAATATGAAAAACTTGCTGCTGACTAGAACAATACGAGATGAAAGTACCGAGGTGCAATCAGATATTATGTTTTGGTATTGAAAGTGTAGTAAAGAAACCTAAATCAAGAGCTTATTTCAAAATTAAGGTATTTGAATTGTGTAGTGAGAAGACCCATTCCCACATAGATGAGTTAGAGCATCATTTCAGTACACTAATAATAACTGCTATCTATATAAAAGCTCCTTGACAACCAAAATTGATAAAAATTTCAAAAGAGAGGTAAAATACTGGAGAAACCAAAGCGTAGAACAAATAATTATAAGGGCTGACTGCTTGTAGTTTATTACATTTAAAATACTGCAACCTTGTCTAGACCCCTTTTGGAATTGTAGTTGGGCAGCCACTTAAATGTTTGGTAAATACTTGCACCCGTGGTTTAGGAGCTAAGTTGTTCCTATCGCACATTTGTATGATGAAAAACCTATAATATCTTTATCATTTTTTATTTAAAATTCATATTTACTACACAGTATCAACTTCTTCTCTTAACTACAACTTTCTTTCCACAACAGTTATAGCTTTTAAGCCACCTCACCTCAATACCAAAGAGAGTCATATAGTAAGGTCCAAACAAAGCAAACGTTCATTTGTGCTAGTTTATTTAAGAGAACGCCTATAAATGGGAGCATTAAGAAGAAATCTACTATCACACATCCCACCTTACAAGTGTAGGGAATGATACTTTCTAATACAAAGCAAAATATTGAACAGAATCTAAACAGATCAACAAGAATACAAATGAGCTGGCAAAAGATATCGTAGGCAATCTCATTGTAAGCACAGTAGTATCAAACCCTACCTTGAGATCCTTTGAAGCTGACTGTATTTGAACTTTTATGGCCTTAATCTTTTTCTCCAAGTCCTTCAGCCTCCCTTCTCGATTGTTGTCATGCTCTTTAATTGATTTCTCAAGCACTGACACCACACTAATACAGCTCTCGTACAGAAGTTGCTTATCTTTGGCAGAAGATTTTGCTTCTTCAAGCTCTTGCTCAATCTTCTTTACTATTTCACTGAGCTACATTTCACAAAACAAGATTAAGTAACAGAAAGAAAAACAAGAACAACAAAATTTTGCAAGAACAAAATGGCAGCATAAAAGTTACAAAAAGAGAGGTAGCTCTTTTTGTAAAAAGTGCAAAAAGAGAGAGGAAATATGGAAACCTTATGATGCTCATTTTGCTCAGCCCTGCCTTGGAATAATGAAAGGTCATATAATTTAAGTTCTAACTGTGCTTTAAGGTCCATATACTTTTTCTGAAGAGGCAGGAGTTCCTTGATCTGAAATGTCAAGATAAGAAAATTAGCTAAGTTACCAAAAAAACAGCGAGAATGTATTCTATTGCAAGCAGCAAATACCATGCACCAAAAAAACAAAGGCACTTAAAATGGTATTTACCATACTTCATTAAGGCCAAACCCAACAGCATAAAGATGAGTCAGTAATCAATTATGTCTACCAACTATTAAGAAAAGAAAAACAGAAGATTGATCATTACAGTGAAAATCTTACAATTGCAGCATGCTCTTTGTTTACCTAAAATACCCAGCAATGGCAATTCCAAACAACTGTATGTCCTGAACTGGGCACAAAGTTCACAAGCCATGACCACAGTTAACATTCATGTTACTGCAGAAATTCTAAACTTAGCTCACAATTCAGTCCATATGAGCTATAAACAAGTTACTTGACTTGCTATGGAAGAACTGGATGAACAAGTTCAAGACTACAAAAACTAGGAATAAATATGGTGACAGGTAAATTAAATCATCAAGAATTAAAAAACGAATGGACTACATTCAATATGTTTCCAATATGAAGTTAAACAAACAAGCATGCCCAAGTGCATCAAATACAGAAATTTCGCAGAGGGAGAAGCATCCACAAATGATAGGTCATAACTAACATCATTAACCATAACTCGAGAGAACAGTTATGCTACCACAAGACACAAAATTGAAATTAGAACTTATCAAAGATAAGCATGCTAAAAATATAAATGTAGCAGCTTCCATGCGACCCAATAGCCCTGTAATTAAATCTCTCGATCAGTCCACGCTAACAATAAGTTAAAGGACTCATGCAAATCTTCCAATTAACAAGAGACGTGAAAACAGTCATAATTGTTACCAAACAATTTCTATTCCAAAAGCAATTATTTTTAACAAGCATGAGATGTTTTATTCTCCTTCCCTTTATTTGGTAGAAAGAAGACACTGCTACCTTTGCTTCAATCTCAGATAACCTTTTCTGATGTATTAAAAGGTTTGATTCAGCCTCTGCTAATCTGTGGAGTTGCCTTAACAGATCACCACCACCCCTGCAATAATAAATTATTAATTTGAAAGGTTTACAGTTATCAAGTACTGTAAACACCTGAATTTTCAAAGCAATCTTAGTTGAATTGAAGTCCCACAGTCTCAAATTATAGTGCAGAAATGTAAAAATAAAACAAACTAATCACAAACACTTCAAAAACTCTGAAATATCATCTACCACCATACCAAATCCTTGGTAGAAAAAAAGAAAACATTGACAACAATGCAAAGAAGCATGCCTGTGAAAATTCAAATTAATGAAATCAAGCAGAGTACTTACCTGCGGCTTCCCCCAGTTAGAAGACCACTTGGTTGAAATATGTCACCTTCAAGAGTAACACTGGGAGTCCGAATTTCACGACTAAAAGCAACCTGCAGAAAAAATCATTGCAGTTCGGGTCATTATACAAGCATTAACAAGCAAAAGATGTATATCTGATAATGAAAAATGAGTCTCTGTCCACTGTGTACACAGAAACATGATACTAGAGGTGGATTACTTATAATATAATCACTGTTAGGATAGCAACATAAAAAGGTCACCCAATCACTGACTTCCACAATTGCTTTGACAGATGCTTATGCCCCTTACAAGGATCTGACAATAGCATCACTTGCCTCTGACAAAGTGAGTATTAAAATCAGGTTACCAATTGTGAGAGATGAGATTCCAGACATATAATCCTAATTCCTAAGCCCAAAGAAGAATTTATTATCATGGTGAGATGTAAACTGAATAAATATTCATGACTACTTTGAGGCAGTTAATTCATATTGAAAACAGAACCGACTCTTTTGCCAGGAATATACAACACAGTGGCAGCTGTGCATCATAAACAAGTTCAAACAGATGGAATAAATTTGACACTCTTGAAACCAATTGAGCAAATATTCCTAGGGGTCCAACGTATGAGCAAAACACATATTATATCCAAAACTTGTTTTTCAGAAAAGGCATATGTTTTGAATAAACCATGCTTCAAGGTCCTCTTATTTCAAACGAAATATTAAGACTGATAAAGGGAAAAAAGATTTAGTAAATTTTGATCATCAAACGCACTTTAGGATGATTTCTTTCCAGGATAGTTTCTTCTCAAACTATATTGGCTCACAATCATTTACGTAGGAAAAAAACTAAATTGCATAATTCATAGGTTTACCTACAGCACAAATAATGAATATGAGCACCATTGACTATGAGATAATTTGCAGTACACACTATACATCAAATTACATTTCTAAAGATGATCATACCTCCTTTGCAGCATCAATAGACTTGCAAACGAAGGTTGAACCGAAAACATATTCCATGGCAGTCTGCAATGTGAATCAATTTTCAGATAATAATAGTCCAAAACAGAACAGTAGCTATCAGTATTTATATTCTGGTAGTACAGCAATCAAAGTGCAAAAGCTACTTAGAGTTCAACTCATCCAATTTAAATCCCTACAGTCTAATAAGATGATACCACAAAAAACTTCCAATTTCCAGGACCACAATTGCTATGGCACAAAATAAATGCTTTGTAACTGCTGCTCCAAAGTGAATTTAACCCATAAGAAACATAAAGTGGTCGGGTTTAAAATGATAAAACAGCATAAGGAAGCATACCTTCAATTCGTCACTGTAACCAACCAAAGAAAGTGCAAGTTCAGCATTTTCCTTGCCAACCTGCATATACAAAGATAAAATGAATAGTAAAATGAAAAGTAAAGAAAGGGCTTAATAGCTTTCAATCATGGGCCCAAGTGAAAGCAATAACTAACCAATCTAACAGCAGCCTGCTGAACTCTGTGAGGGACAGTGTGGGATTGAATTTTATTCAAAGGAATAATTGTTACTCTCCTTCGAAGGTCACCATTCTGAAGTAGTTGTTTTCCAGTATTTTCAGTGTCTACAATAACATTAAATAATTTTCCACCAGCAGTCACCTGCAAGTTAACTCAATGTTAGAAGAATTTATCTTAGGTTATTAAACTAACTGTATGATATTCATTACTTACCTCTAAGGCAGTCATAGTAGAGCTATCCTTTACTTTAATAAGTTTTGCAACCACACCTTTCACCTTTGACCTATCAAAATTTTTCACAGGATCACGATATGTGAACTGCACATTTGCTAACTGTGCTGAAAGATCCCGGATTTCATCTTTCAACCTCTGTGCCATTGCCATTTCAGATGCACGGTCCTGAAATAAGATATGATTCAAAAAGTGAATTTAACCCATAAGCAAAGTTTTAGACTATACAAGTGGTCAAGGTGAAACAGAGAAACCTTATCTAGAGCTTCCATCTGGCCCTCT
Organism: Murraya koenigii; assembly: GCA_025617385.1. Classification (NCBI taxonomy): domain Eukaryota; kingdom Viridiplantae; phylum Streptophyta; class Magnoliopsida; order Sapindales; family Rutaceae; genus Murraya; species Murraya koenigii. The sequence continues at coordinate 23,990,865 of CM046818.1, forward strand.
TTATATGGAACTGACTCCAATGCCAGTTTAACATTTTCCACATCTTTTCTTCTTGCATTCAGCTCATTCTCCACAGAAACAGCTTCCTGACGCTTTGACATCAACTGATGTGTTTTCTCTTTCAGTTCCTTCTCACAATGGCTTATTTTCATTTTCAGCTGTTTCAACTCTGTTTCAGCACTCCCAACAGTAACTTTGGCATCAGCTAGCTGATCTTCAAGGCATTTCTCCTCATTTCCACTGCTCTTACCAGCTAATACTCCCTATCCAAAGTAATTAAAATGTCAATCAAGTTGACAAAAAAATCAAACATATATAAGGACTCCCCTTACCTGGTATTCTTTTTCATTTTCCTCCAAACCCTTTGAAAGATCCTCAAATTTCTTTTTCAGATCAGCTGCCCCTTCTTCACACTTTCTTACAGCAGAGACCTTCTCTTCTACAGCTTGCTTCAAGTCTTCGATATTACGAACAATCTAGCAAAATCAAGATGTAGGATCAGATGTAATATAAGCAAATAACAAAGAGGGTGGAATGAAAAAGATAAAACAGAAGTTTAGACCAATTATTCGAGGCAAACATACAGAGCTGAAAGAAAAAATTAAAAAAAGTGATAGTGTGAGGACAGACATACCTTTTCAGCATTCTCTTTCTCACTCCTGAGAGTGTCATCCTTATTATTCAATACAGACACTTCCCGCACAAGATCTTGCGACAGTTCATCTACTTTTCCCGATAAAGTTTTTACTTCCCCACCTATGCTGGCTTCCTTTTCAGTGGTCAAACTTGATACTTGCTTCTCCATTTCCTGTATTTCCAACCTTGTGCTATCCATATTACAGTCAATTTCAGCAATCTTTGCCTTTATTCGATCCACTTCACCAACTGCACTGTCTCTGATCTTCTCAGCTTGAACATATTCATAAGCAATACAAAACCTTCTAAGTCGATCTAATTCAGCATTTCCATTAGCCCATTGCATGTACTGAGTCCGTTCTTTCCTTAGTTTCTCCAAAGCAGGCAATATTTCCTGGTCAAGAAGATTATTGATCTCATCAACCTTACTCTGCTTCTTCTCAAGTGTTTTCAATGCAGCCTCTTTCTTTGTCTCATACATTCTTGTCCCAGCAGCCTCTTCAAGCATGGATAGAATCTCCGGTGGTTTCATATTTAAAACCTTGGTGATGCGACCTTGCATTATGAGAAAATGTGGATTATTAACGTTAAGCTGCACTGAATGGAAAAGGGTTTGGACTTGACTAGGCTGTGCAAGTTTTCCATTGATCAGATATTTGTTCCTTCCACCAACCACAATCTGCAGAGTAAGAAGATACATCTCAACATAAAAAAAATTGTTCGCTGAAGCACCATGGCAACTGCAATTCCTCATTTGTGGCTTTATAACAGTGCTAAAATGATACAGCTCCCACCTTTTTTCTCAGGACATAATGCACTGATTCCATGTGATATCCAAGCACAACAAAACTATTTAGTGCCGTGGCATGGACTAAAATGTCTACCCCAGAATAGCAACAAAAGAAATTAAGTTACTGATGAAACACTGGTATCATATGAAGTCCAATCTTATTATACTCTTTACAAACACCACAAGATATGCTCAAACTCCTAACTAATAATCTACCAATAAAGCAAAGCCATGTCATACATTTATGTCAACAAAAACATTTTGACAAAAAATTTCATATACTTTGTAGGTAGTAATTGGTGTGATACAAACTGCTTTAATGTAATAACTACATTGTCCTCTCACCTAATCCAAATAGCTTCTGTTTCAAAAATAAATAAATAAAAGAAATCTAAAATTTATGGAGCAGAAATGCTAGAGAAACAATTTCTAAAACATCAAAAATGGATTTTTTTTTTTTAATATATCACAAATGGATATTTGAAACAATTAAAAACCTTAATAAGTATAATTTTGCAAGAAGCAAAGAAGTCACCATATATACAACCAACCTGTCGAGTGACTGTAATCTCTGGATGGTCCTCGTACCCAAGTGGACTCCGGCTCCTATCAGAATTATCAAACACAATTGACACAGTAGCCTTAGTGATTCCTGCTTGGCCTTGCTTGTACACAAGCTCTTGAAGGTTCGATGCACGAACCTGCTGCAAATTTGTTATACCCAAAACAAAGCAAATCGAGTCTAGAATGTTTGATTTGCCTGACCCATTTAGACCCGTTATCGCATTGAAATATGGATCAAAGCCCGGGACCACCGTCCTCGATGCGTAGGATTTGAACCCCTCCAAACAAATCTCCTTAATGTACATCTTCCCTACTCACTAAAACCCAGAAAACCAGTAGTAAAAAGTCAAATGTACCGTCTTTGAAAAAAAAAAACAGATATAAAAGAAACCGTAACCACGATGACAAGTGACTGTACAATATCCCAATTACTGAAACCTTAAACTTTAATACTCAAAAGAAAGATGAAATTAATGATAAGATAGAGAAGATCAAAGAAATTAACTGTAAAAACAATGATTGGCTTTACCTTGAAAGCTATTGAAGTAGCCAATCCAAGTGGCTGGGAGTTGAGAATCTCCGAGTATGAAACCCTAATATCAGTGAGTTGAATCGGTACCAGAGATTGAACCTTTTGGATGAGTGGTGAAATATTTGGAAGAAATTTTTTCAATTTTGGAAAGCTGAAGTAGCAAATGCTGCCCACGGACGCTGATGCGGATTTTTGTTAAAAGCTGAAAAATGAAAATGAAGATCGAAGAGCGGGAAAGTGTTTTTGTTTGTGGTGTTTAATTTTTGAAATTATTATGACGTTTGATGTTGGCGCCTTTGAGGTGGGCTTTAATAAATGGCCCAGTGGCCTGCAACTGCATCCGTGAATCTTTAAAAAGTAATAATAAATATCGTAAATTTTTTATTTTAAATAATTTAATATTTATTGAATAATTAATATTTTTTATAAAATTTAAATAAATTAATTATATCATCTCACTAATTAATTAATATCATATTATTTGTAATAATTATTTAAAATAAAAAATTTTAAAATATGTAATATTATTTATATCTAAAAGTATAGTAAAAAAATTTAAGAACATTTTTTAAAAAATTAAAATGAAATCAATGAAGTTTAACTAAAACTTAAAAAAATTAAATTGAAATCATTGAAATTTTTTTTTTGAAAGAATCATTTTCTTTTTTGGAAAGTATCACTGAAATTAATTAAACCAAAAAGTTTATGAAGATTTCCGATATTTATCGTTTGTTAATTTGACTTTTACAATGCTACACTATATTCTACTGACATTCATAATCATTTAATTAAACTTTAATTTTATTATTATCCAGCGTATTTGAGCTAATTCATTAATTCAGGAAAAAAATAATGATAATAATTAAATGTCTGAGCTACACAATGCTTCACCCTAAAATCTCCGGTATGCAGTTGTGATTTCTAAATGCAAAATTTCAAGAACTTGCATATTTTCTTAGCAAGCTCTCGTAGCCCAATATATATGTGTAATTGTGTATGATACAACATATATATTCGTTTTCCAACAATACTAATGGATTATACACAAACAGCCCGTAAAAGAACTTGGCATCAAAAATACCATTTTGGTCTTACTTCCTGCTCCTTCTCGGTCAATTCCCGATACTGATACCACTCTGCTCCGGCCTTGCCCACAGGCATTGGACTCCGAACAAACACCTCAACTGGCTTGGGGACATGGACGGCCAAATGCAGTTCTCCAGAAGTTGCTTCTAAATTTATATAAGAACTTCTGATTGATCGGCGTACAGGCTCAACAGAAATCCATCCCAGACCGGAAATTGCAACATCAGTAGCAGGTCTGACCAGACCGACCAACCAAAGTAAGTATAAACAGGATCAGTTTGTGACATTTACTCGTAAGCAACAAATATACAAAGATTGGATACATGTTGCACTACAAATAATTTCTCTAATGTTTAACAAAAATATAAATTCAATTATACCTCTCCGTGTCTTCAAATTTTATTTCCAATAGGCGCTCTGTATCCAATCCTTTCCAGCCCTCTGCTTTTTGTTTTCCAATCGGAGGTGTCAGCATAACACCAAGTTCTTTCTGCAAGAATTCATTGAACATCTCTGATGACATGAAAAATGCAGCAATATACAAATAGCACAGGGAGAAACCTAATGGACTTATAGGAAGATAGGCAAGAATTCCAATTGAAAGAAACAAAACATATATCGAATTGCTACAGCTACGACCAAGGGTACTCAGATAATAAATAATAAAGTTTCATATAAAAAAAGAGAAAATGCTAGTTTATAAAGATACAGTTCATGAAACTTGTGAAAGTATAACTGGCAGAAACACAAAATGAGTAAAATAACAGATGCTATTGCTCTGATGCAAATTCATTAGTCAAATAGTCAGCAACAATAAAACTAATCAGCTAAAATATTTGGGGCTTCGGTAGGAAAACAAACAACAGCTTGTCAGAGCCTTTTTCTATTAAACTCATTCTGCATGATGCAGGCACCAAATCGTATTCAATAAATTGGAAAGAAAAGGAATTCCTTAACCCAGAAAAGGGAAATCAATGGTTAGCTTTTTCATTGTAACTAATACGAGAGAGAGAGAGAGAGAGAGAGAGAACAAAAACAGCAATAGTTATCATCAAGAAAAAAGAGTGATTTGATTACCTGGTAAAATTCATCAGCTTTATCAGTAGGTACTATATAAACCAGTAATGACTTGGGTCCATAGAACGTCAAACATGTCTCTGGAAGGACCTGAAAACCAAACTATAGCATATTGGACCCAGAAAGGCATCCATAACAAGTCTGGCACTAGAGAAATCACAAAGTTACAAGAACAAGACCTTCAAGACATCAACCCTGACAAGTCCTCCCCAAAATATTGTGAACCCATTTAAACCATGGGATTTAAATTCATTGTTTGTCCCCGTTTCAGAGATCACCTGAGAATTACGGGTACAAAAAAGGAGAATCTCAGCTGCACAGAGGTAAATGGAATAATCTTCATGAAAATTTTAAAAAGAACATACAGGAAAAGATTGACCCCTGAGCCGATTTTGAGGAGCAAGGGCAGGTAAATCTTCAGCATGAACAACTGCAGCTTGCCGGTGGTGGAGATGCACTCCAGGAGTGTCATATAATTTCTGCAGGAAGAATTGATTGAAGGGGATTTTTTAAGAATAAATTAATAAACCTTTATCAATCTTTTTTATTTGCATGTAAAAACATGATACATACATAGAAGTTACAAGATTACCAGGCATCTCCCCAATGCGATACTTTACCAATCATAAATTATATGGGTTAAACCTCGTTACAAAACAACCAACACAATTTGCAGACAAGAATCCTAACACTGTAAAAGAGGTGGTACTATTTACAAAGATAATGCACAAACAAAAGTATCATACCCCTCCACCAAGGAATGCATCAATCTGAATTGGACCTAAGGTAGTTCCTGGAACAGGAGATTGAATTGGCTTGTATTTTTGTGCCATCGCGGCAGCTGGATCCCTTTCTCCCATTTTTTCTGAAATTTACATGTCAAAGCTAATAAATGGCAAATATAGTCTAAAAAAAAACAACTCAAAATACATTTAGAAAGAGTTTTTCTCCAAAATCTACACTAAAATAATAAAATTAAGTACACAAAATATTTCAGGATAGAGAAATCTAATAAATTCTTTTCTTTTTTTTTTACATTCTGTTGAACATAGTCTCACATGGCCTTAAATAACAATAACTTACTGAGTAATGCATTGATGAATGCTGATTTCCCAACATTAGCTGACCCCTGGAGGAAAGATAAGCTTGAATTATTAAGTAATCACACATGCCCTTCATAAATGAAATGATTTAAAATTTGACAAAATCAAAGCAGAAGTACAAACAATTAAGTCTTGAAACCAAAATTTAACAGGAAGATATCAGTCATTTTCAACTCCTGCTATATAATATTTATACAGACGGAAATTGACAATCAGAAAGGAATTCATAAACAATCGATTTTAAAAGCAGAAGGTCTTCAAGGAGCTTTAATTTCTCCTTATCAAGCAATCACTTGCTCTAATTCTTCTAGAGAGGAGAGTGTGGGGGAAGCAGAGTATTAAAATTCATAAATAAATCTAGGTCAAGAATGAATGAAGCCATTTCCGCATGAAATAAAGTTCCCCACTTTCAAAACAAAAAAATTTCATGATGTCTTCCACAAACCCGCATGAAGCTTCCAGTTCAGAAAGTTACTAACCAGAATGTAAACGTCCCGCCCCTGCACAACAAGAATCTACATTAAAAACCAAAGAAAATCACAGTTTCATGCAACAGCTAAGCTTAATCCAATAATAATGAATTCAGAATTATTTGTGCGTTGTGATGAAAAGTGAATTCATTGAGTAAAACTATTAAAAGCAACACATAAACTTACGGATAATGGAACAATTATGGGAAAGCACAGGAAGACAGTTGATAGAATTGTAGATTACTAGCTCTTCCGTTAATTGCATGATAAATTCTCAAGAAGTATTAACAAAATTAGAATCCTATGTGAAAACAAATATCCCTCAATGTTGACCAAGTTCATGCTTAGCCTGGTGATGTGAAGTGCAAACCTATAACCTTGAGGTCTTTGGTTGAGTTTAGTTGACCGATGATATTATCTTTATCCCCAAAGGATAGCATATGCCTCTTGCAATTGATATAAGAGGTCAAGGGTTCAATTCCAAGGGGATACATTTAATTTGGTGTGAGATATACCGTAACTATATATATATACTCTTTCTCTAGTGAAGGCATCAGATGTCCACTAACAGACAGAAAAATACAGATTTCAATACATAGAAAACTGTATTTTTTTGTCTGTTAGAGTATTGAATTTTATGTTTTTTTGTCTGTTAGTGGCATCCTCATTTTAACAAAATGAAGATGCCCTCATTAGAGAATTTAGACACACACCCACCCACCCACTGTATGTCGATTAAGAAAACTACAATTCGCACATGCAAGCCAAACAGTATTACTGAGGAGAAAAAAATAGAAGCAAGTTCCCACAAACAATAATTGAGAAACACCACATATATGTGTGCATGCAATAATGGTGTTGTGAGAACCTTTTTCTCCTTTTGAATCTCTGATGCAACTCCCACAATTCCTGCTAAAGACTTTGAACTGGTGAGATGAACACTCAAGACGCTGCAAAAATATGAGCACACAATCTCAGAATTCATAACCTTGTTATAGAAACTTACAAACTGCTACAAAAGACTCAAATCAATAAAGCCTAAACACCAAATACCCTCATAGCATGTTTTCTTTTTTACCATGAAGAATTTCAGTTAGATCACTGAAAAGTACATCATACAAGAAGCAAGGGCTAAGAGCCAAACTTACTTAAGCTTCTTCTTTGTTGTGGCTTCTACAACCCAATCACCAATACAATTTAGATCCGTTCCCTTCGGAAGAAGATCAACCTAACAGTTGAAACTAAAGCATGAATTGTCTGAGAGATTTCATGGAATAAACCATAGATTGATAAGAAAAAATGGGGAATCTCCTATATGATTATGATTACCTTGGTCACAACTAATATTATTGGATTTGCACCAGCAAGATCACGTATACGAGCCAAAAAGCTGCCATTGAAGTCCACAATGTCAACCTAAATGACATTAGCCACAAAAATTAGAGGAACCTGCTAACCATTTCACAGAAACATAACATACAGCGTATCAACAAGTTCAAAATATATTGCTAATGAGATATAAATTTGGAATCATATGCCCAATTCATTCATTCATGATACTATCTAGATATTTTTAAGCATAAACCAAAAGTCAAAAGACGGATAGTGCTCACCAATTTAACAATTAAAGATTTCTCACGTCGTAAGTGAGACAGCTTCTCCCTGAGCTCATCAGCTGAAACTAACTGCTTCCCACCGGCGTAACCTCCATTTCCACCAACAGCAGTTATCATGTGTCCATGGGATAAAAGCCGACACCTCCCACAAAGCACAGTTTTAAGCTGGTGGTGTTTCTTCTTCTGCAAGCCAAAACACAAGGATCTAGTAAGCACCCTAACATCAATTTAACTACAAATTCTCACATTCATTAACAAAACCTCATTAGGAAAAAAGAACCCAAATAAATAAATTCAGCGAAAGCAATAGTTAAAATACCAATTCATACGTATCCGGGTCAACATACCCCGGAGCATCCGATTCCGAGGTCTGCAATGGAGCTCCACAGCCGTAACAAGAAGCAACCGCCGTGTTAACATTCAAAACCTTCTCTTTCTTCTTCCTTTTCTTCTTATTCTCTCTTAAGACTACCTTGGCAGCCTCCTTAGCTTGTTGGAGCTCAAGGAACCGGTCCCCTCGGGTAGAGGCGGCGGCTCCGGCTCCGTCGGTTCCGAATTGGGTCTCGGGTGAGAGCGTGGATTTGCAAACTACGAGAGTGGGTTTAGTGTAAATTTTGAGGAATTTAGGGCTAGAGTTTGTGAAGCCGTGAGGGAGAGAAAGCGGATGGAGGAATGTTGTGAGAGTTTTGAGCGCCATAAATTAGCGACCGTTGTGTTGCGTGTGTCAGCAAGTTTCAGCTGCGACAGTGGGCATTGGTTTGGGAAGAGACGTAGAGAGACAGCGCTAACAGATATTATTTTTAATTGAGAAAATTATATTTTCACCACTTTTTTTTTCATATATATATATAATTTTAACATTTTTTTTACAATATTTTTATTTTTAAATTTATATAAATTAGCTATTTTGATTTTAAAATTAATTATTTTATCTCTAAATAAATTAAAAAATTATTTTATTCTACTAAATTTTAAAAAATAAAAATTATAATTACAAAAAATAAGTTTAAAATAAATAAATCATAAAATATAAGATATTAATTTTTTATAATTATAATTTCACAAAAAATTATATTTTTTAATTATAATTTCATTTAATTCTTGTAATTAAATTAAGTATAAGGAGATTTATAAAAATTAACATAAAGAGAAAAATTTTATATAATTATTGTAAACTTTTCAATAATTAAAATTAAGAAACTTCTCTATACAAATTAAATGAAATTATAATCACAAAAAATTAATATGATAGTTTTTAAATAAAATTATTATTATAAAAAATTATCATCTTAGATATTGAGATTTATTTATTTAATTAAATTTAAGAGTAATCTTGTAATTATAATAATTTTATTTTTAAAAAATTATAGAATAAAATAGTCTTTTAATTTATTTAAGGGTAAATTAGTTATTTTATAGTGTAAAAGTAGTTGATTGATATAAGTTTAGAAATAAAGGTAGTGTAAAAAATATGTCAAAATTTTGTAATGGTTAAATATATATATATATGATAAAAAAAAATGTGTTACAAAGAAAATTTTTCTTGTTAATTTGATATTAATTATACCCTACAATGGGCAATAACCATTAGATCTCTTATCTCAAAATAAAAGACAACTAAGGTCATGTTTGAGATTGAGGTGCACAATTTTTAAGTTATACCTGCTGTAAAAAAAAATTATAACTATAAAAGTTAATAGTATGTAGTAAATATAATTTTAAAATAATAATTTTATCAAAATTATTAAAAATATAATAAAATTTTCATTATATAAATATAAAAAGTCATATCAATATAACTTCTAAAGTACAGCAACTAATAGTTCCTGTTAATGCGGTTTTCTGCTCGTTCCCAAGTGATGCTGTAAACTTCTGCTCGCTGGTTGCTCGAGCAGGACTCCTTGCTGACTTTTACCTTTCTCTGTTTACTAGAGCAGTGATGTCTTCCAGTCTGCATCCACAAAAAAAATGACAGGGGTCGCCGAATGTTTTCCGACGAAAACCCTCTGACGCTCAAGTCAGTGATCGGGTTGATTCTTTTAGTATCCCCCTTTAATTTGAGTGAGAGACCGAAAAAAATAAGAAGTTTTTAGAAGTAAAGAGAGAGAAAATCCAAGTCTCGGGTAGATAAGTTGGAGTTGGGATTAAAAGTTCTAGAAAAGAAAAAGAAGAATCTCTTGACCTTGTCTATCGCCTAATATTTATCCTTCTTTTTTCCCACCCCCCTTAGCTTGGACTCCGACCTCCGCATTAATTGCGTCTGTGTTTTTCTGACAGCGTAGGGTTGCTGCGGCACAACCTGGGGGCGTGGGATGTCGGGCAGGTATGGGTTCTCGTGACCCAATGATGATAACGTGTAGGTCCGTGTGCAATGATGACATTGTAGAGGCGCGCGCCCGTCATCAATAACACTAATTAATCCCTATGGCGTGGGGTGCCTGTCAATTATCGATCGTCGTGACAAGTTGTCGGGAGGAGGGGCCGTCACGCTTAAATCTGCTCTGCTCTGCTCAAGCTTTGGTTCCCCCCTGTTCATGGTATTCCCGGTAACATGACCGAGTCCTGCTCGATGGTTCGAGGATCTCTTGTAGTCGAGAAGGATGGGAAGATCATAGCTTGACCAGCTTTGACACCTAGCAAGGGTATATTCGTACTAGCGATTAGGTCTTCTACTCTAGTAGGATTGTCCTCGATAGGGTCTGCTCGTTATTGCCCAAACAATTACCAAAATTTTAATACTATAACTTTTAAGCTATTGTTATCTAACTTCAATCATAAACAGTCCCTAAATATATATTTAACATTACTTTTCATCTTGATCCTCATTTTTTTTTTAATTTTCAAAATTATATGTTTGTTGTAATTTTGTTGAAATTTGGGGATTTCACGTTGTTATCCCAATATACAAAATTGAAAAATATTAATTAATCTTTTATGGTTTTTTTTATTAAATATTATTATCAATAATGATAAAGTCATAAATAATTTTATTTTTGTACAAATTAATATATATAAATTAATGTGACATGGAAAGATTGATTAAAAAATAATAATTATTTTTTTTTTAAATATGTCGACTCATGATGATTTTATGTAAGTAATTTCCATATGTTACATCAATTTATATTTATTTATTTGTGCAAAGTAATTGTAGTTTTATTATTACTCTATTATTATTATTATCACAATCATCATCATTATTATTATCACTATAATTGCTACATGATAATAATAGTGAAGACAATTATTAACTAAGAACATTCTTGGACGAAGTAAGCGCTCCAATAGAAATAAGCCTACACCAATTTTCATACACAACAAATACGGAAAAGAAAAAAAAAACTGAAGTTGGATTTCAAGTGTACAATATTTTGGTACAATGATATATTTATATGATCAAAGATTATTACCTTGCAAGTTTACTATAATCTTAATTATAGTTTCAATTGTAACTAATAGTTATAGTTGTAATTGAAATTGTTAATACAATTATAATTAAAATAAAGTAACTTATTTATTGAATGGTAAATAAATAATTTATAAACTGTAAAACTCATCCTCTAATTAATAGGTGACCTGTAGTAGTGGGAATTGTAATTGGAACTCAAATAATGTCATCAATCCGTGGAGCTGTTTAAAAAAAAAAATCCCTTATTTTCATAATATCATTTAGAATTCGGCTTTCCGGATGATAGGTTTCCAAAAAAATAAATAATGGGGACGTCACGTCATCGACCTATAGAAGAAGCAAATGACAGGCCATTTTCAGCCAAAAAATAGACAACGAGTTGTGTATATTATGTGTCGCAGTGTCGGTGTATCCTATTTACGCATGCCGTTTGCAACAACGAATAAGACTGTCTTTCGCATGATTACTAAAAGTGTGACTCATTGTTTGCTTACAAAATGATAAACAAAAGGCTCATTCAATATCTGTGTGTCAATTATGTTAAATTGTTATTATCGCCGTTAGTATTATTATTGTCATTGTAATTATTTCTATTATCATCATCATAATTATTGTTTTTGTCACTATAATTGCTACTTTTGTAATATATAATAATAATATTAAAGACAATTATTAACTAATGACATTTTGACGACTTTGTAATAGTCGCTTATTTGGTGCTATATCTCAATTCATTCTCGAGCATAATTATTAATGAAACATCGCATGGGACATCTGTCGGCGGCGGGAGTTTTATATCCTCGCGAGTGGTTATACCAATGTCACGGCATCCATTTTGACTCTTAGACGAGGTAAGCGCGCTAATGGGAGTAAGTTTACACTAACTTTAAACATAATAAATACGTAAAAAAATAATAATAATTACAGTTTGTGGATTTCAAGTATACAATATTTTGGTACAATGGCATATATTTATATAGCCGAAATTTATTATTTTGTTATTTTACAATAATCTTAATTATAGTCTCAATTGTAATTAATAGTTGTAGATGTAATTGGAATTATTAATACCATTACAATTAAAATTGAGTAACTCATTTATTAGATGGTAAATAAATAATTTTATAAATTATAAATTTCTCATCTAATTAATGAGTTACCCACAGTAGTAGTAGACTGGAATTTTTCTTCTTCTTTTTTTAATTTTACAATTACAACTACAATGATTATTATTTCTTGTAAATGTTAAAAAACAAGCATTCCCTTACAAAATTATTTCGAATTTGACATGTTTTATTTCAAAATATAAACGACAAATCATCTATAGGATGAACTGCCGCATGCATTTTACGCCCATCAGTCGCATTAATACTATAAATTACTCGTCATTTTGGGTTTCCTAACACAGGACACATCATTTAATTAACAAATTAGTACGTGATGTGTCGTTTATAACATTTGTGCCGATTTAAATATATTGTATAATTTATTATTATTATTCCTGTTTTTATTATTGATGTTGTTATATTATAATTATTGTTGTTGAAAGATATTTTAATAACTTATAATAGTCTATTTCAATTATTAAATGAAATAAACTCACTAGTGAAAATATTTTTTAATATTCATATTCATACTTCCTCTTCTTTTTTTTTTTTGCTTCCAAAACTATTGCCAGTTAATTGATAAATAAATATTTTAATAAAATTTTCATAAAGATTACTATCAATTGTAATTAATAGTTATAGTTGTAATTGGAATTATTAAAATAATTACTATTAAAATTGAAGCATAGGAGTTTGCCGTTAGGTATTTGACCAAATAGGAGCGTCCGGTTCCTATAGAACCTCACTAAAATACCTCTAGAGGGGATAGGACTAGACGGAGGGAAAAGGGTTTTCTATGAGATGGGAAATGAAAACTATTAGCCCCACACGAAATTTGTGAATAAGTGATTGTCTAATTGGAATTATTAAAATAATTACTATTAAAATTGAGTAACCCATCTAATAGATGATAAATAAATAATTTTATAAACTATAAGATAACCAAAGAAATTATAAGTAATGTTAGATTTATTATAATGTTAATTTGCCGCAATCACACCCCAATTCCTTCGGAAACTCCTCTAATAGAATCTTGAACTTGGGCGGGGCACACCACGATATCATAAACAAGCCCAGCAACCGCGGCTCCGAACAAAGGACCAACCCAGTAGACCGCCTGGTTCTTGAAACTTCCGGCAACCACAGCCGACCCAAACGCACACGCCGGGTTCATCGAGCCACCGGAAAAAGGGCCCGTTGCCAGGACATTAGCCCCTGCCATCATCCCAATTGCCAATGGCCCTGTGGCTCCCAATGGACTGCCTCTGGGATCACCAGCAGCATAAACAGTGTACACCAAAGCAAAAGTTAGGACACCTTCTAATAAAGATGCCCCAAATCCTGTCATTTCCTGTGCAATTGTGTATGCTGGAATGTTCTACAAGAGTAACCAGCATTCAAAAATTTCAAATGGTTTCAGTTCTAGGCATAAAAAATTGAAATATTTTAACCGCATTTGGGCATAAACATTGCTTGTTACCTGGCCAATAGCGGTGACTCTCAAGAGAAGGCTGGCCATGACTGAGGCTAGCATCTGAGAAACCCAATAAAACAGAGCCGTTGGCACGGTGATGTGTCCACTCACTGCCTTTGCAAACGTGACGGCCGGATTTACGTGCCCGCCTGAAATATTTGCCGCAATATAAACAGTTGATGACAATGCAAACACGTTCGCAATTGCAGCAATCACCAGACTTGACGAATTTGATGCTACGTCCGGACTCAATTTCTCTTCCATAACACAAGAATTAAACATTAATTAAAACTAATTGGTTACCAAAATTATTGCACAAGCATGCAACATTTTGAAGATTAAAAATAAGTAATTAAAATGTATTGGGTACTGACTTGAAGCCATGGCGGATCCTACAACAGCAAAGACATAAAAGAAAGTTGAGATGAACTCTGCAAGATATGATCTGAGAGCTTCTCTGGTAACCGATTGATTGAAACGTGCAGCAAGCGTTGTTGAGGCCATTATGCCCGAGAACATGAAATGACATAAAGATTCGAGAGGCTTTTCCCCGAGAATGGATTTTGTTTATATAGTTTTGTAAGCGTCGCAATGTTTCAAGAAAAGGCTTATAAGAAATTCAAATATTAATAATATTAAGTATTAACCGCCAAATCCACGTGGCCGGCTACTGTTGTCGTTAGCTAATAATATTAAATATTAACAGCCAGATTCAGAAGTATAAAATTCTTAACAAATTTGGCAATAGAAGAATGTAAATAATGTAAACACTATTCTTTGTTTTGTAATTACCTAAGAATTCTGGGAGTTCTATGTTGTTATTCCGTCAACGAAAAGGTCAAAAAAAGAAAATAAAATGTAAGATTTCTTCCCAGGCGAACATCTAGAGTCGAGGCTTCGCAGTCCCTAATTTCTCCCCACGATATCCTTATTAAAACTCGAATTCAGATTCAGCTCACTTCTCCACTTCATCACCTACAAGGACACCCGATTACGGGGCTTCTCCGTCGTCGTTTTAGTTAAATCATCTAATCCTGGTTTGTTTACTTTTAATTCTTCTGTCTATTTAATCCTCTGTATTTTTTTTCATTTATTATCTATTTCATTTGCTCTATGATCTGAAAATTGATTACTGTGTGCAACTATGCGAGTGAACAATTTTCTATTCTTTTATAGACACTGTGTTGTGTTTGTGGAGATCAGTTTAGCGTTTCATTGAAAGAATTGAATTAATAATAATTGTTGTTTTGTATAATTCCTTGTAGTTCTAGCTTGTTATAGCAATTATTCATCTCGTTTAGCTACTTAATAACGATTTTGGTTGGTTATAAATATTATGTTGTATGGTCAAAACCCGAAATTTAGTTGCTAGCTGGTTTTGTTCAAGCTTGAAATTCTATTTCCACTGGATCCTTATCTCACTTTGAATAATTATTATTACTATATTGTTGGTGAGCTTGTAGAGAAATCAAAACAAATACATCTGTATCTAGAAACCTTTGCTTTCTGTTTGGTTAATATATGATAGGTTTCGAGGACAAACAAAGATCTTTGCTTTTGAATAGTTAATATCCCGTGTCTTGGTGCTTGTTATATGGCTAGAGATTTATTTACAAATTAATACAAGATTGATGACCTGTGGTTAACGCATTGAAAATTCTGGCTGGATCTACTTGTAAAAATTTTTGGTTTATCTGTAGATGTCTAAGGATGAGGAGAATCCACCAGTTGCTAAAACTCCAAATAATTCAGAGACCCTCTCTACCTCCGGCGAAAAAAAATTGACCTGGTACGACAGTTTATCACACCATGCCTCAATCTATGGTGTAGCTGCTGGGTATTGCATCTCTGCTTCTTTGCTCTCCATTATCAACAAATGGGCTGTCATGAAATTTCCTTATCCAGGGGCACTGACTGCCTTACAGTACTTCACAAGTGCAGCTGGTGTGTTCCTTTGTGGTTATTTCAAGTTCATAGAGCATGACGGGCTTGACCTTCTGACAATGTGGCGGTTTCTACCCGCAGCCATTATATTTTATCTTTCTCTGTTCACCAACAGTGAGCTCCTCCTTCACGCTAATGTTGATACTTTCATCGTCTTTCGGTCAGCAGTTCCCATCTTTGTTGCAATAGGCGAGACCCTATTTTTACACCAACCATGGCCGTCAATCAAGACATGGCTTTCACTTTCTACGATCTTTGGTGGAAGTGTGATTTATGTTCTAACAGATTACCAGTTTACAGTCATGGCTTACAGCTGGGCTCTGGCTTACCTGGTAAGCATGACCATTGACTTTGTTTACATCAAGCATGTGGTGATGACAGTTGGTTTGAATACATGGGGTCTTGTTCTGTACAATAATCTTGAGGCTCTCCTACTCTTTCCCTTGGAGCTTCTTATAATGGGGGAACTGAAGAAAATAAAGCACGAAATGACAACCAAGTCAGACTGGTACTCTTTTGATGTGGTTTTGCCTGTGGGATTATCATGTATATTTGGTTTAGCCATTTCTTTCTTTGGGTTCTCTTGTCGGAGGGCAATTTCTGCAACAGGCTTCACAGTTCTTGGTATAGTTAACAAGTTATTGACTGTTGTAATTAATTTGGTTATTTGGGACAAGCATTCAACATGGGTGGGGACAGTGGGCCTTTTGATTTGCATGTTTGGTGGGGTTATGTATCAGCAGTCTACGAGCAATAAACCCAAAGCTGTGAAAGAAACTAAAGCAAGAGAGAGGGAAGAGGAACAACAGAAGCTTCTTGAAATGCAGAACAATACAGAAACCAACAATAAGAAGAAGGAAGTAATTGAGTCACAATAAGCAAAATGAGAGGACTTATAAGGCGGTATTGTTTAATGCTTTTGGCATTTTCTGCTTGAAAACGGGGTCCAGCTCTAGGGACTGTTAAGTTCTTTGGATGGCACCTTCCATCATGCACCAACTCTGTACGAATGCCCAAGGTGAGTCTGGCAAGGGGAATTGGTCCTAGTCTCTCCATACCTACTCTAGGTAACATTTGTAGTTGATCTCGTATTTCCTCATTCAACAAGAACCATGTTTGGATGGGATAGTTTGTTCTTTCATTTGTATTATTGCTTATGAACACACAAGTGATTGCTCAGTTTTGGTATCTATCTAACCACAGTATAGCAGTAAGGAAATATAATATGTCACAGTTTTTTACTAATTACTGTTCTGGATTCATGGGCAAATGTCAAACCATTTTTTTGTTAGGTGCTTTTTTAAGTTCTGCAGAAACTTCAGTGGTCATATGTCAATCAGCTAATTTTTACAGCGGCGAGGCAGCCTGTTTATTATTATTTTCCATATCAACTGATTGATCCCTAGGGAATGCACCCACACTTTATGAAGTATTGTAAATGTCATTTACATTGATATAAATGTTTCAATTTTATTTTCTGTTATTTTTCTTATATATGAGATCAGTCATGTTTAGCATCTTTGCTTAGATATATGGTCTGTGATCTTTCTTCTTCTGTGTATGGTTTGTAGCATTTTGTGACGTGAAAAACACTAAAAACGACCAATCCAAAGCCTATAATCAGGGAAATAAATCGATTCTATGAAATAGAAAGTTACTATTTTCATGTAATTACAATTGTCAAAACATAGAGAACACATTATCACACATTACAGAAACAAGCCTCGTTTTGCCTAACATCATGTACAAAAAGTAAATTGACAAAAAGAAGTTGTAAAATTTGTGATCTCTATGTCCTACAGCACAAAAGCTTCAAGAACTCAAAACATCGAACCAATGATGGGGATCTTTTTTGTACATTCCTGAAAGACTTCATAGCTCTCTCTCTTCTATAACACTCGAGCAAATCTTCTTTATATAATATATCACTCGTATCATCAATATCACACATACCATAAAACATGTTGCTCTCGTTATCATTATCCGAAGAAATATTTCTTATTTCACCTAAAGAAGAAGCTGCCACCAAAGAACCATAAGAAGATGAAAGCCTCTTCACACACACACTTTTACTGTTACCTCCGCCGCCGCCGCCGCCACAACTAAGACTACCACCATCACCATCACAACAAGAAACTCCTCTTGCCATCACTGATCAATGAAACAGCTTACAAGTAAATAGGCAACGGAAAATAAGTTGCATGCAAACTAGTTATTATATTTATATAGGAAGTTTGAAAACAGATATTCTGCTGAACGGATTAGAGTTCTAATCTGGGTTAAGTAAGTACTTCTAAGTAATTTTTATTTACTGATAATTTCTACATTTTGCATGTTTTAATTTGAAATAGATGATGACATGAGAATAACTAACTCACTGACTGACGTTGGATCCTCTCATTGGTTTGTTTCTCTATCAAGTATCAACAGGAAACATAATTTGAAATAGATGTACGTATAAGCGTGTAAAACTCTATTAGTCCTTATCGCATTTGATAGAGAAAGTGATTGCTGTTAACTTAAAAGACTAGTTTTATATAAAAGATTATCTTAATCTGTTAATAATTATCTCCTCTTATTAAATAAATTTTGAACCAATTATATGGACACATGATTGACTTTGTTATCTATCATTTACGAACATATATTAACTTATATTAATGAAATAATTTCAGTATTTCACTTTGTCACATAATAATTTATAAATACCATGTACATACCCTATTATATGGGTTTTTTTATCTCCGTGAACTCGGTGGCCAACCAAATAAAACTGACTCCAAGTTGAAAGCCATGTATCAATAAATTTACAAATTGTTAAACAATTTACGAAACTTCGTGCTTCTGAAATACGGCAGTGAAAATCAGCTAGCAGATCATGTTAAGTTTTTTAGAAATTGCCTCATTCATTGCGTTATGCGAGTCAGACAGCCAGCCTCATAGAGAAGACTAATACATAAGAAAAATTAAAGGTTCCCGTCTCTAACAAGCACTGAAAATGCGCTTCAGGAACTGAAAACACTGAAAGAATGGAACGCATCTCCTCTCCACACTCCCACAATTAGACTCCATGAAAACATTCATTTCCATGAACCCCTCTGTCATCAACTCTTATCACCCGTTCCTGGAGTACAACATTCTCCATATCATCATCATAATCGATGTTGCTGTCATCATCGAATCTCAACGAAGAACAATAATAACGAGATTCTTCGAACGCAGCAGCATTTAACGGATCCTTCGAATCGTTCCCGGAACATTGCGATGGAAGAGCTGATGGAAACGAACACATCTCAATCTCCATGGCCAAACTCAACCCTTCTTAATACATCAGAAAGAAAGAACAATGCGTAGAAGAAACAGAACTAAAGACACCTTTATTTATATATTTAACAATAATCCTGAAGCCAATAGGAAATAATAAAATCTTTAAAACTAGACGTCAATTGCTGCCCCACAATCATCGAGTAAACTGCTGCTCTCCAAAATCAACGGGATTTGTTTATCCCCCGTCGTAAGCAATACTAGCAATGGTTTTACTTGCACAAGAAGATTCTACATATTCTTAGAATTGAAATTAATCTTATTTTTCTAATATGTAATTTTTTTTAATTGCTCCATTCTATGGACGCATTATAATAATGTGGGCGTGGTTCGAACCTTGACCTCGTTTTAAGTTGTAACACAGTAGCAAGTAGCAGCTTAAAGCAGGTGGACACAAACACAACTAACCTAAGCGTTGAAGGGCAAAAAGAACACGTTCCATTTTCATTTGAATTACATTATTACAAATACCAGAAAGGCCACCTTTGATTACTTTTTTTTTTTTTCATTTTAAAAAAAACGAAAAAAAACAAAATTACAATTACGTTTTAACTTTTAAGCTTTAAATTTGAGAAGCAGAGGAGGCTTCTTAGTAACACCAACAGGACGGACCTCTGTTTTGAAGAGAAGAAACGAGAACTTGTCTATTGAAAAATACACAAATCCACCGCTCGCGTGCGTCACAAATGACCCGAAACTCTTCCCAACAATACAGTGCCAAGCCGTTCCGTACAATGCATCAAATTCCTGAAAAATAATAAAAATTCAAAAAAAAAATTAAAATTAAAACCGGTGCTAGTAAACGGCGTAGTTTCGCGTTCAAAACGTTTGAAACTGAATTTTTTTAAAAAATAAAAATAAAAATAAATTACCTTCTTAAGACACATGGCTAAGTGAGTGGGATTGAAGCTCTTGTTGTCGGCGTTCGCGTCCAGAAGAACTCTGGCGTGTCTGATGACACGTTCTTGCATTGCGGAGGGCATGTCGGCCGATCTCAGCCGTACGTTTAAATCGACGGCTAGTGCTGCTAGCTGGACCTGATTGGCTGGGGGAACGGGAGGTTTCGTAGCGGGCACCAACGCTAACATGCGCTCGGGTGCGCAGTGCACCACCTTCTCTTTGTCCTTCGGCGGTCTTCTTCTCCTTTCGTTTTCCACTCCCGGTCTGTCCATGAAGTGAGAGAGAGTGCTTGGAGAGAGAAAAAGCTGAAATGTTTGAAACTTTGAACTCGCTTTGACTGGCGATGCGTGCGGGTTTTGTTTTTTCGGAGTTTAAAAATGAGAGAAACGAGGGGTTTAGTTGATGCTTGTTGAAAAAATTATCATGTAGGTCCTTAATTGTCTATATATCCTCAACAAGGACAGAATTTGTCCTTTCCTAGTATATGGGTCAACTCATAATAAAAGGCAAAAAATAATATTATACATCTAAAATTTTTTATTCTAAATAATCATATCAAATAATGTGGTATTCATCAATTAGTTGTTATGATAATATAATTAATCTATTTTAATTTTAATAATCAATTGATGAATGCCACATTATTTGATATAAAAAATTTAGGATGTGTAGTATTATTGAAAGATAAAATAAATAAATTGTAAATTTAGTATAAAATATACGATTTTGCTAAGTTTGTAACTTATAATCCTTATAAAATATATAAAAATTAGTAACATGACAGTAGAGTCTACTGTTATATTATAAATTATAACTTAATAAGATCTTAAAATATAATATTAAGAGTTTATTCTGTACGCAAAATAGGACAATATGCAATAGAATGAGATGTGATAGCGTAGGACAGAATAGGATCACATCAAATTATGTTTATTATTATATTATATTTATTTTAAAATTTGATTGGATTAGGACAAAAACTTTATTATTTAAAATTTTTTAAAGAAAATTATTTTTATTTACAATTTAATTATAAACACAGTACCTAAATTTTTAAATTTTAGATATTAATATAATATTTACAATTTAATTAAAAATTTATTAAATTAATTGAAAAAAATAATAAAACATTTTTAATAATAAATTTATATATGCAAATTTAAAATTATATAAATTTAAAATAGTATTATAATTTAATTTAAAAATTTATTAAATTAATTGAAAAAATAATAAAACATTTTAATAATAAATTTATATATGCAAATTTAAAATTATATTGTCATTTAATATTTATATAAATTTAAAATAGTATTATAATTTAATTTAAAAAATGAATTATAATATTTATAATATTACTTAAATAAAATAAATAAATATTTAATTAATTATTCATCATTCCATTATTTTTTTGGATTAAATTTTTTGGCTTTAGAAAAGTAATTCCAAACTCTAGAGTTTAATTTTCACACTATTTAGAGCCAGTTTGGTAATGTTTTAACTTTTAAAATAATTATTATTAATTGTGCTGTAGAAATAATCAACTATGAAGAGAATTAGTTAAATATTTGATAAATTTTATTTTCGGAAGTACTGTGGGTTTTGAAAACAATTGTGAGTGTTTGGTAAATTTTATTGTTAAACTACAATAAAAAAAATAAATGACTAAAATGAGCATAATTATGATAAAATTTACTTATACATATAAAAAATATATACAATATTTTTAATTATGTATTATAATAATTTATTTAAAAATAAATTTTATACTATATTGATTTTATTATTTTTATTTTTATAATCAAAATTTATTGAAATATTGATTTTGTTTTTAATTTGAATAAAAATAGTTTTGAGTTTAGGTAATAATTATAAGGATATTTATGAAATTTTTTTAAAGAATAAAATTAATTCTCAAAATCGAAATCTAAAAACTATTCATTCTCTACTTTTTTAAATCAATTATATGAGAGATTGAATTTGACAAAAATGATTTTGAATTTTTTTTATCAAATATTAAAATTAACTTTTAAATTCTCAAAATCACTTTTAAATCTCCCAAAAACAATCTCAACGGGTTCTTACATCTAAATGATGAGCACATTATAATTTATCCCATGAACTTTAATATTGCCACCAAACAGCCCCTAAGGATTTCAATAGTTGTCTTAGGGACTTATTTAATACAAATAAATTTCATATGTCTTTTTTTCATAAAACCCAACACACTACTGTATTTTCAATTTCAAGGTTTGTGAGATTTGGGAAAAAGATACGATCAGTCTAGACGGCTAAACGCAGACTAGATTTGGATTTACTAATAAATAGAAAAAAGGATTTAAAGCTCCATCATGTGTGGGCCATGACGTGAATTATTGACCACTCAGATACCCCCTGATTGATGATTACTGGAGAAAAAGCTTGGATCGACCTTACAGTAGCAATTGCCTACAACACATTATTAGATTCGGTCCAGCAACTAGTCGACTACTCTGACAGGAAACTTGTTATCTAAGAAAAAGATCAATTACAAGTTTCATTCTGTGTCCTCACTTTCATCATACCAAAAGAAACCAAATTTACAACAATATCAGAGCAGTCATTAATTACACAATTCGAACACAAAATTAAAAAAAAAAAAAAAAAGACGCCTGACATACATTTTTCGAAGAAACATTTCTAAGGGTCAACTCACTAGTGCTTTCAGAGCTATAAAGAGAAGATAGCGGCAGACAGCAGTAGCCAGACCCTTCAAAGGATTCAACGGCACTAGAAGCTCAAGATTAATTCATCTTCAAGTCAGCTCACAAATTATGCATGTCTTTTTCTTCCCTCAACAAAAATTCATGCAGTTAGTGAAGGTATCAATATGTGCTTTAGCACACAAAATACAATCAACTTTATAATGAAGCAATCTTGATTCAGATTTGTATGTCTATATTGTTGCCTCCTGTTAAAGACGAGCTGTCTGACAAGAAGCGAGCTCTTCTAACTGTCAAATCCTCACTAGCATTTACTAATTTGATGCACGCAGGCATTAAAGAAAACAGTATAAAGGTAAATCCAATTTGTCCGTAACATGGAAATCAGCATCGAATGAAAAATCCCTCTCAAGATGAAATGTGTGGGCGAGTAGTATGCTGTATATTACAAAGCTTGCATCTCCATGGTGGTGCCATTTCTAGAGGATGAAGCAGGATCCTGGTTTTCATGGGCAGAGTTCATCTCTTGAACAGGGGGAGGGTTGACAATAGTCATTGGCATTGCAACGTTATCTGAGAGGCGGTTCTTCATCTCCCTGTGCTCCTGGCACAATGCACACCAGTGCAGGCAGCAGTTCACCATGCAGGGATCACAAGGCGAGTTCTGCAGTCAGCAAATTTGAGTAAGCAGAAAGTGAACCCCAGCAAAGAAAGTACACATCTTTTCCTTCTAAAGTTAGCAGTCTAGGGTCTCTAGAGAACATGAGATTATCAATAATTCTTGTTTCCATATATTGGACCTCCAGACAACAAGATTACCAATTAATCTCTTTCCAAATTAGAAAAGCGTTCATTCTTCAATATTGCATATTGCAATAATCACAAAAATGTATCTTGCATCATTCCACATTGCAAACGTATCAATTATAATTACGTTTGCCTGAACTTTTCTAAACAAGCAAGCAGAAGAGCCAATGTAATAAAATAAACCAAGAGGAAAAACAAATTTAGACATATGAAAGCAATAACCATAATCTTTCTCGGTGTCAAATGGAGCACCGGCAGTAAACTACTTCATGTCATAATTCTTCAACCTAAATGATTATTGACTATGCACTTCTAAAAATATGCAAGGCTGTTTACAACATACATATATGTAAATCTGTGGGATGAAGGTTATCACGTCAGGGGATGAATCTAAAGAAACCTGAGTAATGAACTCTAACAAGTCAATTACCTCGAGATGATATTTCTTCTGTAACTCTTGCCGTAAGACTCCTGTGTATATCCCACACATCCACCAAGCAAAAAACAAACCCTCACAGATAAGAAATGATGTCCTGGGGTCAACACCATGAAAAACAGCAGTTGCTGCTGCCAAAGCTATGCCACCTTCAATGCAAACTGCATGACACATGCAAGGATGAGTCCATGGAGTATCTTCTCTCATCTTTTCCACGTTACGTCCAAATAGAACACATGGGCAGAAGAGTCCCGTCCAGCCTGCAGGAGGCATCAAGTAAGAGAATCGTAACTTTATCAATTATTCGAAATATATCAAATTCACACATGTACTACCAAGGAGCAAAGCAATAGTAGAGAAGAATTACTAGTTCAACAACAAAGAAAACACTCATGAGTTCTTTAATCACTCAGAATCAGCAGCACTTACACATGCAAGCAAATAGTCTTTCAAAGTCATTACCTAAGTTCCATCAGGAAGGTTGAAACAATTGACGTTCATATGCTTAACTTAAAAACTCTTTACTGTTGGTTCTCACTCCCATCGGGATAAATACAGAGACATTCTTCCTTATTCTTCTAATCCTTTTGTTAGTTTGCTAATGGGGGAAGCCACCATCGTCATTTTATAACAAATCCTTTGTTGCTCCAACATATTTACAATCGCAAATATTATAACACAAATCTAACCCCACAGTTTCCAGTTTCCAAATACACGAAAATACTATACAGGGAACCACATTTACAACCAGCATGCAACACCTCAACAAGAGGCAGATTAGATCCTGTTCTCGAATAAAAAACGACACAAACTCTCCTAATCTAGGCTGTTAACCACAACCAAACAAAATAAACATAATTGATCAACAAACACACACAAAATCTTCTGTGCTAGGCTCTGTTGTGAACTTACAACTTTCTGCATCTTCAGTGCAGCCAAAGATTCCAGTAGTCCAAGGTTCATCAGCAGGAGGCTGAAAATCTTCAGGCAGAGGCTGTCCACACTCGTTGCACTTCCGAACATTCAACTGCTCCAATCACACAAATACATTCGCACACATCATCATCATCATCACAAATTAATCAAATCTATCACAAGTCTCACAATCTAATTTAAACATTTTATATTACTTTTGATCTAATGTACACTGCGAGACTCACCTGAGGAACCTCAATGGGCTGGTTGAGTTCACCGGGCTTGATGTCCTCCTCCACTGGAGTCTGCTCCTTCGTCAACTTCACATACCGAGAATGCCCTCCGCCCTCCGCCATCTAATCACAAAAATTGAAAGCAATTATCAAGAAAAAAAGATTAAAAAAAAAGAATTTCGAACACAAATTAAAAATCTAATTGTAAATTAAGGAAAGTTGTTAATCTTACAAACCTGATTCAAAGAACAAAATAATTATGTTGCCAAACGAAGAGAATGGGCGAGATTTGCGCTTAAATTCGCGAAGATCTGAATCTTGGGACAGTCCGAAGAAACGAAACCGCCCCAATGGAGTCAACTTCAACTGCACGGACCTAACGGGTTTTATTCACACTGCTCGCGTCTTACAGCCCAATAAATGAATGCCACGTCGTCATTCAGATAGTGAAATTTCAAATCTTTTACCGTGTATCTAGAATCCCGTTTCTTCGCTCACTAGGTTTGCTGCTAAACGGGCCTGGCCGAACCGATAAGTATGGGATGGTGATACCAATTTCTTTTTTTTTTTTTTTTTTTTTTCTGACGACTATCTTTGACAAATGAGATTATTTTAATATAAATTTAATTTAATTATTTTTTATAATATGAAAATTACAAATTATCCATAAAAAGGTGCGGTAGTATTAAGCTGTAATGATATTGTAATTAAAATATATATTTTGTTGAGCTCGACTGAAGATTAATAATTATAGGTGCCAGGTAAATAATTTAAAATTTTTATTATAAGATTCAAAAAAATAAAGGCGAAAGTTAAAAAAATTTCATGGGTATTTTGGTCTTTTCATCTCCCCATGAGGTAAGATAATCATATCAGAAACCAAATTGACGAATTCATTTAGAATGTGATGGCTATTATGTTAACGAGTCATTTTTGGCATACTCATATCTTTGGTGATATGATTTTGGATGAGCGTGATGTTGGTGCATTTTAATTTGGTTCATAAAAGGCTCATTTTTTTAATAGTTGCACATGATGAAATTCTTATATTTAGTTTGAAGAAATATAAAAGATAAGAGAAAATAAAAGAATAGAGACAAAAAAAAACAGTGAAAGAAATATAAATTTAATATTTAATTAAATAATAAAAATAAAATTAATTATTTTTTATTTATATTTCGCTCTTCTCTTACTAATTTTTTAACCAAACACCGGCTTAAAACTCCATTTTACCCTCTCTCTGCTCCATTCTAGGCCGGCAACAAGCGAAGGCTAAAAGAACATCAACAATTCAACATGGCTCAATGCATATTCCCCTAATTGTATCTAAAATCATGTGGAGTTGATGAAATGCGAATGAAAAAGATCATGGTATCTAAGTAATTTTAGGAATTGATTGATGTAATGATTAAAGTAGCAAGGAAAGACCTGTCTCAGTTTATAAAGTACAACAGTCAAACTTCTTATTACTATACAATAAGCTCAAATATTACACATCAAAGTAATGGAGAAGCTCTTTTCTCTTTACTTTTGAAACTTGATTGTTTTTTTTTTCTCGCACTCGTAATAATTTCCTTCATGACGGCCAATTCCTGTACCAACCAGACCATGCAGAAACCAACCCACTGATACCTAGGGTAACAGCATGATTACAAAACGGGTTGGGTTCAATATCCGCCAGTGCAATTATCAAATCAGCAACATTAGCAGCAACTGCCATCAGCCTCATCACTCTATCAACCTTTATCTTCCTTAAAGTCTCTTCCACATCCTTAGATTTTTCTTCATGACCAGAAGCAACAAGCTGTCTCTCCTTCAGCAACCCTTCTTTCATCAAAATAAAGTCAGCTATAATGAAAAAGACATACCCAAAAGACTCGCCAAAAGCCGATATGAAGCTCAACCTTCTCGCAAACTTGGCATCCAAAGTTCCAATTCTTGATAGCCAAAGCAAGTGATCAAATGACCAATAAACCATCTCCCCTGCATTAGCAAGAACCGCTAGAAATCTTAGAGTTGGCGTGGTGCCGGGGTTTCGTCTTAAGAGATTGAAGCCGGTGAGAAACCTGCCGGTTCTAAAGGCTTTTCGACTAAGGCCTGATGCAACTTCCCATTGCTTGAATCTCTGAGCAAATTCAGGCTTTGTGGCCTCGACGTGCCAGTGAACAAGCTTTGATACGTATTGAAATGTTTTGACAAGCTTGTCAATGCCATCTCTCTTTGCCAAGAAGATGACCAGCTTGTCAACTTTGTCATTACTCATGGTTATTCAAGGCTTCAAGTTTCTGAAGCTAAAGGGTTGGCCGTTGGGGCTGTGACTTAAATTTTGGACGTGAATAAATTATCTGTTTTGTTTTAGAGAATTTGACGGAGTGTCTGTAATAACAAGAATCAAATAAGAGCCACAAGATTTTGGATAATACTGTATGGGATTATATGCTTGTGGTTGGCTCTTGGTTAGCTGCTCATAGCCAGCGGTTTGTGTGTTATATATGTTGCGACCAAGGGGCGTAGGCCTTGTTTGTCTTATGCGAGGAGAGATTGTCTCTATTTATTTTCATTTTTTCAAGAAAAAAAAAAAAGGTAGAGAGGGAGGAGGAAAGTATAAATTATATTTCTAACTCCATACTTTTTTCATGATTCGGTTGGGATAAATGAAACGACTTAAAATCACCCGGCGGCGAAACTGAGAGACTTTTGTTGCCACTATTTAATCAAACGTTATGTGTACACTCACCTTTACCTCAAAAATAAAAAAATTCAAATAAATTAGTGTAATTTCAAATCTTGGCTCTAGTGTACGAGATTATAATCTAAACTTTAAGATTTTTTCTTGTAATTGATATCTAATTGGTTAGTAGTTTGTTTGGTAGTGGAGTTTTGTGATTTTAAATACAGGTTTTATTTAAATAATAATAAATTAAAGTGTGTTTGTTATTTAGATTGGAAGGTCGTAATTTTTAAGTTATAATATTAAAATATATTTAAAAAAATATTGTAATTAAAACTATTAGAAGGATTAAGAAAAAAAAGTTGAAAATTTGAGGCTTTTAGTAAAGAAGTTGGTAAAAATTAAAAGTTTTACCAAAAGGCAAATTTGATTTGGAGAGAGAGACAAAGAGGGGAGCACACTAATGAAAAGGAAAAAAAAAAAAAAGATATTTTATCATAGAAATTTATTGCGGGTGTGCCCTAAAACTTGGGTATTGATCTAATTATACCCTTATATTTTAAAATTATCATAATATATCTTTTGAGATGAGTAATGTGTAAAATACACTCAAATATCTCCAATTACATAATAAACTCATTCTTCTCCTTCACGATATTTCTTCTTACTCAACCAACCATATTTTTTTCTTTGCGAGATTTCTTCCTCTTCCTTTTTGTATAAGCCAATGATACCCTAATTATTGATACCTATATTGCTCCTATAAAATTATCACATATATATATATTCATTGTTGACTAATCTTAATCACTACTTTATTAGCAATAATATTACAACTTATCAATGTTAGTGACCTTGTTAAATACTCATGATCAAATGGCCTCAATTTCTTTTTCTTACAAATCTTTCTTCAGAACTTGAATAAAAGGGTTCAAGTGAGAGTGGAAAGTAAAGTCAATTAAGTTTGGCACTTGCAAGAGTGGAAAGTAAAGCCAAGCTACATTAACCAGATTTTAAATTTTGATTTTATTGTTGTGTTGCTGTATATTTTATAGACTTTGCTTTTACTTAATAACATGTGTCCATATGCTAGTTACTATAATCCACTGGTTTAATTAAATACTTTTATTAAGTTAATTATATACATTTTTTTTTCAAGAATACAATGTTTGATAAATTTGCCTAGTGACTAATTACAATAAATTGTTAAATTTTATTGTATAGTTTCTTTTGCTTATCTGGTTTGTTTGAATTGATGGTCATGTGCATGTGATATGATTGTTCTATGTTTCTTTCTTCAGTATTTATACTTGTTTTTGTCTTATAAGACACTTGTTCTTTGTTTCTCATGCTCATTCAAAAGATATCATATCACAAAATACATTTAGATTGTACTAAAATTATACCAAAAATTCCTTAACTTATCTTCTGGGTACGAAATATCTCACAACAAGAATTAAGGTATGAAATATCTCACACACACACACACATATAAATATTTTATCAATGATGATTGGAGCATTTTTGTTGCAGTACTTAAAGGTCATTACCTATAGCCTTGACGTCAACACATATTACCAATAAGATGATGTTACACAATTTCACAAAAAGTATTGGCTGTCAAAGTATTTGGACATAGGTCGTGAAAACCAATTACTGAAATACAACCTTAGGAAGTTCATTATTATGATTTTGCTATTTTTTGGATTAGTTATCATAAGATGTAATAGTTATAATTAAGATGTTGTTGATATTCGATATGATTAAAGATAAATTTATATATATATATATATATATATATATATATATATATATATATATATATTATTAAGTGTATTATTGACAGAGAATAAAATAGTTTTGTAAATATATGTAATATAACATGATAATCATATATATTTAAGGAATGCTCAGCTCAAATGCATGACTACAGTCAGATATTTTTATACATATAC
The DNA here is from genome assembly GCA_025617385.1 of Murraya koenigii. NCBI lineage: Eukaryota > Viridiplantae > Streptophyta > Magnoliopsida > Sapindales > Rutaceae > Murraya > Murraya koenigii. The sequence continues at coordinate 24,020,612 of CM046818.1, forward strand.
AATTATAGTTAGGTATTTTCATAGATACATGACTATGGTCGGGTATATTCGTAGATACACGACTATAGTCGGGTATTTTCATAAATATACAGCTACAATCGATTATTTTAAGAAAAATATATACTTTCATAAATCATTGCTCATAACAGAAACATTATTTGTTCATCTCTTAATAAATGGTTGTAATAGAGTAAGATTATATATTCATGATAACAATTGTGTAATTTCATAAGTACACGACTGTAGTTATGTACATGAACATAGAATAAAACTACATAAAACGCTCATCATAATGATAACACAATTAGCATAGTTTTAATATATCAAACTTCAATCCAGTAAACAACAAAAATTGTTATATATCAAACAATATAGGTCCAATACATATTCAAATCATAAATAAGTTTTAAAAAAACATAAGCTGCTACACAATCATCATAATTATTAAGATGTTCAGCCCAAACACTTTGCCTATGTATTATGAACCGGTCGCCTCTATTTGAAAAGAACATAAGTCATACAAACATACTTATCCACCTACGAAATAAAAAAATATAAATTTATCAACTAATTAGTATAGATATTAAAGAAATTAAGATAATCAAAATGACAGGTATGTAAGGTTGACTAGAGTATACGTGTGTGCTTCTGTTTTATTCAGTCCAACTATACAACAAATAAAAAAAATAAAATCAAACAAAGTATATAAAAGGGTTGGAACCGTCTGCCATTTATATGACAACAGTCATGTAATTTACTAAAATACACAATTATAATCTAATAAATAGTCAAGTGACATTTGGTTAATTTTTTTTTTTTACAATAATACAAAGTTAAGGTGTCATAATAACTACAATAGTTTTTACACTTGCATGATTGCAGTCGTGTAAAATTCATACATACACGATTGTAGTCATGTAAGTTCATACATACACAACATCAGTAGTATATGAATGAAGTCGTATATTTAGTAACTATAATTGTGTAAATTCAAGCATACACAACTACAATCGTGTATAATGGTGCAAAACAAAAATTTTTAGCACAAAATAAAATTTCAACCAATGTGTTAGAAAAGCAATCACATAGCAGTCATATAATACAAATATAATGAAAATGTGAGTTATTTATTTATTTTTTATTTATCACAACCTAATCAAAACTCTAAAAATAATATAATATTAAAATACATAAATAACACAAAATAAATGTAAAGTATAAATTATCTTATTAATTAAATAAATAATACATCTATTTGCAAACTAAAATCTTAATATTTTACCTATTCATGAGATATTTTGAAAGGATGAAATAATTTTTTGTTGTGTTCAGTTTAATGAAATGATGGTGAGTTTTGTATATTTTATATTTTTATTTAAAGATATTTTAATCAATATACTAAATAAAATGACATACCTCCCTAATTTTTTAGTATGGGTTATATCTACATAATACCTTTTTTTTAAAGTATATTTAATTAAAACCCCCATTTTATCAAATCTAATTATCAATCTTTGTGATTTTTTTTTCAAAACGGCACGTCGTTTTCTTGCCAGTGTGCTATATTAATAAAATAACCCGTTACCGTCCAGCTACTACTTTACCACTTTGTTCATCAAAACCTAAAATCACTCCTCAAAAAATTCACTAAAAACCCTAATAGCCATCCCATTATAGTTATATATATATCCAATTCAGTTATCTTAATTTTTTTTTTCCTTTAACACAGTCTCATGGACGCTCAGCGAGCTCTGCTAGACGAACTCATGGGTGCAGGTACTTTCCAGAAACCCATATTTTTATAGAAGCGATAATCTAGGTGATGTTGTTTGAAAATTTTTGATTTTTTTTTTATGGAAATATTGAAATGTATTTTGGTTGATTTTAGCTCGGAATTTGACTGAAGAAGAGAAAAAGGAGTATAAAGAAATAAAATGGGACGATAAGGAGGTTTGTGCATTCTATATGGTTAGGTTTTGTCCTCATGATCTCTTTGTCAACACGAGAAGCGATCTCGGTGAGTCGTTTGCTTCACTTTGAGATATTTAGATGAAACAAATTAATATTTTAATAATTATAGAATTAGCAGAGATGCTTAATGAATAGGGAGTGTAAGGTTTCACTAACAGTGGGCTTTTTATATTTGGCGTTTCTTCTTACCTCAGGACCATGCCCAAGAATTCATGACCAGAAGTTGAAAGAAAGGTTTGGATGAGCATGATTTTCGAGTCTTTATGACATCGAAAGCGTTTAGTGTTTACATTGCGTGAAATTATTATAAAAAACAACTAATTTTGAGATATTTTTTAAACGTTTTAGAACTATGGTAGGTTTGCTCTATTTAACCTCAATATCTTGGAAATGTATCAATGAGGATTGAGTGGAAAGTAATTGATGGCATGGTATGTCCTTGGTGCTTTGCTTCATTTATTGATGCTTCTTGAAGATTTCAATTGAAATTTAGTGACCGAGCATAGGCTTCGTATTTTCATTTGCTTTATTTTGAGCTGGTCTTTTTTCCTTTTTTAATTTTTTAAAAGATTACGTATAAGAAGTTTCATCTGTATTGAAGAGTCCAATATGGAAATCCATAGTTCAGGAAACTTATGCTGAGTTTATTATCCTCTCTTGATTTGACTATTCAGTACTTACCCGATTCCTGAGTGGATCAGTTCATGCAACTTTTTTATGGATGAAACAATGTGGTGAAATGGAAAAAGAAAAGATCAAATATGTTTGGATATGCTTCCTCTTCTGATATTGTGGCTAGTGGTGAACCTGATGCATTTCCTTTTCTTACTTTATTTGAGTGACATTTTAACCCTTTGAGAATGATTATAGATTGCCATGCACTTAAATTGTTGCTGCTTTTATATTGAAATGACAAGATTGCAAAGTTCTTTTAAGTTTATTCTTCATTTAAGAATAGTTAGAAATTTGCAGTGCCTTCTGTTTCTAACACTTTTACTGTATCTATCTGCATGAGTGTTGATCTGTTTGTCTTAGGTGCATGATAAATCTCTTGGATTGTATGCCAGTTAAATGGTTATAATATTTGTGACTGTAGTTTTGAGAAGTCTCCTCGACATGATGCTTACGTGCCCAAGTTTGAAGCTGAACTTGCTCAATTTTGTGAAAGATTGGTGGGTTTCATATTTATTTTGGCATTATCTGGTTTTATCTCTCAAATTTTGCCTTCAAAAGTTAAAAGAAGCACTGTCACACATTGAAAATTACTCTTTAAAGTGGAAGACAAAAAATTTCTAATAGATTGCAATTTCTACTTTCTACAACTTTTAACAATATACTTATTTGTTTCTGAGCCAAAAAGAAAAAAAAAAAAAAAGAAGAAGTGATATTGAGGCAAGTACCAAATATATGCACAAAAATCACTTTAAAATAGCAAAATGTGAAAAACTGAACCAAACTGTGGTTCATATTTTCTTGCTAATGATTGCTGGCTAAATTTGCATATTATGTGATAATAAGTCTGCTATTGTAGGTCATGGACCTGGATAGAAGAGTTCGGCGTGGGCGAGAACGGCTTTCTCAAGAAGTGGAACCGGCACCACCACCTCCGATATCAGCGGAAAAGTCTGAACAGTTATCTGTGTTGGAGGAGAAGATAAAGAACCTGCTGGAACAAGTGGAGACCCTGGGTGAGGCTGGCAAGGTGGATGAAGCTGAAGCCCTCATGAGAAAGGTGCTGCTATAGCGTTCCTGAGGTCTTTCTTTATTTTTTTTATGATTTGCATAAGTTCTACCATTGAGGGACATAATTTCTTTTACTTTTTAACTTAGTTAATTTTGTTTGTATTATTATTATTTTTATTAGTTTGCTCTCTTCTGACTGATTACTAGTTCAGCATCATCTTCCTTCTTAAACCTTATGGCTCTCTGAACCATGAGTTTTGCCACCTCCAGATGATAAAAGAGGTTCTTAAATTTGAATTTCTGGTGTCATCTTGCTGCAGGTGGAGATTCTTAATGTTGAGAAGACAACCTTGACTCAGCAGTCTCAGAACGATAAAGTTTTGATGATGGCTCAGGAGAAGAAGATGGCTTTATGTGAGATATGTGGTTCCTTTCTTGTAGCAAATGATGCTGCTGAGAGGACTCAGTCTCACATTACTGGAAAGCAGCATATTGGTTATGGCATGGTTCGAGATTTCATTACTGAGTACAAGGTTAGTCAACTTTTCATAATTGATTCACTGTTTCAGAATTTATGTATCCATTTCTATTGAACAAAGAGTTTCACTTACAATTTACAGGAAGCTAAGGAGAAGGCAAGGGAAGAAGAAAGACTAGCCAGGGAAAAAGAGGTAGAAGAGCGGAGAAAGCAGAGGGAGAAAGAATCTGAGAGTAGAAAGAGGAGGAGTGGTTCAAATGATAGGGACAGGTGTCGTGATCGAGATCGTGACAGAGAGAGAGAACGATACAGAGAACGTGATCGTGAAAGGTCTAGAGATTGGGATGGTAGAAGTGGTCGTAATGGAGAAAGGGGGGCTGATTGGAGAGGCAGGGACAGGCACCGTGATCGTAGCAGATCACGTTCCCCTGTTAGACATGGTCACAGGAGGTCACCTAGAAGTCCAGTTCGCCAGTATTAGTGGATTGTGTAGGTAGATCTCTGAGCATTGACAGTAAATGAGGTAGAACTTTTAATATCTCAGAGTTTTATAAATGTGTGTTTTTGGGGCCTTTTGTTACATTGTCATCAATCAATCATGGGTGAAACTTTTTTTGCCATCTCACAGCTTTTTTGAGACTCTACCGTCTCCCTTTCATCAAATATTATTAAAGGAGAAAAGGGTTGAGGTAGGTACAACTATATTGTTGTAATTCTTGTTTTATGATTTTTTTTAGGATTTGGTTAAACTGAATTTCTTTTCATGGTCTCTGAAATATATTTTTGAGTCCCTTTCTTGGATTCATTGACGGCTATTGGTATTAAATATATTAGAGGACAGGCTCAAAAACATATGCTTGAATGACACTGCTGCTGAAGGAGGTGTTCTTTTTTCAATTTTTTTGAGGTAACAAATAAATCTAATCTTTTTCATGACCTCACCATAGGTTGCCTTCCCTCATGATAAATTCTTTCGTCGTTTTTCTTTTATGAATGTTAAATTTGGTCCTACTATATTTGCAAATTAATTTTAGGAGATAAATTTATGACACACATTGGGAAAATTTGTACCTTTTAGCCTTTTGCAACTTTTGAACTTTATTTTAGGTTGCCATCTATACATGAGCTTAGCTTCAAATTACAATATTAGTGGTAGCATTGAACCGTATGTAAATGGTTTCGAGCTAGAAAACTCGTTGACCTCTTCTACTCTCCTTGCCCATTCATTCACAAAATTTCAATGATTATAGTGCTGCCTGCACTTTGTGCATGAATGGGGTGTGTTTCTAGGACCCTTAAGACTTGAAAGAGTCAATGTTGATTAACATACAATCTTTACAACTTATCTTCATATGAAAAATATATTTCCTTTTTTACAGATTCGGGTATTTTTGGAGTTAAAATTCCTAAGTGGTGTCAGATGGTTATAGGTAATTATTTTGCCTTTGCAAAGCGATATTTTTCTAGCTTCTCAGTCGTCTCTTTAAGACAATTTCTTTAGCAGACCCTTTTCCTGCACGATAATCTCCTTCAATGAACTGGGTGGCAAAGGCCGTTTGCAAAATATTAGACTTGCAAATGTTTGGTCCTGGAGGTAACAAAATTCATAATCTGCAAAATAGCATATTTTTAATTTCAGTTTGCAGGAGTGGCAGGTAACTTTGTAAACATTGATGTTATATAATCTCTGCTGGTTAATCTGTATCTTATGACTGGGTAAGCAACGGTTTCTGCAGGGATTTAAACTTTTACAAAATATCACGGAACTATTTATTAGAATGAAAGAAGATGAAAGTCGGGCAGCCAAATTTAACTGAAATTGGCTGGATTTCTTATGCTTGTTATGCAATTGGTGATGGACAAATTGGATTTTGAATTAACTTTTCTATCTTTAGTGCCTAATTGGGTCCTATTATGTGAATTGTCTTTGACCGCAAGTCTCAGTAAGTGAACTGGGTCTGGTCTATCTTTGTCAAATTTAAATATGAAAAAGAAAAAAGTTTAGATTTAATATTATCAAATTAATAAGTTTGAACACAGGACGCCTGATGTTTCTGCTTGTTGTGGGTTGAATGTTAAGGAGAAATAATGATGACAAAAGTGTCCGTATGATACATTTTTTTTTTTTTTTTTTTATAGAGTGGCGCTAATGAAACTTCATATATAGATCGGGTGCTGATCGAAAGTGCTTTGTGTTGATATTTTTACAATGCTGTAGTTGGTGATTTTTTTAATGAGAATTTATTTGTTATTAAATCTTAAATCTTAAGAGGTACATTATAAATGCACACTAATGCACAACACAGATTGGATATGATTGTCCTTGACTCTGAGTTTTAAAACTTTTTTTAAAAAAATAGAAAGTTAATTGCTCCACTCGAGTTAATAAAACAAGGATGAATTAGTTTGCTAGTAAATAATAATGATAATAATACGAAAAGGTTTCAAAGAAAATAAATTGAGGGACGCATGTTACCGATTAGCTTCTGAGCCAACGCTTCAAATTGGCCGTCAGGAAATGATGGCTGTGAAGACGTTGGGCTAATCTTGGACATCATCAATAAGCTTGAAAGAAGCGGTTAAAACTGAGAAGAGCGTTAAGGAATTCTACCAATAACCTGGTTACGTGACAAGACAAGTGCATTCAACGAAGTTAAACTGGCCAATCTTTGGACGGATTGGTCCGGTTAAATTGTTGCTAGGAAGATTACCCAACTTGACTTGTAATTTCTTCTGGAATTGTCCCAGACAATTCGTTGCTCGGAAGATCAATTGTCTTTACAAGCCCCAGGGTGTTTTTGGCCAAGAGCTTGAACAATCAGGATTCTTTCTTGAAAATTTGTTATCTGAAAGATCTAAATAGCTCAAATGTCCACCCTTGATTGATCATAAGAAAGAAATTGAACCTGAGAACATGTTTCCAGATAGAATTAATAATTCCACATTGGCCGGAAGTGGTGGTATTGACCTCAAAGCAATTAGAACTTAGATCAATTTAAGGATTAGAATATATATATATAGTTGGTTAAGCAACCGATTTGTAGACATTAATCTGATAGTTCAGCACCAAGGATTTAAATTCGAGATTCGTTTCTCTTATTCAATTAAAGTTATTACAAACATAATTTCTTCCTCTGCTTTTCTAATTCATGCATTCAAACAAGCGAAACACGTCCATAATACTAATACATGCCAAAGCTCTTGCTCTAAATTTATTGTGTGTGATTATATAATATTCTTATTTCATGTAGATTCATTAATTATTTAAGGTGAAGAAAATTCGGTAAAAATCATGTTTTTGGTTCAAACATCGGGTTTAATAGCTGAGCTATAATCCTTGTCATACTGCCTAGACCAAAGCATGACTCCTCCGTATTTTGGGGTGGTCTTAATATACGGTAGAACTTCAGATTTAAGCACATCAGGGGGAATATAGCCGCTCCCGGCTGCTTCAGGAGCCGCTGGCAATCCCAAAAATAATTGGCCAGAGCCAGATAGATTTGATGTCCATTGATTCCAACTGTTCTTGAGATTATCTGCATTACCAGAATATTGGCAAGGAGGATTGTTATAGAATTGGACCCAAACGTAATCAAATAAGCCAGTTCCTAGTGCACCACCAAGCCATGCATCGGGGAATGGACATTGCGGAGCTGCTGTTAAGTAAACCTTCTTCTGTTTGCTAAAATTTGACAAGGCCTTGGCTAGTTCGTCCCAATGTTGGCTTGTGCCTCCCTCGATATCGAAATCAATTCCATCTAAAACTGCGTCGCCTAATGGCCGGGAGCTTGACTGGCCTCCAAGAAAATTGTCCCACAAGTATTGTGCGACTTGGCTGAATGGAAATCAAGAAATTAACGTTAGAGAGGGAATAATATTCTTGTTGTAAAATGTTAGATAACGGAAACTAATTAAGCTTGCCTGGCTTCATCAGCAGAGGAAAGGAAATAGCTCCCAGAAGCACCTCCAATGGAGAGCATGACCTTGATGCCTTGGCTCTGGCAAGCTTTTATTTCACTGCTCAATCCAGCGCAACCATTATTGGCTGGGTTGCAATGGCCGGCTAGGTTGATTTGCGGAGTCTGGCCATTACCAAAAGTGGATAGGAAAGCTATGTTCACAATTCCATAATTGCCCGATGAACAAGCATCTGCCAAACTGCCTTCATTTCCGTTCTGACCCCAGTACACTGAGATCACACCAGCACTAGCGTAAGTGAACAGGGCAGCCAGCTGCAATAGGCAGAAAAGGAATTTTCCGAGTGTAAACTGATGTGCCATCTTGCTGCTTAATATTGCTTAATATTAATATTTGTTGGCTTCTCACATTCATGAAATTAGTTGAGGATCGAACACACTCTTATAGCCAATGCATTGCGACGACTTGCTCGTGTGTAAGCATGACTTTTGTTTTAGACCAATAATAATCCTTGTATTCAAGTTAATGCATATTCTAAGAAAACAGGTGAGCGTATCGCAGACGTTAATCGAAGACTTTGCTCATCCCGGATGAATTTTCGTGGCTGCTGCTGTGAATTTAGAAATAAATTACACGGTACGTGTTGAAATTGGCCATCTTGACAGCTATGAAGAGGTATAGCTGTTCTTTCAATCTTTCGCATCATCAATTCGTATCTGACTATACTATTTCCTTAACTCATTACTTTTCTTTCACCTGGAACTGGAAGTGAAGGAGCACGTTAAGAGGCTTCTTCTTCCTCCTTTTTATTTTTATTTTTTACTTAATAATTTAATTGATTTAATTTTAATTAGTTAAATAATTAAGTCGGTTTGTTTTTTAATTATTAAGCTATTAAGTCAATTTTTTTTTGTTTAATCTAAACAGTATGAATGAAATTATTACATGATATTATCCAAAATATACTATCTAATTAATTAATTTTTATTCTTACCTAAATAAAAATTTAATAATTAGCATTGTTACTTATCTTTATAACATTACAGGGTTGTACTCAATTGAACATAATTTATGTTATGATAATATATTATCTTATTTATATTCTTTTTTTGTTTATTATTTATTAACATTTATAATTTATAAGTGCACAAATGTAAAAATACTAGCTTTTAAATTTTTTAAGTTAAAAAACAACTTAAAATTTATTTTTAGCGATTCAAAAAAATATATATTATTCATATTCAGATATTCAACTTTATTTAAAATATAGACTAATTTAGATCTATTGAGATTTCAAAAAAAAAAAAAAACAAATTCTACGTAACTATGTATGTTTAATAGTTGCAATGGTGTCTTATCCTCCATCTTCTATGAATCTGATAGCCTTTACATTAATTCTTCTTGTTGTCGCTGCTATGTATTTATTTTCTTTTTAACTTCGCTTAAGCAAAGTTATGTCTATCCAGAGTCCTTATAGCAACTGACCTTTAACCCTCAATCTTGGCTTGCTCTCAACTGCCTACTTACCAAAGATGTGATGGCCTCCCCATGTTGGTTACAGACCACGGTGAAGCAATGAATGGAAGCTTTTGCTGCCTTGTAGATTCCAGAATTATTATTATAAGTAGAGATTTTATTTTTATTTTTTTGGTGATTGAGAGATGCACGATATATCTGTAACTTAAAAATCTTTTATAATTAATTAATTCATTTGTACATTTATTTGCTAGTCATATAATATGTAAATTTATATTAATAACTTAAAATTCCACGTAACATACTCAATTCTAAATTTAATTAATGTAAATAAAAAATTAAAATTTCAACATCAATTCGATATAAATTTTCTAATTTAAGTATGAAATACATAAATCCACAAAAGAAAACACAAATAATTTATGCTTTAAGTTACACAACAATTTTTTTTCTATTTTCTTATTTAACACAACCTCCAAGAGTTAAAATTTTTATTTATTGACTATTATTTGCACTCATCCATCTCGATTCCTACAATCATAATTAAGATTAAAAATATTGATCCAAAGAATAAATTATAATAATGAAATAATCTATGCATTAAGTTAAAGAATAATAGTCTATACAAAGTTATAATAAGTATATAATAATTCATGCATTAAGTTATAACTTACACATACCACAAGTATGATAAGTTTAGAACATTTTATATTTATTTAATTTACATATTTTTAGATTTAATTACTTTTACAATTAAAATTAAATTAAAATATTTAAAAAATGATTGCAGGTTTGACGAGTATCCAACAGATATTTAGTTAATACCAAACCCACTCGCAACTTAGTACGAGTTTGAATTTCTAATACCAAACACACCCGCAATCCGTAAAATTATCCGCAGCAGATAAATTTAAGTGGATTTGCGGGTATAATTGCCATCCCTAATCATTTTTTATCTACTAATATGAAAGCTTTTAGAGTCAAGTAAGGATATTGTTTCCCATCATTTCCGGAAAGAAAATAACATTGGAAAAAAAGAACTTTGCTACTAATATTATATTATGATTATTTCTTTTCTTCATAAAAATATTTTTTTCTTAATTTATTATTGACAATATTAAACATCTTAATATTTGAGTTTAATCACTATATATCACTCATTTATTAAACAATAAATTTTATAATTTGTAAAATTATTTATTTATTATTTAATTAATAAATGTCATATAATACTTAAGTTGGGTAGAACTCAAATGTTTAGTTGCCCAGCATCATACACAAATCAAGTATTTATCAATGGTATTGGTAAAAATTAACCAAGACTATCATTACTCTGCAGAAACATTCAAGCTGCTATAGGCATTTGGGGCTTGAGAAAAGTCCAGCTTTCTTCATCCAACTTTTTATTGTTAATGCTATTATTTATTAAGATGATAAATTCTAAAGCTTTTTCACCCCTTTAGAGTTCAAACCAGCAGCAAAATCCTAAACGTGGAGCATCTTTTGAGCCTCTAAAACAGCTGATCTGTGGATGTCAGGAAATATTTACTACAGTTTCTCTGAAGACTCAATTCTCCAATTAACCTTTACGAAATGGAAAATGCTATAGATTAAAAAGCGCAAGAATTTGTGAAAAAAAAAATGGTGGATTCTCCTAGCATACATGATGTTCCCGCCGCTTGTCCATATAAACAAATAAATCTAGCCTAACTAGTATACGAACGAGCTTGTCAGCCGTATAATATAAACTCTATAATGATATTCATAATCTCAAAGATTCTTTTAGGTAGTATATAAACGAAAAAGTTACATCCCTCAGAACATAAACAACCCACAAGCTCAGCATTACCATTTTCCAGTTTCACAAGTATTACTTTAAAAGTGAAATAACTTGCACAGAACAATAATCAATTCCTACAAGCTGGGAAAAGAAGAAAAAACAAAAAGAGAACAAAAAAGATTTGTTTACAACAGATTCCACTTATCCTCCAAAGCTTCACAAATCCTTGCGATGCAGCGGGCAGCACTCATTGGATAGCCAGAAACTGAAAAAGTTTAACAATAAGTTAAAAAAAAAAAAAATTAATTAGTTCCAACTCAACCATGACATGAAAGCACGCACGATGCAAACTAGCATTATATTCTAGCATACACGATATCTAAAATGATGCTTCTTCAGTATAATCAATCTCACTTCCGGTCAGTAATGGCATTTGGGTTTCTATTGGAGGCAGTACAAAATGAATAGGGAATTAGTACAACAAAACAGAGGCTTTGTTCCAAATTAATACTTCTTTTGAAGATGACAAAGAAGGTTAGGGTGAAAAAATGCACATGACAATTAAACTTACTTGCTATTAAATCATCTGTATAATCACAATCGATTTTCCCATGTGCCATTGCACCAACCTGCCATGGAATGATAGACAAGAAAAGTACAAGTTTAAATCAGACAAAATATAGAAATGAAAGAATAAGTCACCATACATAAAAGCAGATATTATTTCTGAGCATACCACAAAAACAAGGTCATTGTCATCAGTGATAGAAGCCACATAATTCCTCATCTTAACCAATTTTTCTGAACTATATGAGAAACCTGATGAGCAAGCAAACAGCCTTTACATATCCAGTAACAACATGCAACAGGAAAAACCTAAGAAAACTAAATCTTACCTATCTTTCTACAGTTTACAGGTAAATATTGGGTGACAGGATTCTTGATCACACGCAATAATTTCTCACGCTTGCCAACAGCTGTTATGCTTAGTTTTTGCAGCAGCTGCACTGTACGTATAAATTTTTAAATAAGTACAAATTAACCCAAGAGAACCTCCTCAGGGTAAAAGCTAGTGAATGGCTTGAGATCAGCTTAACTTACACATGATACCAGCAAAACGCTTATACGTCCTTGGTAGACGAACATGCGGTTTAACTTCGAAAAGAACACCTTTATCGGTTCTAACATAGACAGTTCGTAACCTCCCAGCCTTGGTTAGTGGGCTGTCTAAAATTGATAGAAGAGCCTAAAGACAGCAGTAATTAGGAATTTAGGATTGTAATTGTTTACAGCAAGGAAATCTGGAAAATATTTGAAAGTAAAGTTAAACATCACTGTTCCAGATATATTATTGTATTCCAATTTAGAAATAACAGTTTATGGGGAGATGGGGTTTTGTTTTACAGTCATTACAAGGAATTAAGAAACTTTGATATTTAAATTAAAAATTCGATGGTAAAAGCAAGGGTGATAGCAATGATAGAAGGCAAGAATTTTTAGTACCACAATAGAAAAGGATGACTAATAAGCTTTTAGCCATATAACAAGGGTGCAGATCCTGTAAATACAACAAGGTCAGCCTCCATTTACCTGATGAACAATGTCAGGCCTGTAATCAGCTGGATTTTTGTTATTCCTTCGCAGGAAATTAGCATGATCATCAGAATTTAAAATCTGGTAACTCTGCACAAATTAACACCCCCACAAAAAAAAAACTTCAGAAACTTAACCTTGCAATTCTAAAATCCCAAGACAAGCAAAAACTTACTTTCTAAATGTGTGTGCAGACATAGGGAATAAAATTGTTTTATACGTACCTTTCCAACTTTAGCAACTTCAAGAGAAGCCTTCTCGAGAACAAAAATAACACCTGGTCTCTTGGAATTTTGATCACTTGGTGCAATTGGAATACCATCCATTTCATGAACAACTACGTCGTTTTCTTCTTGTCCAACTTCCTCTCCCTTCTTATCATCATTTTGTGAAGTTTTCTCTAATTTAGCTCTCTTTCCTGTATTGTTCAATTCCTCTTCTTCTACTGCTTCCTCTTCTTCTCTATCATATTTTTCATCTCTCTTCTTCTTCCTCTTTTGCCCTTTCATCTTAAAAGCCCTCACCATTTTGTTTCGCTCAAAATTAAGTAAACCTTCAAATCAGAAGTAAACACAAAAATCTATAAGTAACCTTCTCATCAATTAGAATTAAGTTCTCAAAAAAAAAAATAAAAATTGAAGTTCATTTCAGAATTACAAACATAAGTAGTGTGTGTGTGTGTGTGAGAGAGAGAGAGAGAGAGAGCACGACTCAGAGATAAAAAAATTGAAAATTAAGGTAAAACCGGAAACAAAGGCTTATATGACTTGTCAGAGCTTTAGTCCTAGTACCCAAACGTGGGAGCATCAATTAGAAACGCATTCAAAGTCTTACAATAAACAACCACGTTAATCAAAAAGCATAGAATTTCTATTCATTAAAGGCAACAGCAGCAAAAGAATCTTCCGCAATCGCAGCATGTTGTATCTTTGCTTCCATTATATTTTGCCATGACATCAGAGCCCATCATGAAGGGAAAAGAATTACCCACGCAGGCCAATGCAGGAAATATCTAATTTAAGTTTATATGTTTGCCTACTTCACAGACAAAGTAATAGCTAAACTTAAAAAATACCCATTAAGACAAAAGAAAAAGGGGTAAAGTTTCTTGTTTTTGTGAGAAAATAAAAGTAATAGTGAATAAATTCTATCTTGGTAACCAATAAAACAGAAGCATATGAAAGTGAAGGGATAAAGAGAGTACCTCAAGGAAGAAGCTGAAACCTAGAGTGACTTACTTCTGCTGCGACGGCAGAGGCGCGGCAGCAGTGGCGGCTTACTCTTAGTAAATTTCTAGGGTTTTCAATTTTTTTTTATTCGTATTTTAGTTGATTAGTTTTGCTGCTTTAGATTCTTGAGGAATTATAAGTGTAAGTGTTCCTACTGTAACTTAGGGTGCGTTTGGTAATGTGTTTTAATTAGTACTTTTTGCTCTTAGTTTCGTCTTTAAGGAAGGAAAATGATGTATTTTTCATGTGATTTTTTTAAAATAAAAATTTGTTTGGTAGTTTATTTTTAAAGCAGTATATGAAAATAAAAATATTAAAAATATATTTGGTTGTTTATTTAAAAAATATAAAAAAATAATAAAAATACATTTGGTTGTTTGTTGAAAATATAAAATTTTTTCTAAAATAGTTTTCTTTGATTTATTTATACATTTTATCTTTTATTATTATAATTTAATCAAATTGAAATCAAATTTCATAGAGCAATACTAATTTTTAGAAAACCCCCTCTCATAATGTAATTAATTTTATAAAATTAAATTAAAATGAAAAATAAAACAATAAATGTAGAATTGATTAGCATATAACAAAATAAATATTCATAATAAAATTATATTTATTATAAACATTTAAGTAGTGAATTTGCGCTAATTATATTTTACAACTCAAAATATAAAGAACAAAAGAGTATAAAACATTTGCAATCAAAACATGGCCAAATTTCTACAGTTAAAGAAAAAAAAAGATAAAAATAATAGTTACAGTAATAGGATATAAGTAAATTGAAGAGATAATTTAGAACCGCAAAAGATAAATGAGTACATGAGACAAAATTATTAATGAAATAAAATACTAATTAAATAAATAAAAGTGATGGTCAGGGCACCGCATTCTTCCCTAGCCTTGTTTATTCGTCCTTCGCTTTTGTTCACATAAGTTTGTTCTTTACATGTTTTAGTGATTGTCAGATGATGGCCTTATCAAACATTTTTTTTTGTGTTTTTCGTATTTAAAAATTTAAAAAAATATCCAATAAAGTATATTACCAAAAGCACCCTTAAGAAATTACCGAATTACAAGTCGAATCGAGTATGAATTTTAAAATATTATTTATATTTTTCAGTTTGGTTGGGTTCAAGCGATTTCAACTTTCAATGTGGCTGAGCTGATTTCGAACCGAACAAGCTCGGATTGGGAATTTGCAAACTATCGGCCAAGCTGAATTGACGTTAAAAACTTACAAAAATCAATCCTTAACGCTCGAACGGACCGGACAATTCAAGTTCAGTTTTAAAAAAGCCAATTAACTCGGATGTGGAGGTAAACCTGGTGAGCAAGGATTTGTTTAGCCTATACACACAGCTCTAGTTAATTAGTCATGCTTGACTAATGACCTGGTAACTTAAACGTAGCTAATTCAAATTTAATAATGTTAAGAATTTTAATATTTGAGTTCAACTTAAGTTTTAATGTTTTACGTCACTCATTTATTAGATGATAAATTTTATAATTAATAAAATTAATTAATATCATATTAATTGATATTTAAATTATAATTTATATATTGAGATATCTTGTTCATTCTAATTAAGTTCAAGCCAAAGTTAAATAGCTAAGTCATAAAGAATGTGGCTAAATTTAATTGAACAACATGTACTACAAAAAAGAAAAAGTGCAAAACCTTGTATATGATGCTTTCAAATGCATAATTTGGAACGAGACATTTGAACAGGTTCCCACGTAGATTAAGATAAACAGGACTCTTATTGATGTTGGACAACCAATGGAAGAGAGACCATGGAGTGCTAGACATGTTGAAGAATTTACCATCTGAGTAATGAAATTTGTAACTGCGTGATCCTTGTCGTTTGATATCTACTCACAATATCCATTCACATAGAAGAGCTATACATGTGCTAGTTTTAATTGTTTTTCAATATAAAAAGTAACCACGTTTTGTCTTTTCTTTGTTTATCTTATGTTCAGTAAAGTATATAAAAATAATAATATATTTATCCCCGTTCTCATTTAATTTAAATTGAAGCATGTAGATTGTTTGAATCACGAGTTTTTAGCTTAGAAAGTTCACGTATAAAATACTGGTATTGGAGCTTCTTACTTATATTCATAAATGCACAGATGAAGTTCAATTGGATGAATAATTATGAAAACAGATAATTAGATCAATGACGCACCTATCTAATTTTTCTTTTTCTTGTATCCCATGTTAGAACAATAAGGTATGTAATATAAATGCAACATTGGTAAATAACTCTCCAGTGTCCAGATGCAGAGAGTCGAGCTTAGATCAATATACTACAATAAAATTGAACCTATGACCTGTAAAGCACACACAAAAAAAAAAAAATCGACAAATAAATTGTAATATCATATTTTTTATATGCTGCAGCTGATAAGAATAACAGCATAGATTAATTAATAACCAAAAGCTACACACTTGACAAACTATCAATTCTAACATCAAAAATTTTGTTAGATGGAAGTTCCTAATCTAAACTCACACGCCGAATCTTACATACAAGGTTTGCTGTCGGAAGATCAAGCTGGTTTCCTGAATCAGATTTCAATAGATCTTTAAGCTGATCTCTTGGAGTTGAAAGGCATGAGTGAAATGTGGCGAGAGCTGGAGGAATTGGCACCGAGAGGGCAGAGAGCACATTACTCAAGTACTCGATATCTACTGAAAGTTGTTGTGCTCCATGATCTGTTACATACTGAATGCCCCTCAACTGCTCCATGTAAAGAGCAGAGGCACCCTCAGCAACCTTCATAAAATACAGAAACCCAAAAAACTTTTTGTATCAGTTCGTTTCCAGGCATGATAATATTTTGGTCCAAGATGCAATTTTCAACCACAATAATTAGTCAAAGTTTCAAGTAACTCAATTTGGTCTTTCAATATCTAGGATTGGATCAATTTGATTCACTGATACCCATAAAGGAGTTCAGCTGATGCTTCAAATAGAGGAATCAACATTTAGCTTACATGAAAATTTAGTAAATTATTAGTGTATACTAAAAGTCATTTAATAACTGATTCTTTTACCCAGGGTATAGGTTTGTTACCTTGAACATCCATTCAGTTGCAAAAAACTGGGCTTCATCATTGTTATCACTGGTAGTGATGCCCTCAGCTAGCGGCTCCAATTGTTGGGGTAAAGTAAGCAAATATTCACCAACACTTGTCACGTAGGTTTGTGGGTATGCACTGAACGTTGGAAGATGGAAAGCACTTTGTTCCTCTACTGAGGACCAGATGGGCAAGCGAGAAACATCGCTGAGGCGTTGTCGAACTTTAGATATGAGGACATTATAGACAAGCTCGTTCACTGCATCGGCAAAAGCTGCCACTCTTTGAGAAGCAAGTGGAAGTGCATGGAACCGGGGATCTTTAGACTGCAGAACAGAAAAAAAATTCAGCCATTATATTGTCAGCATCATTATGCAATGGCATACAAAGGAAGTCTTCTAAGCTAAACAAAGCATTAACAATACAGGAACACAGCAAAAACCAAAAAAACAAACAGAAATATAGAATGCATGACTAGAACTAAGATTAAATGAGGCTACAAATGGCCACCATATCTTCTATAAGTCAATTTTCAATAAATATCAAGAGGGGAATTCAACAAGAAGGTGCATGTAGATGACTTTTCTGCGAGGTTTGCAAATATCTGCAATCCGCTATTCATCTCAATTTTCTATCCACAAGTTTTGGTTTTAGGTTAAAATACTCAATTCAGACATGATTAAAATTTGAGATTGGACAGGGGAAACAGTTTTTGCAATTGAGTCCATAAACCACCATTGTTTCAAACTTGCAAATTTCACATGCTCCTTTTTTCTTTATATCTGTGACATTTGGTCTAATCTTCGTTGATCACTTTTTGCAGGCATTCTGGGGCTATTTTGACAATTCCGAGGGATTTTTCTTTTTGAGTGTTCAATCCTTTTCCAGTAAGATTTTGCAGGCAAATAACCATCCAGATATCATAACTTTTAGGCTACAACCACTCTCCCAATAACTGAGGTAAAAAATTTAAAAAAAGCAAGAATTGAACTTCCAAGAAAAGGAAAGAAGTGCATGGTCAGAAATTCCATTACCTGACCTAAAAGGTTGAATAGTTTCCGAGCCTTCTCAGGTACATCAATAAGTCGAACAGCTGCCACATCCAAGGCAGCTCTTCCCCCAACAGACAGTTCACCATTGTCGTCAATATTAGCAGACTGTGATTGCTTTTGGTCCAAACTTGAACCAAATACTGAAAGAGACAAACTAGTGCTCAGTCTAGCAAGTGTTGCCCTCAACGAAGCTTCAAAGACAGAGGACCTGCTTGTAAGACAATCTGCAACAGTTAGTATCTGCAGAGCCCCTTGGACAATGGACCACTCCTCTTCATTTGAGATGTCGGCTTTGCGTGTGTTTGATGCTCCCTCCTTTTTGTCCAAACCTACCTCCTTCTTTGAACCAACAACATCATGATCCACTCCACAGACAGCTCTTAATGACTTGAGGAGCTCTTGCAGAGTAGAAACGTACTGCAACATTATGTCATCAAGTGCTAGAATTAGCTCATCTGCCTCAGAACCACCAGTAAAGCTTATGCATCTCTCTACAGCCGCTTCAAGAAGTACAATGACTAGAGGAATAGACTCTTCCATTCTTCGGACTGTCTCACTGAGTTCAATTCCCTGGGCTCCAATACCACGAGTAACAGCTCCCCTTAGATCCACTCCAGCAATCTCAGAGGATAGGATAGCCCGCTCCATCTGTCCATACCTAGAACACATCTACTTCTTAGTTAAGCAGAAGAAATAACCAAAATATGCTCTCCAACAATAGGAAGCATGTGAAGATATACAGGCATATCCAAATGAACTGCATTCAAGTGATACAATTTAAATAAAAATTAGGCTTCAACCAGTTTTCAGAACATGCTTCACTTACCCACTGTGAAATCATAAAACTGAAACTAAACATTTAGAATACGTCAAAATAGCTTACCTCTGTTTAAAGGTATCATATGGAAAATATACAGCCTTCAGTGTATCCAATAAAACCCGTAAATCAGATTCTGAAAACAAGTGCTGAATATTCCTTCCAAAGGTCCCAGTCATATTGTGCAATTCAATTAAGGCCTCTAGATGCTTCGTCTGAAGCTTGATACCCTTTGGCATATCTCCAGACAAAATATCCAGTATTCCTGAAGTTATATAGGTTTACTTAGTTAAAATAAAAAAGTTGAAACACATAAATTTAAATGTAAACTGAAAAAAACTTTGAATCAAAATTTATAAGAACTTTTAAATTTACAAGTCATTAATGGGACCTAGCATGTCTAATGATAAATATGCAATTAAAACACGGTTTCTCCATTACATGACCAGTCTCAAGGAATTTATCCCTCATCATCCTTCGACTAGAACTGACCTCAGTCACAAACAGAAACAAATACCAATGTCCAAAGTCATGCCACCACTTCTTTAATGTATGACAGATAACAGAATATGGTTATAGTTAATCACATGGTCATCCAGTAGTCCCCATATACTTTCAGAAGTTCCATGTATCCAAGCACAGAAAAAAGGGAAGTGCAAAGAATGCTCAACATCCTCATCTTGGAATCCTGTCTCTATTCTGACTAGCAGCTTCTCTCTAGGGATAACAGGATATTAATAATGTGAATGAAGCTAACATTAATCACTTTTTTCAGGGTGTGAAAAAATAACAAGCTGAATGGAAATAACCTCTGGTAATATCCATTCCTTCATGGTAACGGGCTCTGCAGTCCCATACAGCTAGAATGATATAACAGTTGGTTATTCCAAAAAGAGCACTCTCCTATTTTCTACTTTTAGAATTAACTCTTCTGCTTATATGTGTTCTTATGCCCACTGATGTTTAAAACCATCACCTGTTCAGAGGTTTGTGCATCATTTAAATAAAATATTGTCTAACGCAAATGAAAATTCTAACACCAAAATCAAGCAATGACTTTTCAACAAGCCAAAATCAAGCAATGACTTTTCAACAAGCCAAAATCAAGCAATGACTTTTCAACAAGCCAAAATCAAGAAATGACTTTTCAATAGGGGGCAACAAAAAATGGAACGTATCACCATCAAATCATGCGAACAACATATGATATTAGACTAGCAGTAATGACTTTTTGAAAATTTTAAGTTTTCACCAGAGAATACTAAAGGGCTTTTTATGTAACCTTTGGATAGTGCTTTTGTTTCAGGAACAACATCTCCAGTAGCAAGGTTGATACGTGAAACAAAACTTGCTCCCACAGATGACATTGTCTCAACTAGTAGCTTTGGAACAAGAGTTCTATAATCATCCGGAAAAGCAACCATACACCTGCAGACAACAGTTTTAACTAGATGCTTAAAATCCAAGAAAATACGAATGAACCTGACAGTATCTAGCAGTACTGGTTGTGTTGTTTCCATTTAGTAGAGAATCATTACAGGAAAAATGAACCAGCTTACATGAAATATTTTGACTACCAAATCTGTTCAAAACGTAGTTGAATTGGGCACAAAGGAAAATAAAAAAACATAAGCACTCTGATTCGCTGCAGGGACATAAGACATAATGTCGCATATACGTTCCGGAAAAGGAAGCAATTCAGATAAACAGATGCTTAGAACAGAAGAGCAAGATGTAGCATATACGTTCCATGACCATGAGAATTATGGAAGTACTCCGACAATAGAAATGGACTACACCATACATTACCATATCACTTTCAGGAAGCCAGTTACATATGTTTATATACACAAAAATCAGACAAATTTGTATTAAGGAGGCTGCCTAGTTCTTACACATTAAATCTTTCAAACATATTTTTAACCCTTAAGAACATTTAGATGTTCCAAAAAGTATGCAAACCTAAACCAACCATACAGTAACTTAGCCATGAAATTCATCAAGTTTGAGAAATGAATGGCTCTTGCTTCTATCCTTTTGACCAACCAACTCAGCGAATGAAAATTTATACAGGGAATATGAAAAGTACCACTTCCATTCTTGTTCGAGGTAGAGTAACAATTCATCATAGAAACTTGGCAACCAACTGGAGAATATAACTGAAGGTGAACTTGATTGAAATTCATTATTACTTGATAGCCTTTCAACCTCATTCTTCTCATTTGCAATCTTATTAGAGCGCTGTCTGGAGTCAAAATCTTCCCAAAGCTGCTTTATGTACTTCAGATGAACTTTTGTATAATGCAACTCTAAGGATTTGAATCTTCCAATACGAATAAGAATTCCACGTAAATCTCTAGCAATATCAATCTACAAAATAGTAATATGTAGAAATTCATACATCAAAACTAATGCGTACGGTTGAAAGAACTACAAGCAATATCAGAAATCAATGGTACAATAAGAAAGCTATGCACAAAAAATATGACCTTGCGATTGGATAATGCATCTGTGAGACGAGGCTGCACCATTGCATCTAATCTATCCTCCAAGACCTCAAGTTGCTTCCTAATGTTTGCAAATTCAGCAACCTGAAAACACAGATTTGAAAATAAATTTTACAGAAAAAGGGAAAAAAAATTCAATTAACAAACTTTATGTGCCTTAACTATGGAAAAAATCATTTGAGGGATATGGGAAAACAAAGCCCACCTCACCAACAGCTGACAAACAATGCCTCATATTGGCCAAGGTTTCAGCGGCACGAGGAAGATCACCACTGGCAAACACATCCTCCACAGTCGAACTTAATTGAGTTAACCCAGCAGCATCCTGCAATTACATATAAAATAAGCATTACATTCATTTGTTAAACTATAATGAAATCTCAAAATACCTAACAGTCTCTACCTGCAATGTCTCATAAGCAGCTTCCATTCTTTGCTTGACAGTATCAACTTTAGCCAAGGCTGATATAGACTCCGCTGAAGACCCCTCTGCCTGCGAGAACAAGATAGTTCCTTGTCAAACAAGTTATAGCTTCAATTTTAGCCGTCAATGAAAACAGCCAATACATTAGAATCTATTTCAGTGAAATATAAAATTCATATTTATTAACATAGAAATGAAACCTAGATTTGTAAAATGAGAATTCGAATATAACAAAATGCTTGATAGCCTAATTATATAAACTTAGATCTCCAATAAAATCATTCAAAATTAAAATTGATAACGAACAGCTACCTTCTTGAGCTTCTGGAGGATTCCGGAGACGGAACCGCGGAGGGAAACAGCGTCGTCGCGAAGACGGACAACGTCTCTGGTGGCGCGTGGGACGCGGAGGAGAGCGGAGGCGCTCTGCTCCTCGAGAGACGCGGAGATTTCTTCGGAAACCATTTGGAGCTTCATTTCGAGATCCACTAAGTGATTGTCGAGTGAATCCTGTGAGTGCCGAGTCTGACACGCCGAATTGATCCATTTCTTCGGGTCGAATTTCTCGTCCGAGAACGGACCTAGATCCAGCATCATGGCTTCCGAGTTAAGCGTGGATCCAGCGAGATGACTCGAGCACGTTACTTACAAACTTGTTATTTTTTTATTTTTTTATTTTTTGCCCTTTTTCGTAGCAGTTAGCGATGGAGTAAAATGGGAGTTTAGGGATAATTTGTAATATTTTAAAACTTTAGGGGTCGAAAAAGGAAATATAAATATTATCAGGGTTCTGTTTTAGGATATTTGAGTGTAAGGGTTTCATGTTCTTTCAGTCTAGGCCAAGGATTTCCCAGTAACCATACACTATCTCACGGGCCGCGGTGTGGAGTGTCCTTCGAGAATTATCCACAACAGAATTTCTTTCGAGAACCTTCTCTAATTCTCGGACCTTCCACTCCCTCGTATAAATAGCAACTCACCTGTCACGGCCGTTTCGTCTTTAGCAAGAAATCCATAGCAGTCACAAAAAGCTCGCTCAAATTTCTTACCTCATTTCGTGCTTTATTCAAGAATCAGCTCGATGGCATCCTCTCTCGCTCTCAAGAGGCTTGTTTCTTCAAGTATCATCCCGAGGGTCCTTCCTCGCACCGTTGCTCCCTCAGCTACTTCTGCATCTCGCTTCTTCAACACCAACGCTGTTCGTGAATACGATGATGGCGGAGATGACCGTGATCTCGCCATGGGCCGCCGTTCCGCTCGCTCTTTCCCTCGCCGTCGTGACGACTTCTTCTCAGGTAGTCGTCTTCTATTTCCCGTTCCGAGCTCTGTTCCCACTTACATGCTAATCTTATTTTGCTGTTGAACTAATAATTACTTGGTGGCAGTTTAGTCTGAGAGAGGTGAGGGAAAAAAAAAAAAAACTCACAAGAGCTATTTTGCTTGCTATCAGAAAACGGTTAATTCATTTTCTTCTAAAATGAATTTAAACAATATATTTTTAAAAAATAATTGTAAATATTTTGCCAGTTCGTTCAATTAAATTATTGATTTACAAATTAGGCGATGTGGTTTTGCATACAAAGCTCGTTGACTAGATTCTGTTTTTTTGGTTTCTGTGATATAATTGACATTTATTTCGTGGTGAAATAGATGTGTTTGATCCATTTTCGCCGACAAGGAGCCTCAGCCAGGTCCTGAACTTCATGGATCAAGTGGCGGAGAACCCTTTCTTCACCGGCTCACGTGGTGGGCTACGCCGAGGCTGGGACGCTAGAGAAAGTGATGATGCATTGAACCTCAGCATCGACATGCCGGGGCTGGGTAAGGAAGACGTGAAAGTCTCTCTGGAGCAGAACACTCTGGTCATCAAAGGCGAGGGCGGAAAAGAAGGAGAGGATGAAGAGAGCGTGCGGAGATACACTAGCAGGATTGATTTGCCAGTGAAACTTTATAAGACTGATCAGATCAAGGCTGAGATGAAGAACGGTGTGTTGAAGGTGACAGTGCCTAAGGTGAAAGAAGATGAGAGGGCTGATGTGTTCAATGTCAAGGTTGACTAAAGAGTTTGCTTTAGTAGTAGCTTTTTTCTGTCCAGGATATTGAGTGAATAATTTTGTGTAGTTTTTAGAGTCTTTATGTGAGCTAGCAGTTACAAATCGGTTATGAAATGGTGGTTTTCAAGTTTGAACAATCGTGTTACTATGAATAATTGCATATAATTTTAAGATTATTTATTTTCTTTGGGTAAAGCTTATGGAATATTACTTCTAAATGCATCAACTATGCACAATAATCATAAGGCAAAACTTACATAAATGGGAGAGGAATGGGTTATATAGAGCAAATTATTTATGACGCAAGTTTATTCTTATGCACCTACGGGTCTGCTTATGTTACATTCGTTGGAAATAACAGCAACGACATGGTCACTTTCTGCACCTGTAATTTGTTTCGGTTTAAGTTCGTTCGGCCACTTTTTGCACCTGTAATTTGTTTCAGCTTAAGTTCGTTCTCATTCGTTGGATTTAGAAATTGTATATCTAATGATACTAAATGGCAGGTTGTTTGTTACAGAGAATGTAATATAGGCGCTGCCTGCACCTTAACATGACATTGAACAAATCGAACCGGCACAAGATGTCGGTAACAATTTATTTTCTCATTTGAGCAACCGTGATAACTTTTGCTCCATCCTTTCTTTCTATTACGTTACCTTTTGAAAATTCTACTAGAAGGATAGAAAAGGATAGAAACAAAGGTTGGGAAGTGTTTTTTTTTTTTTTTTTTTTGGGTAATTTTGCACATTGAATTTCTAAAATCGGTAAGAGTATAATTTAGAATCATATTCATTTTGGTTCTTTTGTTATTAAATAAAGATTTGACGGGAATGGCGATAAACGCGTAGATGTTGAAATGAAGGAGAAGGGTGAAATTATTTCGCTTATGAGGGGTGTAGGATATATTTTCAAAAGGCCAACTTGAACATTTTCATTTTTGTAAGGAATTGATTGTAATTTCCCGAATGCTAGCGTGGGCTGAAGGACAGCGCATCAAATAAATTCTCTAATTTTGAGTTTTTTACTCCCGGATATAAAAATACAGTTTCGTCTTCAGCAAGCAAGTCTACAGACGCTACTCAGTACTCATTACAAAGCAACTCTCAGAGGCCAGAACCAGCTCAATGGCGTCCTTTTTCGCTCTCAAGAAGCTTGTTTCTTCAGGCATTCCTCCCAGGGCTCTCCGCAGCATCATCAGCTCCTCGGCTACCTCTGCATCTCGCTTCTCCTACAACACCAACGCGTTTCGCGAGTGCGACGACGATGACGGCGACGACCGTGAGTTTGACTTTGAAAGCCTTTCAGCTCGCTCTTTTCCTCCTAGTTTCTTCCCAGGTTATCGTCTTCTGTCTACAAGTTCTCTCATTTAAAATGGCCATTTTAAAGTACTCTTCAGAAAAAAAAAAAAAAATCTTCAAAAGTTTCTAAATTTTTACTACTTTCTTTCTTGCAAATATCGTCTTTCTATTTATTTTTGAAAAACAAATTCTAAAAAATACTCTTGTGAAGAAAGTCTCCAAATTTTTACTCTTTCTGACAAATATCATCTTTAAATGTTCATTTTTCCTTTTCAAAATAATTTCAAAAAAATTTAAAAAAAAAAACTCTTTTGAAGAAAGTTTCTAATATTTTTACTACTTCTTTCTTACAAATGTCGTCTTTATATTGAAATAATAATTTTAAGCAACAATACTCTTGTGAAGAATGTTTCCAAATTTTTACTCTTTTCTTAAAAATGTCATATTCGGGTGTGAATTTTGCTTTTTAAAATAATTTCAAAAAATATATATAAATATTCTTTTGAAGAAAATAACTAAATATTTACAGTTTCTTTGTTAAAAATAACCATCTTTAAAATATTCTTTTCCTTTTTTTGAAAAATACTCTTTTGAACTCAACTTTTGGATACTTTCTTTTTTAAAAAAATATCGTTTTTAAATTTTTTTTTTTAATTTCTTTTCGTTTTTGAGAACAGCTTTCCAAAATGCTCATGCAGGTACCAAACTCACCCTTACTAATCGTATGCCTGACTTGTCTAAATTTATAATTAGCATTAATAGTTACTCAAGGTTGACTTCAGAGCAGAGAGCTCTGTTATATATGCATGTGAAAATTTCAAGTTGTGTCTTTTAATTCAATTAAATTAACAAATTAGAGTGCACTGAGTCTGTGTTTTTGTTAATTATCTCAGGTTTTAAGTTTTTAGAACGATGACTTCTTGACTCTGTTATTATGCTCTCTCTATGTTTTTGATTTACACATTGACATTCATTTTATTTTGTCTTGTAATTAGTTTTTTAATATGGTATACGAAATTGTCATCGGCCTTATCATGTTCTCTGGTATGCAACATGTTCTTAAAACTTCTCATTTTAGTAATAACATTCAATTAAATGACTGAGTTACAAATAGACTGAATGGCTGTGTGTTTGGTTGGAGTTGCTTGGTAACAAGATCGTTGATTAGATTGTTAATAATCGGGGGATGTGTTGGATAATCCATTCAAGGTTTTTGTTATTGGTTTCTTTGGTGTTTATCAAATTTTGCTTCAATCTTTGTTGGAAATTGACATTTATTTTATAATGCAATAGAACTGTTCGAGCCATTTGAGCCATTCTCACCAACAAGGAGCCTGAGTATGAACCAAATGGGAGAATGCCCCGACTTTGCTGGAGAACGTGGTGGACTTCGACCTGGCTGGGCTGCTAAAGTAACCGAAGATGCACTGAACCTCAGCATCGACATGCCAGGGCTCGGCAAAGAAGATGTAAAGGTCTCTCTGGAGCAGAACACTCTGGTCATCAAAGGCAAGGGTGGAAAAGAAGGCGGTGATGAAGAGAGCGCGCGGAGGTACACTAGCAAGATCGGGTTGCCCGAGAATATTTTTAAGACTGATCAGATCAAGGCTGAGATGAAGAACGGTGTGCTGAAGTTGACCTTGCCTAAGATGAAAGAAGATGAGAGGACTGATGTGCTCCATGTCAAGGTTGAGTGAAGGGCTAGCTAGCTTGGTAGTTGATCTCAGGGTTCTCAGATATGAGTGAATAATTTTGTAGTAAAAATGGTTTCTGCACTCTTAACGATCTCACAAACTGGTCCTGAAATGTTGTTGAAAAGGTTGAGCTATTTGATAGTGAAGCTATTAAGGTTTAGTATGTTATTTTGGAGTTCACTTATTTTGCTTGGTTATCTGAATTTATTCTATATTTCTTAAGCTCCTTGTGGACAAATAAGTCATCACAAATCCGGCAGAGGTTCAAGAGCACGGGACACCAATTGCTCCTTCATTTCAAGTTTGGAATAGCCTTCTGGCAAAATCGGGTTTGGTTCATTTATTTTTTGGAAAATTGTAGCCGAACCAAGAGCCGATCCTTTCATAACCAAATTGAATTAGTGATTAATAAACCATATTTATGTTCAGGGTCAAATAGTGATTCAACGTCCTTATCTTCGCGAATGCTCTACTCGTCACGATCTCCAATTTGCTATATATTCAATGCTAAATCACCAACCAATATAGCTTGCCTAATGCCTACTGACTACTCAGTTACCAAGTTTATGAATTCTAAGTTCCTGCCAAGAGCTTTCACTAGAGCATTCATTAAACACTTCTGCGCTTGCATAAAATAGAAGGATAATATTTATCTATGGGGTTCTCGAAAATATAATTTTGGGCAGTAAATGAAAATAAATAGCGAAAGTTTTAGAAATCTTAGATCAGCTTTATTTAAAAATGAGAATAAAAAAGAAATATTGAAATTTAATTATCTCACTTATAGTTTCAGAAATAATTTGGTGAGATAGAAGTCACAAACATTATCTTAGAAACAAACAACTGCATCAACAACTTTTATTTTATTAAAGATTTTTAAAACACTCCAATTGTGATGTCTCTAATCAATCACAAAAATTTGTTTAGAAATGAGAGAAATAATGGAGAAATATGAATGCTAGATCATGATAATTCATTCCACTAAATAAAATCATCATTATCTTTTTAACAATGACATCAAATATTATTATAAACTAGAACTACCTACTAAACCATTGTATATTAGATGTAATCTTATCACTCCAATTATTTATTAAAAATTTTGAATAAATAAATAACCTACTTAATTTTGTCTTTTAACAAATTAATCTCATTTTGATCAAATCAAATGACAAATTGTGAGGTTGTTTTTGCGACATGATTTTATGCTTTTTCTTAATTCATATTAGGCCCAACACAAGCCCAAAATTCTATAGCCAAAATTAGTTCAGAGATTCATAATCATTTATGAACCAAAACATGTTCATTATGATCATTTACATATTCAATCTTAAAATTAATATTTAATTAAGATATTAAGAAAGTCATTTTGCTCCTTAAACTATTTATGGAACATGAAATTTTCTATCTTAAATTATATTTAAGATTTGTATTCATTTTCTAATAAATTATAACATAAATAATGATTTTCCTAAAATTAAGAAATTTAACTTCTTATTTTCTAGTAGCCCCCAAGGCCATAGTCGGATTGGCTGCCATAGTCGGTTCTAGATTCGTAGCGACCCGGGTTCGAGTCTTGGGGGTGGGGAGGGGGTAAAAACTCTTTGGGCTTGCCCACCCTCCCTTTGAAAAAAAAAACTTCTTATTTTCTAGTAATTCTTTTTTATTTCTATTAAGTTTGTGACCTTTTAAGTTCTCTATTATACTGTAGTAAAATTATTTTAATGATAACTTATTAAAAGATGATAAACTCTTTAGTTATCAATTGGAACATTTCTAATGATTTTAAGATGCATTGCTAATACATTTTAGCAATAAGGATCTTAAGGTTCCTAAAATCATGAGTGACATCTAACAGTGTTTCGTTATTATCTAAATAATAAGAATTGTTAGATTTATAGAACTTATTTAATTATTTTTTTATGTTCTGATCTTTTCATTAGACATGTTTAAAGAAAAGCACGATTGTTTAATATGTTAAGCACTTATGTTTTATCTAAAAATAAATTGAAATGAACTTGACATAAAAAATATAATTTGAATTCTTTCAAAAATATTTCATCTTGGTTAAGGATTTCTCATGCCAATCCATATTAACTTATAGAAGACATGTTTTTGTTAATTACAAAGTGATAAATTTCATATTGGTCATATATTTGTCTCCATACACAGCCAACCATAAAAACTACTGTTAGATCTCTTCCTTAATTAGGAATAAATCCTTATGTTTTCACATAACATAAATATCTATGTATAAAACATTTTCGATGCCTCAGGTCTAAAAATCATTACTAAACGTAATGTCTATCACAATGTCTAATAAGTCATTAACACACAAGATTATATAATTTACTACTATTTGGTCAAGTTCAGTAAACTTGTTCTTGCAACAAATACCTATGTATTTGACTCAGCATCTCATGTTAATAATATAAAACTTACTGTATATTTTAATATCGCTTACCATAAAGGAATCATAACACATACTAGTATTTATAGGAACTTTTTTATATCTAATCATAAGTCCACCAATAGGAACTATTTTAGAAGTATAGTTCGAATAATACACGTTTCATATTCTCGATAAACTCGAGAATGTATTCCTTAACTATTTTGTTTCTTAGACTATATTCATCAATATAATTTATAAATATGAATAACTTTGTTATTTTATAAATATCAAAATAATAATAAAATACAATAATTTCTTAAAAGTAAGGATCACTCGATTGGCTTTCAGGGCATATCAATAACATCATACACCAGCTTTCTTCTACTGAGAATTGTATGATTACTCATTGCATATTTTGATTTACAACACCTTTTAACTATCGTCGAACATGCTATAATGAATACATAAGCTTGATTATCACAACAAAAGATCTAAAAATCATATTTTTTGCCACATCTACTTCTTACAACCACGAAGATCAACAGAGAGTTTTGAAGTTTTGATGAAGCTAATAATACACATGATGGCCACGTAATGCATTGCAAACGAAAGTAACTTCACGGTGACATCTACATATTTCACAAAACAACTCGATATCGTCAAATTCACAGGGCCACCCTACTTTTAGCCGGTGGTTTTTTCGTGAATGACATTTATTCAACTTTGGCTTCAAGTAATAATTTTTCCAAAGCGTTTGCATTATGCTCTTGAGCTTATTACGACATTGGCTTAATCCTTTTGCTCTATACACTTTGTCAAGATGTTGCATTCCTTTTTGGTTGGATTCATCATCATCATCATCATCTTTACAAAGGAAAATGACACCAAGAATATATGAAGCCCCAAGATGTCCTGATTTTGTTGCTCTATCCAAAGAGGCGACCCCAGCTTCCAAATTTGAGTAACTAAAGAATTCAACCTAAGAGAAAGAGCAAATTCTTCTGATATTTCTCAATTGAAATGGTAAAATAAAGAAGAGAAAATAATAAAGTTAATTTTGAGGGTATAAATAAATTTATACCACTCCTTGCTTATACAAAGCTTCCGGATTTCCACTGTCCCTACATTTCTCCAAGAAGGAATAGTTTGTGTGCCATGGCATTGCTGGAATTTTCTCAATGGATGCTTGCCGAAGAACGTACTTATCAAAGGCTATTTCATTAAACACCTTGCAACTGTAATGTTTATTTGTCGTCCATGCGTGCATAGAGCATATTAATCACCCTAATGTAAAGAAATGAGAAGACAAAAACATAGCAAATTAACCTGGACAACAAATTTTACGCACCTTAACCCTGCATTGAGCAAGTCATCCAATGAATAGGCACCAACACTGGCCAAAATTTCTGATAACAATTCATCTGGAAGTGAGAATATAGAGCGAGTTCTAAACATTCTGAGTTTTCAATGATTGAGCAACCATGGATTCTTTCTACCTTCTTTAATGTGTGTATGTACGAGAATTGAGTTTCTCTGTTCCGAGAATTGAGAGAGAATTTTGTAGTGCCGGAGTCTGATTTGTGCCACGTGTTGCATGGTTAAAAAAGATAAGATAAAATATATACATGCATACATGTCTCCGCGTGTGTTTATATATACATCGTCTTAGTAAAAATATCCTAATTTTAGTTTATTAAAGTGAAGATATCAGTAAAATATAAAAAATATTAATTTTAATTTATTAAAAAGTGTATATTTTTATTTATTAGCGTATTAAAATTTATATTTTTTTAGATATTAAAACAAGATAAAGATGCTTTCGCTAGAGATTTATTATATATATATATATATATATATATATATATATGAATGAACGATGATGCTTGGTGTTTCCATCCCTCTAGCCAACTGATCATAGGAAGTACAAGCATGAATTTTTGTCATTAATCAGACCAAAAACGAACATTGCTTGCAGAATATTCTTCATTAAATTAATTAACTTACGTAAGGAAACAATGACCTAATCCACTAGCTTAATTGATAGCTTAATTTTTGCGTAAATTTAACTTTTTTTTATAGATAAGATGTAAATTCAACCTAATTCATTAAAAATTATTGAAATCAAACATGGGAGATCACACACATTTTGTCTTCAATGCTTCGGGGGTTTTGGGCCTCAATTGTTCTTTATGTAGATAAAGCTCAAGTCCAACCCATTAAATCTCAAGAGGATTTATATTCGTGGGTTGGTGTCTTCTTGGGGTCGCTTAATCATCCATTCTTCCTAACTTTGTTTTTCCTTTTTTAATATTACATTTACAAAACGTCGGTAGTATAAGAATTGAAAATACATCTTATCCATAATTTATTTACCATGAAAACACTTAAAATCTTGACTCTGAAAATAAAATAAGAAGTTACTCGATTATAAAATGATTTCTATATGAAAAATGAAGTTGAGTTTGTAGAAACATACTCGTTATATTTAACCATCTTCTTTTCGATGTCTATATAAATCAACTATTAAGGTATGTTTATTTATTAGAATGAGAGTGAGAAGCGCACAATCTTCACACTTCAGTGTTTACTTACCTATTTAAGAGTGGGAGGTGAAAGTTTCGCTCCGTGAATTTCATCAACTTTTAGAATAAGTAATGGATTCCCATTCCCATGACCTTTTTTTTTAACTCCTTATTAAATATTATAAAATTATATTTATTCAATAAAATAATATTAATTTATTTTAAAATATTATTATTATACTATTTAATAATATTACGTTTATTAAAAATAATAATATTAAACTTATTTAAATATAATATTATTGTATTTAGTTAAAAATAATAATTTACATTGATCCTAAGTTAAACTTACTTAAAATTAATATTATAATATTCATAGAAAATTAATAATATTAATATATACTATCTTTATTTAAAAGTATAATAGTATTATATTTTTTTAATAGTAATAACTAATAATAATAAATAGTTTATTCTAAGAAAATATTAATTTTGTACTATATTAATAATAATAATTTTTCATTTGTGTTGATAAAATTAAAATTAACAAAAATTATGATAACATAATTAAAATATTATTATTAATTTATGTAATTAAAATTAATAATAAAATAAATAGTTTCTTTTACAAATCTATTTTTTATTCACTTTGTAATTCAAACTACAATTATTTAAATAATAGTAAAACTGTAATTTAAAATAATTTACTCACAATTCAAAACAAAGTAAACACATAAACTGGATTCTAATTCTTATTCTATACTCTTATTCCAGTGTAAATAAACAACTTACTTCTACTCTCATTTCACACTCACAATCTCAAGATTTTCACTCTTTAAATTTCTCATTTTAATTCAAAAAATAAAAGCTACCTTAAAATCTTCATAAGTATTTAACAAGAGAATATTGATACACAGACAAAGATGGAATATAACTTTGTACCTCAACTGATGATACAGATAATCCTGGGAGACATTATCATATCATGTTTTAAATAAGTGGAAATATAAAATTAATTCTAGCTTTATAAACATATCATTATTAATTACATAATTGTGTAAATACCATTCAAGATGAGTTGATAAGTTTTAAAAAATAATGTTATATTTACTTAATTAAAATACTTAGATGACATTTCTTTTTTTATATGAAATATGAATATATCTGAATTAGTTTAAATTCTGAATATAAATGAATATCATAATCTGAATGATGTATTTTTCTTTTGAATTACTGAAAATAAATAGTAAGTTGTTTATTTTTTAACTTAAAAATTTTGAAAACTAGTATGTTTACATTTATATCCTTACATATTATAAATATTAAAAAAATAATAAATATTTCAAATAACTTAAATAAGATAATATATTATCATAATATAAATTATATTCAGTTGAATACAATACTTTATATTCTAAATTAGTATATGTTAATCAATTTGATTGTAGTTTATGATGTTTTTATATAAAAAATATTCATAAAAATTATGAGGATAAATAACGCTATTTTGAAGAAAATAAAGAAAATTAAAATAATAATAGTCTACCACTATATTATCATAGGTTATGAAATATATAATAATATAAATTCTTAAATTTTATTGAACGCTGACTTGGGGAGCCCCTCTTTTCATTTTAGATGATCTGCTTTTTATTTTTGGGATGGATAAACAACTTATTTCTATGGAGGGTGGTATAAGCGAAGCCGGTCCTTCGAACCGACCTCTAATGACTAAAATTGCTATCGATCTGAATCGACCTCCGGCCCTGAGCACTAAGAATGACAATTAATTAATTAGATATAGATATTTTAGAGACTATCTTTTAATGATATCATTAATATTTTTTAGACTAAACAAAATTTTTTTTAAAAAAATTAACTTAATAATTTAATGGCCGAAGTTTTTTATTAAGTTGACAAAACAAATGAACTTAATAACTTAACCGATTAAAATTTAGTCATTAAATTAAAAAAAAATGCCTCTTAATTTATATCCCAACCAATATAACAAATAACACATTATTTATTATAAATATCTCAATTGAATAAACATATCATCATATAATTTTAAATATCTACTAATCATGTAAGTTTTTTATCTATTTTAGAATCTTATAGATAAGGTTTCATGTCACAACATCATTCTAAAGAATAAAGTCAAGAGGAAGTGATGTTTGCTTTTCTTAGAACTAATAGACCATATATAAGGCCAATAGATTATTAAAGCTTATGCCGCTAAAGTTATTATAGTCAATTCTGAAAGGCTACGCCGGCAGTTTTTAGAAGCTGAATTGCCTTCCATTCATCTACTACTCATCAAACACTAACGCTATTGTTGCGACAAGAAAGTTGCCATTACTCGCCAACCACTAAAGTTGTAGACAACTTAGCACAATATACAACTCAATAATGGATCCTTTAACTTTTATTATTATTATTATTACATGATATTATTATTTATATTATAATTTATATTATATGAGATTATAATTGATATTTAGAAATTAAATTATTACTAAGACTAATTTACGTTAATTTTCATGAAATACTGCTTAAATTTTAACCCTCACTAATATTTAAAAGATATTTACTCCACTCAAACAATATCTACTCCACTTATATTTAATAAATGAAAAAATTGTATGTACTCAATAATTGAAAAATGAAATACTCCACAATACGTTTGTGGGGATTTGAATTACTGCTGTCACATTTAAAGAATAGCATATATGACCACCGTACATTTTGGCCTAGTGACTCTTTTTTCTATTAACTTTAAGTGGATTTCATTTATTTCTATCTATTCCTTCAACTGTAAAAGAAATCTTAATCATATATCTTGAATAGCAATTGTATCAAGAATAGTTTTAAAATTTTTAGGGGTTATGTCTAATTAGATATTCAATTCACAAAATAAGTGACTTCTGTTTTACTAATTAATATAAGACATACTCCATAAATTTTCTTAAGATAAAATTACTATTGTACCTCAATCCTTTTGTCTAATATACTTAAATTATTCTGCTACTACATTTTGACTACTAAATTTTAATTATGGTACAATTTATTAAATCATATAAGTAAGGATCGAACTCTCAACTTCAAAGGCATCTACTAATTGGTGATTGTATTTATTTATGGTAACTGATGCAGTTATTAATAAGTCACAATAATTTTGAATATTGTCAATACATTACCCAAGTCAAGTCTTAACATTATACATATCCTTTCATGGACCATCCATTCATACATACTTTATCTTTTAGCTTGTATTTTTCTACTTCGATTTTATTAACTGAAATATTTAATTTGTATGGATACATGGGGGTGGCAAAATGTACATGGCCCTTAACAATTGTGACCTATGCTTCCAATTAATCCACATCAACGCAAAAATACAAGAGCTATAAATTAAATCAAAGTAATGGGCAATGCAACTTATAAACTGCATATTGCCACACAAGGAACTTTCTGTGTTCTTTCTCGATGTTCCTTTCGATCCAAACTCCTGAAAACCGACAAGTATTCTTAACACAGCCACGTATGTCATCTGCCCACGTGTAGTCCGATGATTGCGTCTTCGTCCAATCAATTATGATCCATCATTTCTCCACGTCACGCGACAGCGTGGCTGATGGGGCCCGGGATATTTGGGAGGCGGATATGCGCGTTATGTTCTAGGAATAATTCTTTATGGATATTCGAATATGCTTTTCCCTCCACAACTGTCAACCCGCCCCTTTCGATTGTTGAAAACGGTGGCTCATGCGAAATTACTTTAATACCCCTCATCGTGTCAAGTTGCTAGTTGGTGAATTTTGTTTGAAGTGACGAAATTGCCCTTTTTAATAATAATGGACGAGCTTTAAAGATTATTAAAAACAGGGAAATAAGAAATTAACTCGAATAATTGTGGAAAGGATGATTCGAAAAAACAAAACAAAAAGAGGCATCTCGATGGTGCAAAAGAAAATTATGGTTGATATTGATTATGTTTTCATTATCAACCATTAAAATAAAAATAAAAGCTAAGACCTAATTCTACCCCACAAATTAGATTTTAGTTTAAAAAAAAGCATGCAACATGTACAAATATATATGATCAAATTTACACGTCCGTCAATTGCCAAATGCATCCCAAATGCAAAACAAAAAACCAGAAAAACGACACAATCCCATTAAAGATTCAAGAAGCTCATTCCTAATCTCCTGGCTTTGAAATGTTTAATCTTCTTCAGATTATTAAAGTTCATATGCTATAAACTTTTTGAACAACTGTTTTTTACAGGTGCAATCTTACATCCCCTTCGTTTTCACCACAACCCTTGCTTCAGTAAATGTAAATTAAAGAATATGAGTACAAAATTATTCATCAATTCTCAAGACAAAATCAAACCCACAAGTTAAAAGTAAAGAATATAATAAATGCATGCTTTATTAATTACTTGACCGCTTTGTACTGCTGCAGTCCTAATAAGTTTTGATTGACATTTCATGACAAATTGCCCCGCGTATTCACTCCAATAAAGTAATGAGCAAAATGGCATATTAAGATTTATTATGAACATGGAGTGGACTTCAGTGCTTTGAGCCAATTGAACATGAACAAGTGGAAAGCTTGGGTCACTAACCTTACTTTTAAGTTAAGGTACTTCCTAAATTGTGTTCATACATAATTATTTAATCGCATTATGTTTGAGGCTAGCGATATATATATAGTTTGAGGCTAGTTAATATATATATTAGTAGATAAAATTAGGGATCAGTTCAGAGATAAAATATATATATATATATATATATATATATATATATATATATATATATATATTTTATCTTTTAGCTTGTTATTGATTTTAATAAAATTAGAGATTCTTAATTGAAATATTTCTAATAATAAAAACACTAATATATTATATGATATATATAATGAATTAATATTTTAAATAAATACTATCTAATAAAAATATTTTTAGTTTAATAAAGTAAATATATCACTAATAAAAAAAATTATAAATTTTAATATATTAACAGATAAAAAATTAAAATATTTAATGTATTAAAATTTATATATATTTTTAAATATTTTAATGGTACAAATGATTATAAATGTAGAGAAATAAACACATGATGTACCCTTAAATTAAGTCTAGTAACCACCGCTTAAATTTTAAATATTGAAAGAAAAATAAACTGAACCTTATATTTAGTGATGAGCGAGGCAAGTATAGCATTAAAAACTTCTAAAAAATTTACTAGAAAATAATAATATTAAAGAAAAAAAGTATGCTAACATCATAGTCGGTTTCACAGCATTCAATAATGTCGGTTGTGTAATTGAGATGAATTGATTTTAATTTTTTTATAGATAATGAATAATACACGCCAGACGAACAAAAGGCCAGCGTTTTAATCGTCTGCATTACCCTGCACAATGAACACATTGATTAAACATTTGATTGGGTAATAAGAAAACTAAGTGAGTTCAGTTGTGTTGTGTTAGAAATATGGCATAAAGAAAGTATGAATTGATTAATGCAATTATTTTGCAGTGTTGGGAATGAGTCCTGAAAATTGACAAAAGCAACAGCCGGTCCAAAAGTCAAAGCTATAGCTTGTAACTAACATGAAACTTCTGGTTCTATAACTTCCAATTAAGAAAGAGTGAAAACTTTTAGTCGGTGCAAATTTTTTAAATAATATATAAATGAGTAACTTTCTTTTCCGTATGCGTAGAGATGTGTTCATCTATTTAAAAACAAATTTATTATAAGTGATTTATTTTAAAACAAATTTATCTTGAAATTATTTTTTTCGTATTATTATAATTGATCTATTTCAAAAAAAATTGCAAAAGAATCAATTTTTTTCAAATACGAGCACAAATAATGCTTAAATATTTTACCGTGTATTACGCAACCCATGAAATTAAAATTTTAATATTTTACAATTATTATTTTTTTGAAGAAGACGATTGAGTTAATAATTTCTAATAGATAAAATGACAAAAAAAAAAAGAAAAAGAAAAATAAAGGACTTGATTTGATAATTGATGTATGCATGTCTAGTCGTCTAGAAACGGAAATCGTGCATGCGTACAATTTCCTTGAAAAACCAACACCTGCTGACATCATCAGCTACAGCGTCTTTTAAAAATATTTATTAATCGACTAATGACGGGGCCAGGGGTGATTTAGTAAAATCACCTAGCTTAGTCCAAAGTTCAAAGCAGAAACAGAAGGGAAATTAACCGTCCAATGATCGTAAGTAAATGAAGGGCAAGATAGTAATTTCTTGACATTAAATTAATATTAACGCCAAGCATAAGAATCAATCCACCCTGGTTCCCCACAAGCCAGTTGCTTCATTGAAGCATTTTTGTTCGTTAAGGAACTGCAAAGCAAAAACAACGAAGCTTGGAGGGTCTAGATAGAGAAAAAAACGGTAATAAATTTAGAGAGAGAAAGCGCAGGTTCAATCAAAATCAACTCAACTAAACCAGCGACTGGTATGTTTTCCCGATACCCTTTTGTTCATATGCTTGTTTTTATTTTTAAAAATTTGTTCTTTGACTTTTGCATCGTCCATTGATTCACAATTCAGTTTCCTTGTGATGTTAACTTTGTTTTTTTTTTTGGTTTCATAAAGGGAAAAAAATGAACAAGAAGAAAATTTGACAAATGAGTTTGTCATCAAATGACTTGAAAGCATCTTTCTTGTGTCTAAAACTTGTTTTTTTTTTCACTTACCTGTTTCCTTATTTAAATTGGTTTCCATTTGAACTTTTCTTATTGATTTTATAGATTTTAAATATTCATGGTGGAAAAAAATTCTGATAGATTTATGTATCCCCACTATTGATTGAGATCCAATTACTGTAAAGAGGAGGTGATTGATAAAAGGGCAGAATTTTATGAATCTTGAGTAATAATACTATTATTAGTAAATCAATTAGTAAATTGATTTCTGTCATTTGAATTGGTTTGCAGTAGCTTAACTTTACTAGTCTAAATGAATCTAACAAGAAATTCACGTATCCCCTTTTCAGCTTGCTGTTGTTGATTTTTAGGAGGAAGTTGAGAAGTTGCTTCTTCCATATATTCTGTATTTTTAGAGTCAATATCAAACATGGGTTCATTAGCAGAACCGGCACCGGGGAGAAATAACAGAAAGCCCCTTGGAATTCGATTCTTAGAGTGCATAAAGGGTAGAAATCTTTCTTTCAAGAACCATCAAGCCATTGTCCTAATTGTAACCTTTTTCGCATACACTAGCTATCATGCTGCAAGAAAAACCACTAGCATCGTCAAGAGCACGCTTGATCCCCAATCTTCAGATACGAGCTTGAAGGTCTTGCCTTGGAGGATAAGTTACCTCCAAGAACCTGCAGAAAGTAGGAAATTGTCATGGAAGCTTGGAGATGGATGGGCCCCATTTAATGGATCAGATGGGACAGCCTTGTTGGGTGAGCTTGATCTGGCTTTCCTTTCCATCTATGCGTTAGGAATGTTCTTCTCTGGACACCTGGGTGATAGACTGGATTTAAGGATCTTTCTAACTGTGGGAATGGTTGGAACTGGTTTGTTTACTTCACTCTATGGCGTAGGATATTGGGGAAATGTCCATAGTTTCTACTACTACTTAGTAGTGCAAATGCTGGCCGGTTTGTTTCAATCAACTGGCTGGCCTTCAGTTGTTGCAGTGGTAGGCAACTGGTTTGGGAAGAGTAAGAGAGGGTTGATTATGGGTATATGGAATGCTCATACATCTATTGGGAACATTACAGGTTCTTTGGTTGCATCTGCTCTATTGACCTATGGTTGGGGTTGGTCCTTTGTTGTGCCGGGTCTTATAATTGCTTTTGTTGGCTTGATCGTTTTTCTCTTCCTCCCTGTTAATCCTGAAACTGTTGGCGCTGATACAATTGAAGATGATGAATCACTTTCTCCGAAGAAGATTGGGGAGGGAGTAACAGAGCCCTTATTGAGACCAGAAACACAGATTGAGGAGAAAGCAGTTGGGTTCATAGAAGCTTGGAAAATTCCAGGGGTTGCTCCATTTGCTCTTTGCCTCTTCTTTGCCAAATTGGTTGCTTATACATTTCTGTATTGGCTTCCTTTCTATGTTAGCCATACAGGTATATTTTAACTCAATGTTTTCTCTATCTGGTGGTTTAAATTTTTAGAGCATTCACTGATCAATACTTACTCATGTTCATTAATCTTACAGCTATAGATGGGAAGTATTTGTCCAGTGAGATGGCTGGAAACCTTTCGACATTGTTTGATGTTGGAGGTGTGCTTGGAGGGATCCTAGCTGGCCACATTTCTGATCACCTAGATGCCAGAGCAATAACAGCAGCAAGTTTCATGTATTGTGCAATCCCTGCTCTCTTTTTCTACCGTAGCTATGGTCACCTCTCCTTGGCCTTAAACATTGCTCTTATGTTCATCACTGGCATGTTTGTAAATGGCCCCTATGCTCTGATAACAACTGCTGTCTCAGCTGATTTGGGAACCCACAGTTCATTGAAAGGTAATTCACGGGCACTGGCTACTGTGACTGCAATCATAGATGGAACTGGCTCTGTTGGGGCTGCCATTGGGCCCTTGATGACGGGTTATATTTCCGCTATGAGCTGGACTGCCGTTTTCACAATGCTGATGGCAGCAGCTCTAGTCTCTGGGCTGCTTCTGACTAGGCTTGTTGTGGCTGAGGTGGCAGCAAAGTTTGCTGAATCAAGTTCACAAGCAAGGAACCAATCAAGGTCTCAAGCAGGGGTTCTGGATGTATAATGTATATTACAAAGGGGTGATCTGAGAGTTCTACTTATGTTGTATATTTTGTGATGCTCACCGTCTTATGAACACTGATGATCATAAGATGAAGAAGGGAAAATCCTTCGGTTATGGTAGAAAAATTGGAGAGGATGGTTTTTGATTCTTTTCCAGATCTTAGTTCCTTATCTAGAGGGGAGAAATTTGGAGAAAGGAAGTAAGGGAATTATGTTTCATGGTGTTTGTCTGTCTGTATATACAATTTTTTGTATCTTATATATCAATTTCAGCATAGCATTGTTGTGAAAGGGTGTTTATGTTTTCGGGTTCATTAATCCCCGGGCCTTCTTCTGAACAATTTTAAGTTGAAAGGAATCAATGATGATGCCTTGGGGCTGTTTGTACTCAGAACATGGACTCAAGTATTGGCATTTGGCAATGAATGTGAAAGGGAGAGAGATAAATGAGATAAAGAGCTTAAAGTGGTCAATTTCATGAGAAATTGACATTTAAATCAAACAGAAGAAAGCAAAAATGGCCATGTGAGATCATAATCCACAAGAGTTTGAAAACAAAATTCTTTGGGCTTCACTTTCAGACTTTCACTAGCCGAATCGTGTGGCGTGCAAACAAAAATGTGTGTGTAGAGTGTAAACGTTACTGCGATCTTTAGAAAGGATGCCTTGGGACCCAGATGAAAACAGATTTTCCCCAAGTCCATACTTATGCGACAAAAAATTTCTACCTAATTCTGACACCTATAACAAAATTGAAGTTGTAAACTGACGATGCAGGTCACTTTCAATTTCGCTAATGGTTTAGTCAGACAATCATATCCCATTTGGGCAATTGGAGGAATTTACCAAGTGTAAAAGCAACCAATCAGTCTTAATTTGGTAATGACGTAGTAGTCGTATCGTGAATATGTGAAGCTTTATGCGGTGGTGGTTTTGGCCGTTAAACAAGGATTCATAATTTAATAATGATAGTCACGCGTTTACTTAAAAAAATAATATTCACAAAACCACTAGCGCGTATGAACCGCAGAATTGATTTACTGCTGCTTGATAAAGATTTAATTTTAATTAAATAATAATACTGATCAATAACACACTAATTATTGGCTAAAACATACAGATTGCCACATTGTTTATAAGCAGGGGATCTTCACTCTAGGTGCGCATGCCAGTAAGTATGAAATAAATAATTATTGGAATAGTTAACCATTAGAATAATAATAACAACTTAACTAATTTCTCATTCTATTCATTTTTTTTTTAAGTTTGTTCTCTTCCTCTTTCCATTACTTAAAAAAAGTTAACTGGTTTAAGTACAAGATACTATTATTACCGCCTTGACAATTAGACATCTAACTTATAATCGTAACGACCCAATTAAAAGAGCGGAGCTCTACCAACTGAGCTATATCCCCCCGAGCCAAGTGTAGCATGCATGAATGAGTCATCTAATTCAAAATCAAATGACCACGAGTATAAAGCGCATTCACGGACAATAGAGTGGCATATGATACTTAATCTCATAGTTTCTCCATATAAAAAATTGACTACCATGTGTGTAACATGTGCAAGAAACAATTTTTTTTTTTAAAAAGAATCAATTTGAAAATTAGGATAGGATTGTGCATCACACATTCAAGATTTTAACAAGAGGAGGGACGTATGCAGAAAATATAGTGCTCCTGAGCATTTGTGTACATATATATATATATGTTTAGATTATTGTTTTTTTTTATGAATTACATTAGATTATTGTTTAGATTATAACTTATATTACAGAAAATATAATTAAGAAATAAATTAAATGTCGCAATATTTTATGGGAGTTCGAATCACTGTTTTCACAATTGTAAGGACAGGGCTCTAGCCACTCGACCAAAGACGAGTGGTTGTTTATATAATCTTTAGAAATCAAGCATTGGGACCAAGAAATTATAAGAAAGGTTTTGGGACTGCACTTACTTGGAACATAAGTAACTGATAACAGAAGCCTATCTATTGCGATGCCAACCAATTTATTCATTGCCTGCATTTGCCGCATCAGATTCAATTTCCCTGACTACATAAAATAATGTGCAAAGAGACGAAAATAACAAATTAAAAGGTTGATTAAGCATAACAATCGTCAAAGGTCAATAAGAAACGAAAATAACAAATTGGAACATGTGTGCACGTTTGCGAACACTTGCAGTTTGCCAGGAGAGGTGGTGCTGGTAGAGCAAGGAGTGGTTTCTGAGTTGGTATTGCATTTGCAATATCAAGATCAATAAGTGGTGGGTTCTCAGCACAAGCAAGTGCTTTCTGGTCTTGATCAAGAACACTAAGTGCTTGCACTGGTTTTTGTCTTCCTTGCCTGACGGGTTTCAAACTTCCTCTGTTGTTGTTGTTCTTGATCATCAAGGTCAATAAGTGGTGGTTTCTCTACTTCAAGAAGTGCTTTCCAGCCAACAATAGTAAGTTGGTTTCTGGTCTTGATCAAGACCAACAAGTGGTTGTTTCTCAGAAACAACTAGTGCTTTCTTAAAATGATCGACAACACTAAGTGCTTGATCCCCTTTCTTGTCTTCCTAGCCTAAAAGGTTTTCAATTTCTGTTTCTGTTGTTATACATTTGGTTTTCCATTTTTAAGGGGTTTCAATTTCTGTTTCTGTTGGCCGCTTCTGTGTTTGTACGTTTTGTTTTCCTTGCTCAAGTGGATTCGCTTTCTGCTGCTGCCGTTGTTGTTGTTGTTGTGCTTGAGAGAAATCGAAGGGAGATCCACATATCTTTCATTGACAGTAGTGTGGATACGGAATCAATTGGTAGAAAAATCAATCAATTTTGATTCACCCTGCAACATATCATAAACAAATCTTCATAACAAATAAAATAGCTAATTAAGCAAGGGTTAAAGAAATGTGGGGTTGCAACCCAAAAAAAAAAAAAAATTAAAAAATTAATGAACTTGTAGATAGATATGTATAGCACATTTGCCTTGGCCATAGCTTAGTTTGCTGTGAATGTGTATTGTGCCGGCGAGTTGCCTAAGTTTGAGTAACAACAAAGGGTAAGGATTGGTCTTTGGTAATTGAGATTTCTCATTTTCGTTCAAAGCTCTTTAATATTTAGAGAGAACACATTGGAATCTTAATCTAACAACAAGTAGTCAAGTACAATGGAAAGGTAACTGCATTTTATTAAATCTCTCAAAAATATAACCTAAGATCAGGATTCTTTTATGATCTACATGAAACAACTCAAATCTGAAAATTTAAAAGCATGAATGAATACGAATTTAACCATATATATATATATATATATATTGGCTAAAACAGATTGCTAAATTGTTTATATATAGAAAAAAAACAATGTATCTTCATTGCTAGTGCGCACCCCACTAAATTTAATGAAATGGATAATTAGTTACCATTAGAATAATGTAATAAACGCACCTTCACTGGTCACACATGACTCGTACAAAAATGGACCAACCAAAGCCATGTAACATGCACAATAAACAAATTTAAAAGTATTTTTTCTTTTCTTTTCTTTTTTTTTACGTCAATCAATTTAAACACTATGATAGGATTCAATCTTATATAACTTTAAAAATATCGTCAACTTTCTAACTTTATGTCTTTCATCTTTCATTTAATAGTGACACAAATAATACGACCGGTTTATTTGTCACCGCAATTTTTAATCCATAATTGTTATAGAATAAAAGTACTAACTGTCAATTAAAATTTGAAGGGAAAGTTAAGAATATATTTTTGCTGAGTCATGCTACGTTACAGATTATACGAGGGCCCAAGCGGGTCAGACATCCCATTTTGTAGAAACTGTACCTTATAGATTATGCAAAATAGCTAAGCACATTTTTATCTAATTTATATTTAGAATTAGGTTGAAGCACAAGCCACGTAAGTTGCAATGCCTTTTAAGTCATCTTGAAGGTCCATTGCAAAATTTGATATTTGAATTTCTAGTTTATATTGCCGGAACTGATTTTTTTTCATTATTGATAACAATTTTTTTATTTTTTTAAATTTCTAACAACATTCTAATATGTCATGAATGTAATATAACACACATTACACACAAGTTACATATAATGAACATATGTCCTTATCGTTGAAAAAATACAACTGCTGATGATAC
This sequence comes from Murraya koenigii, assembly GCA_025617385.1. NCBI lineage: Eukaryota > Viridiplantae > Streptophyta > Magnoliopsida > Sapindales > Rutaceae > Murraya > Murraya koenigii. The sequence goes on from CM046818.1 coordinate 24,065,525, forward strand.
TTTAGAAATAAAATCTAAATCTTCTTTTAGTCATAGACCTGGAACAATTGGAGGGACGGGCCACTTGAATCCTAATCATAGACCTAAAATAAATGGAAGGCCGGGTCGCATAAGTTTTGGGTTAAGAAAAAATGTTTATGAGGTAATAAAGCCCATTATCATCACATGCAACCATTGAAGTGGATAATGTTACGGCAATCAGACCCTATATCTAACAAAGGGCTGGTCATTGGTTATGGTTCCAAAGCCTGTACCTTTGAATGTTGGTAGAATTGGATGTTACCAGCCCAATGATCATTTCTTCCAATTCAAGCAAAGGACTTGTAATGTGGTTGCAACCAATTGCACATATCAAAATTAACTGCAAATCATATAGTTCCACCAAAAGTTGGCAGCATCATAATTATGTATTATAATTATAGTATTTAAACACTTTTAATTATTCAGCTTAACATACTGAAATTCATACTTAATACTTCCTAACTGTGAGAGGCTCTAGGCAGGTCCGCACAAGGCACCGGCTTTGTAAGAATGTGACAATTAACAGTACCACATTGATTCACAAAAACTCATATCTAAGTCCACAGCCATAGCGATATTGTGCCAAAAATCCATTTGTTGTTTAAGAATAACTCAGTTCCTGTGCAACAAGGGTTTTGCAACAATCTATGTTTCTCAATGATTATGCCATTACTACAGCCTCATTCTTGGGTTGCATTTGATGACCAAACCCTGTAAAGAACATAACAGATCTGCCAAAATAACACAGTGGCTCACTATGTTAAAAACTACAAAAATGAAATCCAAGTACACGATAACAATGAGCAGTAGTCTACAGTGGGATTGAGCAAGTACACAACTGCTCCAAAGAAGGCATTACCCTCCAACAAATTGCCATTAAAAACTCTAGCACCAGCAACAAGTTAAGAACGAGGCTTACGCTAAGTGTTCTCTCATCAGTTTAGACATCAAAATCAATATTGAAGAACTAGAAACTTCAGCAACCATCATATACCTCCCAACCACTTCCTTGCATTATCCTTAAGTTTCAGCAAACCATCAGTACCGGCATAAATTAATGTCTATATTTAAATGACTCCTATCCTACAAATAATACCATCAATGATCTTGTTATCTCTTTATTTTATTTTAATTTTTCTACTATTCAACCTTGAGTATGAACTTCAGTTTACAGATATGACAGAGGGAGGACTACTAATCATGCCCATACGCAACATCCACAAATCATCAAAACACGAAACTACAACATATAGCTCCGAAACAAGAATACTAAATGTGCCTTCAACAAAGCGTGTGCCCATAGGTGCATGCATTATGTAATTTCAAAACAATAATATGATCCCCTCTCTCATAAATTTCAACCAGGGTTCAAACAGCTTCAATTATTTCAACTAGATACACTAAGAAAATCCGGCTTGTACAAATTCCTAGCTATAGAAAAACAAAAAGAATTAGCAAACTGTAAAAGCGGGGTTCATATATCAGTTGCCTTGCTAAGAAATACTCAAAAATCCTCCAGTATCATATTCAACTATTTGCCAGCCAATTATGCTTCATATAAGATCATATCGTAATTTAATTCTCTATTAGCTCAGTAATCCCTAAAAATCTAGGCAAATAAATATGAACCTTCTTCAAATCACAATTATCCTTCATTCATGTAAAAGTTAATGTAACAAATTGAATTTTCACATATCAATTTACTGTAACTGCTGCGGCAAGGGGAAAATTTGAGCATAGTGAAAATTTAGACCTGCTTTGTCTTTGACTAAGCGGCGTCGTATCGGCCGAGCAGCTAAATCTAATCTAATCTAATCTAATCTAACCTAATCGTCGTCGTCTCTTCTCTTAGGCTTGCGGTACTTCTCTTCGATGTGTTTGGCCATAAAAAGCCCAGTGTTGGCGAGCTTCCTGATGTTCGGAACGTCGTAGTTTTGAGCAATGTAAACCCCGCACACCGTCCCTAGTATGAACGAGAAGCTGCTTCTTATGATCCCCATCGACGCTGTTGCTTATCTCAGTTATCGCGCTACTTGCAACAATATCGTGATTCTGTTGCTTTAAGATCGGCAATTGGAGCTTTTAAAAACTGAGACTTGAGAGTTTTTAATTTCTTTACGGGACGCTTCTTGAGTTTGGAGTTTCTCGAAGCGTCAGATCGAAGCGCTGACGAATCGTAACGAGCGTGTGCTCGGCTGAAGCGAATTGCTTTAGAGTTTTAACTCCATCTCAAGTAAGATTTTTAATTATTTTAATTTGATTATTCCTTTAACAAAAATTTATTCAAGTTAAAGATATTCTCTCAAAAATAAATTTAAATAATAATATATTTTTCCTGAAAGAATTAAAAAAAAAAGAGAATATGTCAATTTAGAATTATAATTGGCGACAAATTAGAAAAGAAATTGGTTTCAATTTTATGTTCGACCACTCAACTTTTGCTAAGCGGCAAAGCGTGTGGGTCATTGCGTGGGACCCACAGTTTGAACCATAGATTTAATATAATGGGACTTTAAATTAAATATAAAATTAACTCGACTGACTGTATAGCAGGTGCTATGTATTAATATAGATTTTTCTAGTTTAATGCAAATTGTAGAGAAAGTAATAGTTCAAACATTCAAATAATGTAAGCACAGTAACATCCAGGTGCATTGAAAATAAAAATAATTTCAAATAGACCGTTGTGTGTATTTATGTTATCAGTTTATTTATTATTATTTTTGTTTGTTCTTGAAACTTTGATAAAGTACTTTCGGGAATACTAATAAATATAAAATGAAAGAAAATAATAATAATTAAGTATTATAATTTACTTTAATGCATAAATGTAATAATGTGCTTCTTATCTTAATATTAGTGACCATGATCTTAGTTTGTTAGTTTATTTTTTATTTATGAATGATTATTTTTAATTTTTAATTATTATATTAGATTATTCCGTGACATATGTATATAGAATTTCCTTAATCACATGTTACCTTTTTAATAATAAAGTGCTGTAATAGAAACAATAAAACGAATGTGTTTTGCAAGGCAAAAATGGAATGCTTGTGTGTGTCGCAGCATCTTGATTCTTGACCTTTCGTAATTACTCACGTGAACCTCGAGTTCCATCAAAATAAAAATTTGAATTGAGGGACTTTATGCTTTAGATAAGATGTCTGCATCCCACATCTCCACAAGATAATATAAAATATGACTCCAAATTTAATTTTTTAAAATTTAAAAAAAAATAAAAAATAAAATTACAAACATTAAGAAATTATTAGATTGGGAGAAGTCATTATCAAATTTAAGAGAAATTATTTTCAAAAGTTTCTTCCAAGAGTTCAGTTTTGAGATTTAAAATTTATAATAAAATTTAAATTTTAAAATTAATTAAATATCCATAATATATTTTTTCTTATAAGAATATATATATAAAAAAATTTTTATAAATTTTTTAGTCTCATCTACTCTCAATTCTAAAATTTTAACTAAACATTCATTATGAAATTATGTATTATACAAAATTATTATGTATTATATTATATTATAATGGAAGTACATGTATTTTAAATTTTTTAATATAATTAAGAATTTAATATAAACAAAAATTAATAAAAAAATCAAAACTCATAACTAAAATTAAATGGGTTATTCACTTCGTAATTTCACCGAATTTAAGAATACCCGGACGTGCAAACAATAAGTGCCAATTTATAGACAAAATTAGTAATAATTTTATAGAAAAAATAAAAAAAATCCGATAATAAATAAATAATTGGATTTTATTATCGGAACTCGCTTTCGCCATCGTTCCCGCAAAAGCTGACCGGGAATAAAAAGTCTTTTTATTTAACCCTCTCTCAAAATTAATAAAATTATTATACAAAGGTATTGCAATTGAATTTCTTTTAATCCTCCGCCGACGCCATTATAGCTCCTTCTTAGATCGAATCAGGTCCGTTAATTTCTCTTATTTTCTTTGTTTCCACTTTTAATTTCTCTTTTTTTTTTCTTGTTCAATTTGTCTGTTAATCCATTTTAATAAATTTCCAACAGCCATAGCTTCAATTCTAATCCTAGGGTTTCAATTTTTGAATTCATTGTGTCGGTAGTTTCATTCTGTGAAATCCAAAAAAAAATTTCATTTAATTCATGTGTTAATTTTCTTTTTGGTTAAATTTCTAATTTTGAATCTTGTTGAATCATTTCAATTAGAAAAATTAAACCAATTGTACAATTGATTACAATTCCTCCGCAACCAAACAGAGCATTGAGGCGGTTTTCCAAAAAACTGTTAATTATTGGTTGATTTGTGAGGTGATTTGTTATTGGCGTACACTAATTGTGTTCATTTGGTGCAGGTTTATTGGTTTCGATCTTGGAGAGGTACATGATTTGACGTGTTAATGTGGGAGGGTCAAGCTAAATCAAGTTTGCAACTTTCTGAGTAGCACTGAATTTTGGATTATTGGATTATTGCGGGTGACCAGTCATGAGATTATAGTTCTAATGAGATTTTGGGGTTTTGGTTCGGGTGAAAAGGCTGATTTTATTATTAGAAATGGGTGCGAGCTACTTAGTGATTTCCGCGGCATCTACAGTTTTAAGCTTTGTGGGTCTTCAGTTTTGGACAGAGTTTTCATTAGATAAACTAAGAGCGGATGGGTTAGTTGTTGAGAATATTATTCATTTGGAGAGTGCCAACCGTGCACTTGAGCTGCTTTTAGGTTCTTATGCTACAGTAGCATTACTGGTTAATTTTGTGCTCCACGTGTTTGTTCTAATTAATCTTTGCCTAAAGGTGAGTTTGATCTTTTGCAATGTGAATTTTTGTTTCCATTATATTTATTCGTGATGCCTCAATCACATATGAATATTTTGTGAAGTGGCCAAGTACTGGTTTATGTATTGTTTGGAAAAGGTTTTAATCAACAGTCATTATGTTAGATAATACATTGCTATAGTTTGTGAGTTTATAGACATAATTACTTTTCTGATGATGTCAGTTTCTTTGGTTTTATCAAGGATGATCGATCATCTTGTGATGATGATGGTTAATAGGATATGTGAATTTTTTTTTTAATGGGTTCGGTTTCTGATTTTCGCTTGCAGACTATATTCTTTGGAGAGTTATATCCTGCTGAAACTCGAAAATTTGTGGAACGTCTCATCAATTATGTTATTTACAAGGTGAATATTCTTTGAGGTTAGGTGCAAACAAATATTTTAATCATGTGCTTAGTACTTTATTTATGAATTTATGAAAATGAGGTTTACAAATAGTTATTCTCTGGTCAGTTTTCTCTGTTTGGTTAGAAGTAACTCATTAGGAGAAGATTTTCAAAAATAAAAATTCTGCTTGATATCTCAAGGCCCGGGTAATATAATGAGATTAAATGAGGTCTGGAAGAGGGTAGTAAGAATTAAGAAAAACTAATTTAATGTTTTTTGAGGTAGATCTTGATAAGGGAATTCCTGGGTTATCTGTAGTGCAGAAATGATTGCGTTCTCTTGGAGAACATGCATGAATGGGTGCATCAATCCCACAAACTTCTATGCCCTCATTACTGAACATGGAAAAGGTTTAGTCAGCCCTGAAATGGATTTGTACAAGAACTAATTGACAAGAGTGAGATGGCTCCAATTTTTGGTTGCAAAACTTGTGTCTAGATTTTTTTAAATTATTATTTTGATAAGGTTGCTTTGTGATTGAAGTTACTATGTGCAAACTGGGGTTCTTGTCTTTATGATGAATACTGAGCTAATTTGATATCAGCATCTAATGGGAAAACTGCTGAAATTTGTTGGAGATCTTCTTTCTTCTCATGGGTGGATCAGGCTTTTATCGATTTGAATGTTGGCTAATATATACATCTAATGTTAATTAACGAAAGATAGATTTCCTTTCAAATTTCTGTCAATTTGAGTTGAATAGGTCTGTCTGTTTGGAGATTTACATGATGGACTTTTGTTGTATGGCTGGAAGGTAAGGAAGAAAAGTATGGGATTATTAACTGAGTCATGACTCCCCTATTACTTTATTCTAATAAAATGCAGGGTGTCAGGCAGCTTGTAGGATATGGTAATCAGTAATATCATCTTGATAGGGCTACCATATTGGTCAGATTTATACAACCAATTGTAACCAGGACGATTCTGCCATTTGTGATGCATGCTCACACTTTTGCTAATTTTGCCATGTGTGTCCATTTCTGCATATCCATGTCTGCATATTTGCAGGCTTGCATGTTCGCAGACTTGGCAGATGGATCGGTGAAGAATATGTGATGGAGGCAATGGAACTTGCGAGTGCTTAATGAATGCTATTCTATTTAAATTATAATTTGACGCTATTTTTGTACTTTCAGAGTTCTCTATGGGTCTATGAGTGCATGTGTATAATTGTTTCTCGAGATGCTTCACATCTACCATGAATTCGACTTTGGTTGTGTAGTTTTATCCTTTTGGAAGATCTATATCTGAAGGGCATGAGTTTGAGATCATAACTAATGGATGCCATGATGGGATGGTAGAATTGAAGATGAGATATATGAGAGGAGACATTGGAGAAGTTGTTGATCATGTGTATTAAATTTTAGGGATGCTTTTTAACAGAAGGGCTTGTCATTAGTATGGCATGATGAATAAGCATTTGCATGAATTTAAAAAAATTAAAATGATATGAAATCTAAAAAAATGCGAGAAAGCCAATTGAAATGGGATGAGGTTGCCTGTAGGTTGGTTGATTGCTTGTAAATGAGTCTCTTGGTTCCATATGCTGTGTTGCCAAGAAATGGCCGATTTTCTGTTGTAAAATGTTCTCATGACTGATATTAGTAATCATTGTGATGCAGGTGATCTGATATTAAATTTTAAATCTTTTTTTATTTTATGATTTTGTAACGCGATGACTGAATTGTTAATGATCTGAAATGAAGTATGTTGAGCCTGGAGTGATGTTTCTATATATAGATTCTCTAGGAATATTTGGCCTCAGTCATCTTGGATAAACTTCTTAAGCTAATTTCCTTTACCAAGACTAATAATTCAGTTGTTGTATGCTTTTTTAATTCTGAACAGGGGACATTTCTGCCTTTGGTTATTCCACCAACAGTATTTCAAGCTGGCCTGTGGTCAGTCTGGTTAACTGTTCTATGTTCTTTAAAGGTATATGACACAGTATGTTATCATTGAAATATCAGGAAATTTAAATGCAAATCTTTACCATAACTTGTCCCTTGCATAATGTGCAGATGTTTCAAGCTCTGGCAAGAGACCGTCTTGAACGATTGAATGCATCTCCTTCTGCAACGCCATGGACATATTTCCGTGTATTTTCAGCATTACTGTTTGTTCTCGCTGTTGACATTTTCTGGTATCGCCCGATGTCTTTTTCTTTTTACAAATAACATGTGAATTATAACCTGGAAATGTTTTTAAGACCCATGTTTTTGCATCATTTGGTTTTCTTTTACTGTTTGTTGTAATCTGCATATTTCCGTCAACATTAATTAAAGACTCATAATCTTTGATTGGATTCTACAAAATCCAGTCTTTGATCCCCTTCTTTTATCTTCTGCAAAAAAGGGGAAAGGGGAAGGATAATTTACCATCAGAAGTTAGTATAACAAATTGCAAAGTCACCATGCTTTAAATGTTGTCTGTAATTCTAAGCTGAAGAAGTCTATGAAATTCTTTTCTCCATGAGTATGATCATATTCTGACGATCTAATTTCTGATGTGTTAAAGTTGTAAGTCTTACAGGATGATACCACTTTATCACTAGTTTAGAAAATACTGTAAGTTTGAATGACTTGATATAGCTGAGAAATTCCTCTTATGTTTATTGTTTGGTGCTTACAGGATAAGGGCGTGTCTGGTATTATTCAAAACACTGGATTCATCTATGCTCCTGTTGTTATTTTTTGAGCCTCTTAGTGTTGCTTTTGAGACAATGCAGGTTATTTTATGAGAATTATGAAAAACAATTCATAGAGTTATGAACTTCATTTTTTTGTTTGATATGCTGTTGGACCTTCATTGACCAAGTCATTTGATCTCTAAAATGTTCTGTAGGCCATTTTGGTTCATGGATTCCAGTTACTTGATATATGGCTGCACCACTCAGCAGGGAACAGCACCAACTGTGCGAGTTCAAAATTTTTTGACGCATTAGCTGCAGGTGCTTCTTCCAACTTTCAGGTTCATATTGATATGTAAATGTCATATCTTTTGGTTTTACAAGGGGTAGTTGGGTGTTCCAAAGCTTGGTAATTGCATTTTGCCTTTCCATTTACTAATTATTATGCCTATAAAGTTCATTTATTTATTTTTTGTGATGTTGCAGCAAAATTTTTTTTCTTTTCTTTTGGATAATTTAAGTAGAATTTGGTTTTATAAGTTATAGATATGAGCATTAGTGATATTTCCCAGTTATTTTCTTATTAGTAGTTGCTTTGTGAATTACTTATATAGGTTCTTTAAAGAATCAAAGTTAGGCATTTTTTTCCCAAAAAAGAAAAGGTTTTTTGTGTTTCCCCTCACTTTTGAACCAGCTTCATTGCTTTCGTCTTTGCTGAGTACAGCCTTTTTGTTTTCAGGTAGCTGTCAGCTTATGCAATTTCAGCATGTTTATAGCTGTTTTAGCAAGTCTGATTTGGGAATGTGCCTGCAGGTTCATTGTTGGAATGGAAAGGCACTCTTATCCGGAATTTTGGATTCTTCTTGGACATGGCTACATTGCTGATGGCGCTTGGTCATTATATACATATTTGGTGGCTTCGTGGCATGGCATTCCATCTAGTTGATGCAGTCCTTTTCTTAAATATACGTGTAAATATTTGTGTAATATGCCATTTATTTTCAGCTTGAAAATATCAACATCTAATAATGTGGTCATTTGGATATTCATTATGTCAAGTACCTTCTTTTAATCTTGCAGCTTTTTTTACAGGCCTTGCTAAGTGCGATCATCAAGCGTATAAAAGGATTCATCAAACTAAGAATAGCTTTAGGACACCTTCATGCTGCACTTCCTGATGCAACATCTGAAGAGCTACGTGCATATGATGATGAATGTGCTATCTGTCGAGTATGCTTTCTTCTTTTGTTGTTTGCCTTTTAGCTTTCTATAATTCCCTGGATTGTTATGAACTGTGCAAAAATTGACAGGAGCCTATGGCAAAGGCTAAAAAGCTGCTCTGCAATCACCTTTTCCATCTTGCATGCTTGAGATCTTGGTATGGTTACGTTATTTGTTTCAGGCACCCTCAGGTAGTGTATTTGTTGATTTATGAGGTTTAACAGTTATGTGAAATTACCAGGTTGGATCAAGGTTTAAATGAGATGTATTCATGTCCCACATGTCGAAAGCCGCTTTTTGTTGGAAGACCTGAGATTGAAGCAAACTCTCATCCTGGGGAAGTTTCAAGTGATGAGCGGTTAGCTCGTCAGTTAAGTATGGGCCTTGATAGGCAAAACAATACTGGACAAACCCTGCCTACTGGTGTTTTCCCAAATCAGACACAGCCCCCTGTGGAAGGCAGTCCTTGGAGGTTGAGTTCCTATATATCCATGTAGTTTCCCTAGCTTGCCTTGGAATAGTAGATCTCTCTGATTAAATTTGAAAAAGAAAGTAGTATTAAAATCCACAGGCTATAGTTTTGAATTATTAAAACTCTGATCTGTATTGCTGTACATTACTTTGTTGGTAGTTAGTCCTTGGGTGAAGGGGATATCCTAGGCTTCAAGCTCCATGAATGACTTAAATATGGGTCTCTGCTTTTGTGCACTCGATTCCATTAGCGAACTAACTGATATCTTTTTGTGATACAATGGTAACCAATTTAAATTGGATGAGAGCAGCCTTTTTTTGCTTACTTCTTTGAGAAAAACCAATTCCCTTTTGTGCATCATTTCCGTTTGAATGTTGATGGAATGCTGAGAACGGCTATGCATTCTATTATATAACCCATTTTAGTAAGTGAAACTCTTCAAGGAACTATTGTGTTGTAGCCTTTGCTAAAACTTATCATCTAAGTGGTGTCAGCAAAGGTCGTCTTTCTGCTTTCTGATCTGCAAAATTCATGTTTAATACTTGCTATTTTTAAACAATGTTGTATTTGTCGGCTGTTCATGTTGCTGCAATTTATTCTTTCTTGCTATTTTTAAACAATGTTGTATTTGTCAGCTGTTCATGTTGCTGTAATTTATTCTTCTTCTTTTGCGCTGTAGGAATGCAGGACTGGATTCAAGTTGGTTGCATGCTTGGCCAAGCCAAGGTGTTGATGGAGCTGGTCCTTCTACTGCTATGAGATCTGTTGGATTGAGCAGAGTTCAGATGATGATGAGACAGCTAGCATCTGTAGGGGGAACCTATGCTCAGACTGCCATTGAAGATACTTCTTGGAGTCTATGGCCAATGAATCCCTCTCAGGCTAGTGCATCTGGCTCACCGGTTCCACCTGCTGTTCCAGGAAGACACCCTGGAAACACTGGTGGTGTACATACAAGGTCCACCTCACGCTCTGCGAATGACAACATAGCAAATATACTTGCCATGGCTGAGACTGTAAGGGAGGTTTTACCACACATCCCCGAAGATTTGATTTTCCAGGTATGTTTGATTTACTTTGGCCTTTTGCCAACATCATTTTACAATTCTTTAATGCTATGTTTACTTATTGGAGTGGGAGTGAGGAGCGTGGATTCTTCCCACTCCAATGTTTGAGGGTAGGAATCCCACTCCCATGGGGGAGGTAGGAGTGGGAATCTACTTCCACCTCTTCTATTTTTATCCTTTCCTATTACATTTATTTAATATTAATGATTGATAATAATAAATAATTTATTCTAAGAAAATATTAATTTTGTACTATATTATTAATAATAATGTTTCATTTTTGTTGCTCTTATCAATAATTTTAAGTTACATAATTAAAATTAAAATTAAAAGAATTTTGATTTACGAGAATATTAATAATAATTATTAATTTATATAATTAAAATTAATAATAAAATAAATAGTTTAGTTTAAAAATATATATTTTATTCACTTTATAATTAAAAACTACAATTCTTTAAATGGGATAAAATTGTAATTTGAAACAATTCACTTCTAATCCAAAATAAAGTAAACACATAAATGAGATTTTGATTCTTCCACACTCCCATTCTAATGTAAGTAAACAATCTACTTACACTCTTATTTCACACTTCTAATTTTAAGATTCTCTATCCAATCCAAAAAGTAAATGCTATCTAAGTGATTACTGACATTTTTTTTATGACCATTGATGTCTGTTCCTCCTTTTTCTTGCTTCCATAATCCCAATGTGTCTCCAGCAGGAGGTTTATAAACTGTTGCAAGTAGTTGCAGGTAGTTTATCCAAAAATTTAGAATAGTGATGTTGTAATTAAATCTATTACCCTCTTAATGGTATTTCAACATATTATAAAAGATGGTGAATCTCTCGCTCACCAAATGTGGAGGAGTATTAGTTTATTTTGGGATGAGATGGGGTGAGGTGCTTACAATGTTAAAAGGTAGATGTAGATATGATTTAATTGACTAGAGCTGCATTTTGTTGATGATTACGTAGTCTTTTTATGCTTACTAGTCATTGTGGAATTCATGCAAACAAGATATAATTGACAATGAGAATTCATGCTTTTGAGCTTGCCTATTTTTGTACTACTGAAGTTCAATCAGTTTGCTTAAACAATCAAATGTTGCAGGACTTGCAGAGAACGAATTCAGCAACCATTACCGTGAATAATCTTCTTCAGATGTGATTGCTTACTTCTTTTGTAGTCAGTGCCGCCTGCTTCAATACCGACATAGCATTGTCTGTCCCATATGTAACTAATATTAAAAGGTTTCTGTATGGCCCCTGTAGTCGAATTACCCCACAGGCAGCTCTCTTTTTCTACTTTTTCTTTTTTCTTCACCGTTTTTCCTTTATTAAATTTAAATATAGAGAAGCTCCATTCTCTGTATATAAAGGCAGCTCCATTATATTCGTTGTTCTTATGAAAATAACGAGGAGAAAGGCATGCGTATAATATAGCTATTGTAATCTTGTATCCTGTCAAAATAAAGTTTATATATATATATATATACACACACGCACATGGACAGACTGGTATATGCAGTCTGGTTTTGTTGATGCATTCTGTTCTTGAGAACAATTTGGTACATATTTTTCTTCATTTCAAGTACTGGCAGCCGAATTGTGAGTCTCGATATCTTTTCCGCCCCACGGAAAATTAATTATGTAAAGTTCTGATTGTTGGCATCGTATTTGTACGTGGAGTGTAAAACTTACTGTCTGGAATGTGAAATACAAAAGTCATTCCCGTGAAATGTTATGAGATTTTATGCTGTGATGGGAATAATGGTCCTACCAAAATTTGGGAGTAAAACTTGGGTTTTTGATTCTCTCAGGGGTTTAGGAATGAGATTCACATTTTCTAAACTTCTTTTTTAACTCCTAATAATATTTTAATATTCTCAAAATATCTTTAATTTTTTTTACTTTTACATTTTAATCCTTATAGAATTAAAAAAATAATTAAAATTTTATATTATTTATAAATAAGTCCCTTGATAATAATAATAATAATATTTGATTTATTTAATTTTATTATTTTAATTATTATTATTAATGTTATTATTATTATTATTATTATTTTAATTGTTATTATCACTATCGTTAATATCAATATTATTAATATTAATATGGTTAAAATTTGTTAATTATTATTATTGTTGTTGTTATCATCATCATCACATAATAATAATAATAACAATAATGATGAATAAAATATATTAACTTTATTATTAATTATTTTTATTATTATTATCATCATTAATAATAATAATAATAGTAGTAGTAGTAATAGTAGTAGTAGTAGTAGTAGGTACATTAGCTTATTACTAAAAATAATATATTACTTTTTAATATTATTTTATTAAAATTTATTATTATTTAAATGTCATTATTATTATTGAATAATATTAACTTTATTATTTTAATTATTGTTATTATTATTTTTATTAATATAATTATTATTTTAATAATAATAATAATAATTGTTACTTTATAATTAACTAAGGATATTTTAATAATTTAAAATAATTCAACTTACTCCGATTTCGATTTCGATTTCAAGATAAAGTAAACACATCAATAAAATTTCAATTTATTCTAATTTCAATTTTTGTAACTTAAGTACATAATTTATTTTATATTCTCAACTTTAATTACTGAAAAATAAACACAATATTAATGTATTTAAACAGTTATTTAGGTTTTATATTTATATATCGGCTAACCTCTTACTTGTTGAGATTTTAAATGAAAAAAAAAAATGAACAATGATAATGATAACGTGAGCAATGATATTTTATTAGACAGTAAAAATTTGATAGAATGATGACAGAAATAATATAAAACTGGTGTTGGTTCACCTCGTTTCTGTCAGCACCGGCACTGAGGGCACTTTTTCACCCCCTAATTCTACATAAAAACAGAACAGTCTGCAAGTGCAAGGACGCTCGAGTAGAGCACGGCACCGAACCGTTCAAAGGATGCGGGCTTTTGGGAGGACAAATCTTAAATCTGAAGACACCGATGTTTCGGCTCCATGCACGAAGCACTTTTGTCTCGCCAATGTTGTTAACTAACCCACTATCTTAGGTCTTAGCCCCCTAAAATTAGTAATTAAACATTTGTATTACACGTTCATCGGATAGCTAACCTATCAATTGGAAAAAATGGAAAAAGGTAATTGGACTTCTCACTGCATTGCATTGCGTGTTATATAAAAGGTTTTAATCATAGGGTAATTATTATAGACGGTTTAATTGACCATAAAATCAAAATGGGATTCGACAGTTTTTAAGTCATCTGTGTACATAAAATAATGCTAGGTTAAGTCTCTTTTGTCAAGAAAATAAGGTGTCAAAGAGCAACAATCACGGGGACTCTAGCGTAAAATTAGACGACAAGAATTGGAGTTCAATAGACAAACTGACATGGTCAAGTAGCAAATTTGGCTGTAACCCTTTTTACTACATAATCTAAGTACACGGTTTGTTATTTTTAATTTTTTTTTCAAAATTCCCACGAATTTGTCATGGGTATTTATCGAGATGAATGTTTGAAATGTGTAAACGCACCATAACTTCAAATTTCATAATTTAATATGTACTCATAATGAATTTGTACATTTATAGCATAATCTAGATTTCAAAAGTCTATTTGTAGTATAATCTAGATTTCAAAGGTCTATCAAACATAATTAAAAAAAAATCTGCTTCTAATACTTAAGAGATGTATCATTGCCACATTTTTGGATGGGGGGTACGTTCCAATTATATGGAGGTAAATCATGCCAATTTTTGAATCCAAATATTCAGCCAGCGACATAATAGAATTTTCGAAGCACGGTTTCAACATATTTTTTTTTTATTGTAAAAATTATATATTGCAGTATAATATTACAAAAATTAAATAAATTAAAATAACCATAAATTGTAATATAATATTTTGTCTTAAAAAAATGTTTGTATTTAATAGTCTTCTGTCGTTTCTTCGGTTAATAAAAACTAAAGACAGAGAAACACAAATTTTGATTCATTCCATGCGTTTTTGTCTTTTCAAAAGGCCTAATTTTCACCTCTCACGTTTATATAAACTCATTCATAAATCAAGCAGTAAATTAATCCTCTTTTCCCTCTCACTGCGGTTAACTAAAGTGATAGTACTTTCAGGGGGAACATGGGAGGCCAATGTTGATCATATGCCAATTCATTTTCCTTCTTCTTACGTCTCATCTCTCGTCTCATCACCCAGTCACCTTCATTTTCTTATATATAAAGAGTACGTAGAGCCTTGTCTCTTCCAAAAATCCCACGTTTTCGACAAATTATAATGTATCAATAATTCAATCTCAATAGTATACTCTCATCAACTTATATAATTTGCACATTAATTTTCACTGCTTTCATATGTATCCACAAGTTCTAATTCTCCATAATTAATTAACCCTAAACCATCATCATGCCCACAATATTCTCTCTTTTCATCTTCTTCTCGTGTGCTTCCATGCATTCATGTCATGCTCGCCATTTTGGAGTCATCAATAACGAATCTGCCACTGCACAACTCCACTTTTGTGGCAAGGTTGGTGTCTTTGTGTGTGTGTGTATGATATGCACACGTACAAAATTTTTAGACTAATTTCCATCTTTTTTCTTTTTAAGTTTTAATAAATTTTCTTTTTTTTTTTTTTAAACTTTTGGGGTTAATTTCTTGTGAAGGGGTGTGACGAGGTTAAGGTACTGGACTTAAAGAATGCTAGTGAAAGAGGAAGAAATGGAGATGGAATTATTATCAATAAGAGCAATAAAGACAGTACAATTACTCATCAAGAACAGCAGGAATCAAAGGCGGCATTATTATTATTATCAGGTCATGTTTCAGTCTCTTGGCATGTGCCTGTCAAGAATAAGTATAAGAATAAGAATAAGAAGAATAATAATAATCATGCAAGCAAACCTCCAGGAATTTTCTCAGATTATTCTCAACCGAGAACGCGTACTCCTTCTCATAATTAAATACTGATCGTGCCATCATCATTTTTGCTCTTATAATTAATTTTCATTTTGATCAGCTAGGTGCTGGCTAACATATTAATTCATATGTAGCCATCAAGATCTTTATAAGTTCCTTGGAGACTGTATTTTTGCTTCACCTAGCATGTATAATTCATTGTTATATCCTATATTTAAAATTAAACCAGCAGCCGGCTAAATTAATTAATAATGTATGCTATATTATGAACTTGATCCTTTTTTAATTTTTATAGCTGTATTATTGTTTTTAGTACTTTTCATTGATAGAGATGAAAATATGCAGGAAGAGAGATATTTGAGTCCTCTAGTCATGTGGGTTTACTTAAGGCAACAAGCTTTTTAGAGGTAAATGCATAATATATACATCATTTTTCCCTTGTATATGTCAATCTGTTGTATGAAATAAAGCAATGTTAGGACTTAATTCAAAAATGCCAAACGAACAGCCTGAAGAACCTCATTAACTATATATTAATTCATCACTCAACACTGATCATCAACAAGCCACATTTTCGATCGTCTGTAATGAGAGTGACAACAGCAAGTTTTGGACTATGCATGATTCTGATTGCAAACTTATATGCATGTGCTGTGTGTCCGTGTAAACTAATGCTACTACTACTATTATTATTATTATATACTTGAGATAATAAAGTGCCGGTAGTTTAATCATAATTAATGTGTCACTCTAATAAAATAAATTTTAGGCCATATTAATTGGCAGAAAAATGCTAGTGTAGATTAAAAGAAACGCTGGTGATTCACAGTACTACATATAAAGTAGTTTAGTTTACACAGTGATCAATAATATAATTGTGAATAGATTACAGACACACATAATGAAGAGAGGCATGGTAAAAGACTATATGAACATTAAAAGTAACAAAGGATTAATCAATTATATATCACCCTAATTGTTATATAATTATGTAGGGATCAAGAAGGCGAGCTATAGAAACGAACAATAACAAAGCTGAAGAAGATGTAGCTGCAGCGACGGATTATGAGCAACCTCATCAGACACCACCCATTCACAATAGGCAACCCTAACCAGATAATATGCTTGGATTGTGATTGAAAGCAGACTTATTTACATGTAATATAATTGGTTGTTACCAATTAATTGATGACTTAAATATATATGTTTTCAATTTGAAGTATGATTTTGTAATGTGTTCTTGGTTTATAATTACGTGCATGAGCAGAGGAAATATACTGAAAATTTTTAAAAAATACATCAAACCTTAATGCAAAGTGCTCTTTGTTTTCATTTTCCATAAAATTTGTTTCTCGTTTCTTTTGATGAATATAAGAATTGAGTAATAATTAACTTCGAACTTCTAGAATGTAAATGTATGGATATTTGAACCAATAGGCTTATAACCTAGTGAGAGAGTCATTGTACTCACAATATAGTGAGCAAAGGTTCGAGCCACTATAAAAAAATATTTATAGGAGTTTTTTTATGGATATTTGAGCATTTTATAATTAATTAGCATATAATCCGAGTGGAGAGAATTTGACTGTCACCCAAAAAATGTATATGGAAGAATTGATGGTCATCTTCAAGAATTATATAATGAGTAATAATAGATATTCAAATTTTTATATCCCAAAATTCATCTTAAATAATGTGTCATTTATTAAATAGTTAATAATTATTTACAAGATCCAATTGAAATAATTATATTATCTCATCATCTAATAGAAAGATTTGACTCATGGACCCTTGTAATTAATGAAGTAAATAACTCAATTATCATAATTATTAATGAGTTCTACTGCAGATATTCATGGGATATAGTGAAAAGTGGTTAATTTTTGTAAGGAACAAGACAAGGGAATGCTAAGCTAGCTACCATTTGAAGATTGTCTCCATGAATTTTTAGAAGCACAAAGCTCCATAACAAAAATCAAGGAAAAATGTAAATCAATATGCTGTACAACATATGAAAAAGCTACATTTTAAATTCCTATATGTATGATCTCACTTTAGATTCAAGAAAAAAGAAATTCCACCAAGAACTTGACAAACCATTGAAAATGGAATGAAAGATCAGCAAATGTCACAATCTCCTCCAAACATGCTAACAAATTTTGGGGATGCAATTGTTTAATAATCAGCCTATGAAATAGCAAGAAGATATAAAAATTAGACGGTGAAAGCTTAATTAGTTTAATAATCAGCCGTTCGATCGGCTTTACAGCGACCGTTTCACCATTTTAAAAAAAATTGCCAAACAAATTAATTGGTCTTTTCAATTATGAATATATAAACAACTATTATCATATGTATCAGGATGATATAATTATATTACTGCAAGAGAAGTATTCTAGACTTTCTCGAATCGATATTAATATTACTTGACTGTGGTTATATTTGAAAATAACAAGCGCATATCATAAAATACATTATATAAATTAAAGTACCAATTAATTAATAATAATGTAATTTGCACTATAATTAGATAATTAATATGGTGTAATGTCATGATATTTAATTGTTTCATTATTTTTATCAGGGAGTTTTTCTTTTATCAGTTTTATACATATCATGAGGGATACATCCCATAATAAAGAAAAAATGTATTCCAAGTGCAAGTGTATCTTTCCTTGTTAAATATAATTTAGGTATTTAATTATGTGTTTCATTAGGTTATAGCTTATGTGATCAGTCGAATTGATCTTGTTTTAGTCACTTTTCTTTCTCCAATCTAGTTAGATTATGAAGCCTATCTATACAAAGACACATTCATTAATTTGTACAATTTTTTCATAACATTGTCAATGCATTTATTTTATTTCGTACTTCATCAAGATTCACCGTAGAGCTGCATGCGAGATCTAAACCGCCACATGATGATCATTTTAACTCCCAAAACCCACAAAACGTAACCGTCACCTCCCATCGCAGAAACAACAAAACTTTTTAACCTAAAAAACAACTTAGCAATTCATCAAACTCCATTAAAAAAACAAAAACAAAAAAAAAAAAGAATAAGAAGAAGATGACAAAGAGATCATACTCAATTTTTCAGAAGAAACTCAAAGAACTCGAATCAATACTCAGTGAACTCCTCTCTCTCCCACCAGAAACCCCTAATTACGATCACCAACTCTACGCCCAAGACATCGAGCAAAGATTCGAGTTCGTCAGGAAACTTCTTTCCGCTGAGATTACTTCATCGAACCCAAAGAAACGCTCCCATTTGCACCCCATCGCTCGCAGGCTCACGGAACTTGAGAGTATATTCAAAGAATGGGACAACTACAAAGCCTTGACTGCAGTGGAACATTTTGAACCACCCGTTTCAACTTGCTCGTGCGCTGAGTCTTGTGTTAATGACGATGATGGCTATGGCGACGGCGATGTGTCTCCGAGGTCGTATGAAGGGTTGATGGAAGAAGTGAATAATGTGGTGGAGAAGAAAGAGGAGAAAAGAGTAATTAGTAGGGTTTTGGGGAAACATTTTGGGGTTATGGGTGCTGGGGTTATGATTGGTATGGTTTTGATGGGTCTTGTGATAGTTAAATTTTCTAGTTGTTTTAATTATGCTGAACATAGGAGTTGTCTTCTTCTTGCTCCAACTTAATCAATTTGTTAAGACTATTCACTGAATTAATTAATGTTATTAATTGCTTGCAAATAATTATTTAGAGACATATGATCATTGTGTATTAAAAATTGTATGTTTTAGTGCTTTAACTTCTCATGTTTCTCTAAACATCAAATGCGATGTCTCATGTCGATTGAAACTGGTGGATGGGTGTTGATTAATTACCTATGATGCTATAACGAAATAAGAAATTGTCTTAATATAAATGTTAGGTTATCATCTATCAACATTTGACTTGGATAAGGTCTTAGGTTATAATCTATTAACATTTGAGTTGGATAAGGTCTGAATGCAACTTGTAATTCTATTTCAATTGCTGAACTTAAATTTATGGGCTAACGTGTGGGATCTTTAATTTATCTCTAAATTATCAGTGATCACTTGTCTTTGTTCATGTTTGCAATGATTCTAATTGTATCCCACGTTTGCTAAGCGACGGGTTGGCAAGTGGGTAAATAAAAATTTAGGCTCCTTCTCGTAAGTTGATTTTAGAGGCTGAGTTCTGTTGTGTATCATTCAGTATTAGTAAGATCAATGTAGGTCCTTGATATGGTTTAAAATTATTTAATTTACTTTCAAAAATATAAGAATATCTTATTATAATATAATTTGATGAGCCTGGAGTTTTGTTTTTTTTGTTTTTTTTTTTCTAAAAGGGAAGGAGGGTGGGCAAGCCCAAAGAGTTTTTACCCCCAAGACTCGAACTCGAGTCGCTACGAATCTAGAACCGACTATGGCAGCCAACCCGACTACGGCCTTGGGGGCTGCCTGGAGTTAAACTACAGAGAATTTTAAATTTAATAGTTAATTATTAAATAAAAATTAATAATTTAAAAAATGTTAAGGTTATGGGATCTACTTTTGATATTCAAATTATATTCATAACATTCTCTCTTTTTTTTTTGTATTTCATTTACTAGTTAAATATTATTTCATTTAATTATCAAATAATCAATTTTATGGATTAATATAAGAATAAAGTACACGATGTGCCACAATTATATTGAAATATCAACATAATGTCAAAATATTTTATAAATCTAAAGAGATCTAGGTCTATAAATTAATATGACATAAAAGTAATCAGGAAATAAAAATAAAAATAATACATATATAATAAATAAAATAAACTTTAGACTTACTTGAGAAAAAATTAAATCCATGAGTTTCACCTTCCATTTTAACTTAGTAAATTAATCACTCATTTTAAAAAGTAAACACTCATTTTATTTGATAAATTTCTAAATTATATTATAAAAAATTAAAAATCAAAGAAAAAAAATCAAAAAGAAAGAAAAAGAAATTTAAGAGCTTCTCAGCATCTACCTCTCGACCAGCACTCTCCCAAAATTCTTCTTCCCGGCCGCCTCTTTATATAGGCAAGCCAGCAGCCACCGTTATTGTTATTTTTATTTTAATATTATTATTATAGTATTATATTATATTATATATAACATTTTTCAAAAGGGGGCCACTTCTTACTTTTGTTTTTTTCTTTTATTATTATTATTATATAATATATATATATATTATTTATTTATTATTATTATAAATCAGCTGTATTTCTTTTATCTTTGTTTTTTCTCTTCATTTTTAAAATATACATATAATAAAAAAAATATAATAATTAACATAATAAAATATAATTTACAAAAAAATATATTTGGAGAGCATTAAGATAAAATATGAGTTGTAAGCATATTAATTAATACTATGAGTAAGCAAAATTATAATTTAAATCTTTATTAAATATACACTTTCTAGTGTTAATCACACCCTCTAACCAGCTTATTACTAGTTCTTAATAACTAAAACGCTATATTAAATTGAGATTTACAAAATTTATGTATAAGTTAATAATTGTTCATCTATCCTCTAAACTATTAAATAAATAAATTCTCTCAAATTTCTTTACTTTAGATTTTTGACATTTACTCATTATTCAGGATATTATTAAGCATTCTTTTGTCCTCAAGAATTTAACATAATACTTATGGGGTTCCAAAGATTCATTAGAGATTCTATTCTTAGGCAGCAGATTACTCACACAATTTAATATTTTATTTTTAATCCATGTAGCGAGCTTTGTGCCAGTGATTTTCAAATTAGTTGATCCTAGGGCACTAGGTTCTGAATCACCTCTACAGACTTAATTACTCAAATTATTTATGATAAATAAGCAAATAATATATATACAAAATATGCAGTGAGTTTTGTATCAATGACTCATAGACTAATTGATCTTAGGACACTAAATATTGAAACACCTTTACGAACTTAATTACTTGGATTTCAGATATACCACACTCATCTTTTTCCTCTTTTTTTTTGAAAAAAAGTATATATTTTCCACTACTTTAGATATTATCTCTAACAAATAAAAAAAATAGACATTACAAAAATTTTAGCTTACAACTCATTAGTATGTGTTATAGTGTGTGTGTGTGAGAATAATAATTTAATAAGACCTGTTTAATTAAATAAATAACAAAAATATTTAATTGGTGATTATTAAATAGTGAATTCATAAATTTGAGTAATTTAAAGAATAGATAACAAAAGCAACTTCCTGTGAATTTTAAAATCATAATTTAATATAAACTGAATTATTAAGATGTGTTTCAAAAGTAATGACTTTTTAAACAGTCATTCTAGACAATAAAATAAATTTGTTGTTTTTGGATTTTTTGTAAAAATGAAAGATAAATAAACATGCATATTTACAATTTACGTCAACTATCACCACCACCCTTCAACCTAATTGTAACGTTTAATAATTTAAAGATATGCACGCAAAAATATTAAAAAGATAAAAAAAATATATAAATATAAAAGAAGAAGCGGGAAAGATCATAAGTGAACTTTCTTTAGAAGCTTAAAAGAAGCTGATAATAAGCAAAAATATATTTTTTTTTTGGAATTTTTTTTAAAGAAAAATCTAAGACTAAGAATATACATTTTTAGAGTCATTATATTTCATATTCAGTCATCTCCAACTCAAATTTATCTAAAGTTAGTTGTTACAACAAAAATTAGTAAAAATATTACTAGGATTAAGACATTTATCAATTATTCCCTCTCCTTAACTTGAATAAGACATTATTCTTAATGTTTAAAAAGAAAGAAATAGAGTTTAAATGACATCATATAAACATTTCAAGAAAATATTTACAAGGAGAGATTTAAATTTAATTTCCACCTCTTTATCAGTTGGCTGCCATCACTATCAGTTGACCAATCGAACTCTAAGGTTATGGGATCTAGCTTTGAATTGTAAACTTATAAAAGATCAAGTAACTCATTGGCAGTAGGAACATAAATAAAGATTTTTTTTTTAATTGTTTGTGATATTAAATAATTTTTAATTGCATAGTTAAGATCATACCTAAACTTGCTGCATGGTTAAGATCATGCCTAAACTTGGTGCAGAAGCTTAAAAGAAACAGATAAAGAGAATTTTTAATTTTTTAAAAAAATCTAAGATTAAGAAGACGCATTTATAGAGTTACTACTCCTAAGTATAAGAATGTCCAATTATAATATAATCCAGTGAGTCCGAGGCCGAACCACAGAGAATTTTAAATTTAGTAGTCAATTATTAAATAAAATTTAATTACAAAAAATGAAATTAATAATTTAAAAATTGTTAAGGTTACGAGATCCACTTTTGATATTTAAATTATAGTCATAATATTCTCTCTTAATTATATTTCGTATTTTATTTAATAGTTAAATATTATGTCATTTAATTCTTAAATAACCAATTTTATGAATAAATATGAAAATAAAGTATATGATATGCCACAAATATATTGGAATGTCGACATAATGTCAAAATATCATATAAATCCAATGAGATCTAGATCTATGAAGTAATATGATATAAAATTAACCAGTAAATAAAAATACAAATAATAAACATATAATAAATAAAATAAATTTTAAACTCACTTGAGAAAGATATTAATTTCATTATTTGAATCATTAAGTTTCACTATTCACCATAACTTAGTAAGTTAACTATACATGTTATAAAGAAAAATTTTATTTGATAGACTACTTAAATATATTACAAAAAAAAAAATAAGAACAAAGAAAATAGAAAAGAAAAGAAAACTAAAGAGAGTTTCTTGTCACGGGATGGGAGTTTTGCGTAGCAAACCCGTGCGGCACTTAGACAACCTTAGTCGGGATGTTGTTAAGTAAGCCTTTACGCTTCTCAATAGCTAAGCCAAGAGGTTCCCGAAATGCTAAAGAGAAGGAAGAGCTAGCGAGCAATGTAGCCAAATGCGGAAATTGTATTGATAGTAAGAAAGCTTACAAGAGAGCTTACAAGTGTTTGACGCTTGATGCTTGGATGCTTGATGTGTGGATGATTCAAATGCCTAGAATTCACCCATATTTATAGGGAAGCTTGGCTAACTCTAGAGCATTCTAAGGCCTAGAGAATTCTATACAGATGTGCAACAATCTAGAGAATTCTAGCCATATGTACAAGTGTGTGCTAGTTGCTAGAATTTTGCGGAAGTTTCTAGAATCGGGCCAAGCTAGCACATTTTGGCTCATTCTTTGGGCCATTTTTGTGCTGGAATCATGCGGCCCGTAACATCTTGAGGCGACGTAGGCGTGCTCTCGCCTCTTTCTCGGCGTTGCTGGGGGCAAATTGCTTTCGGAGTTCTTGCTTAAAATCTGCCCATGTGTTGATGGCGCAGATGCCTTTGCCCATTTCACCATGCTTACGACGCCACCATAGTTGGGCAGTGCCTCTTAGGAATGTGGTGCAGTGTCCACTTTCGATGCCTCGTCTCGAACACCCATGGCATCGAAGTATTGATCTAGCCCAAACAAGAAGTTGTCTACGATGGTGGCATTCCGTGTGCCATCGTAGGTGTCGGGCTTCGGCACATCAATGCGTCACGCATCACTTGTGCTTGTAGCGGCCGGGCTAGAGGAGAGTGTGCGCTTGTGCCATGCCCAGTCCGAGCGTACTTCCTCCACTTCCACCCGGACAGCGCGCAGCTCATCTTGCACAAAGCTGTGGAGTTTCATCAACTCCTCATGAAATGCTTGAAATTCCCCTCGAAGGGTGTTGGCTTGCTCTTGAATGAGGGCCTTGGTTGCCATGGTGAAGTCGGCATATTCGCCCTCGAGGCCGTCAACCCTTTCCTCCAATGTTTCGAGGGAGTCCTGAGCGGCTGACATTGTTGTTTCAAGCGTAGCAATGCGAGGCTCCAAAGCATCTATCGAAGCGGCCTTAGGCTTGTCACGAGTCTTGGCCTGCCCGCGAGTCTCATCGCTGCCCCGGCTTGGTTCCGGGATGATCTCCACACTATGAGCGCCCTCTTGTGTCACGCTTGAGGTTGGGAGGTTGGCCATTGCTGCTGGAATGCGAGTGTGCAAACCTTAGCTCTGATGCCACTTATCACGGGATGGGAGTTTTGCGCAGCAAACCCGTGCGACGCTTAGACAACCTTAGTCGGGATGTTGCTAAGTAAGCCTTTAAGCTTCTCAATAGCTAAGCCAAGAGGTTCCCGAAATGCTAAAGAGAAGAAAGAGTTAGCGAGCAATGTAGCCAAATGCGGAAATTGTATTAATAGTAAGAAAGCTTACAAGAGAGCTTACAAGTGTTTGATGCTTGATGCTTGGATGCTTGATGTGTGGATGATTCAAATGCATAGAGCTCACCCATATTTATAGGGAAGCTTGGTTAACTCTAGAGCATTCTAAGGCCTAGAGAATTCTATACAGACGTACAACAATCTAGAGAATTCTAGCCATATGTACAAGTGTGTGCTAGTTGCTGGAATTTTGCGGAAGTTTCTAGAATTTTGCGGAAGTTTCTAGAATCGGGCCAAGCTAGCACATCTTGGCTCATTCTTTGGACTATTTTTGGGTTGGAATCATGCGGCCTGTAACATTCTGCACTCGTCTACTCTAATTCTCAACTTCCCCCTCAATTGTTTACCCTCTCTATCTCGTTATATAGACAGCAACCACCACCATTATTATTATTATTATTATTATTATTATTATTATTATTATTATTATTATTATTATTATTATTATTATTATTATTATTATATATAACATTTATCAAAAGTGGTGTGTAATATTTTACTTTTGTTTTTTCATAACACATAATATATATTTTATTTATTCATTTATTATTATAAATCAGCTATATTTTTTTGTCTTTATTTTCAGATTCTTTGTGATTAACACTAAAAATTATATATTTTATAAAGGTTTAAATTATAATTTTGTCATTTATAATGTTAATTAATATGCTTATAATTCATATTTTTTCTTAATATTCTCTAAATGTAATTTATGTAAATTATATTTTATTATACTATTTTATTTTAATTATATTGTGGATATATTTTGCAAAAAAAATTAAAACAAAAAAATATGCAGTTGATTTATAATAATAAATAAATAAAATATACTTTATATATAATAAAAAAACCAACAAAAGTCAAAAGTGGCACGCCTCTTTTGACAAATGTTATATATATATATATGTTATAATAATAATATAATATATTATAATAAAAATAATAATATTATTATAATAAAATAATAATAATGGTGACTATTGGTTTTGCCGATATAAAGAGGAGGCAGGGAAGAGGAATTGGGGAGAGGGCTAGGCAGAGAGGCAGAAGTTGAGAAGCTCTAAAAATTTTTCTTTTTCTTTTTGATTTTTAATTTTTTTATAATATATTTCAGAAATTTATCAAATAAAATGAGTGTTGCTAGTTAATTTACTAAGTTAAAATAGAAGGTGAAACTCAAGGATTAAAACTATGAAATTAATTTTTCTCTCAAGTAAGTCTAAAGTTTATTTTATTTATTATATGTTTATTATTTATATTTTTATTTACCGATTATTTTTATGTTATATTAATTTATAAACCTGGATCTTCTTATATTTATATAATATTTTGACATTATGTCGACACTTCAATATAGTTGTGGCATATCATGTACTTTATTCCTATAGTTATCCATAAAACTAGTTATTTAATTATTAAATGACATAATATTTAACTAATAAATTAAATAAAAAATAGAAATACGAGAGAATATTATGAACATAATTTAAATACTTAAAGTGGATCCTGTAACGTTAGCATTTTTTAAAATTATTAATTTCATTTTCTTTCATTAATTTTTTTAATAATTGACGCTTAAATTTAAAATTTTATGTGATTCAACCCTAGACTTACTATGTTATATTATAGTATAATACTTTTATATATAAGAGTAAATCAAATATTTTTAAATCGTGTTAAATTTTTAACACTGTTGCTAGAGAGTTTACTAAATTTAGTGTCATTTTCCTATATTATTGTCTTATTTCTATTTTATTTTTGTTTTATTTCGAATTCGACATTATTTTTTTCTATTTGTAAAATTTCAGTTAGCTTCCTTCTTTCTCTTAAAATTATAAAAATACCACAAAACTTATAAAATTTTGATTTTAACCTAAAAATCTTGCAGACCTTGAATTATATTGGACTTTGAATTTATGGATTGTGACTTATAACTTGAACCTTTGGACTCAAATTGGAAATGATTTAAAGCGAATAGACATGGTCATGGACCTTTAAAGTTGAATTTAATTGGTTAGTAATTTTGTAAAAAATTCAAAAAAAAAAAGACACTGCATCTTTAAGTAAGTACTCCTTTCTCTTCTTTTTTCTTCTTTTAAATTATGCAATTTAATTTTTGCATTTACTTTTTTTTCTTTACAATTTTTTTTTTGCAATTGTTTTATTTTATTTATATGATCAGTTTAACCGTCTAAATTTTTATTTAACTTCTGTTAATTTATTATTATTCTGTTTATATGTTTAGTCTAATTAATTTGTTTATATGGCCGGTTTAACTGCCTATTTAGTTATTTAATTTTTAGTTTATCTATTTCTTGTACATTAATTTATGTAATTTTTATTTTGTATTTATTTTTTATATGGCTAGTTTAACTGTTTATTTATTTTAATTTTAAATATTTAATTCTCAGTTTATTTATTTTTATTTTGTATTTTTTATTCTACATTTATATTACTTGTTTATTTAATTTTCAGTTTGTTTTATTTTTTTTTTAATTTGTTTAATTTTCAATTATTTTTCTTTTTTCTTTGTGTATCATCTTTGTAACATAATTTCACACACACACACACACATCATCATCATCATTGCATGAGACATTAGTCTCGAACTTCAAGTGATTAGTTAATTCGAAATCTCAATCACCACTACCAGCCATGAGTATCTCAAGTAGAAAGATCTTCTTGAAACATCTTAAAAATCTTTTACATGTGAAATATCACTTAAAAAACTTGATACAAAATTGTAAATTACATCCAATTTGGGATCTATGACTACCAACATTAGTGTCCTATGTTCAGGGTCTAGAAAGACAACTCTAGATAATAAAGAGTGGTATTTATAATATTCAATTGGAACTTAAGGTTAATACAATAAGAGGACGAATATATGTTTTATTTTTTTAGTGTGATTTCTTTTTATTGTTTTTTTTCACTTTTATGTTTGATTTGATTTTACAAATTTGATTCCCTTTATTTTGTTATTTTGATTTATGCTTTTTGTATATATAGTAGATAATGGTACCCCGTGACTTCTTAAGTCGAAGATAAAATTAAATTTGTTAAAGATTGCTTAAGTAAAGAATAGTTAGATGATATCTTACGATCTCTTGAGATAAATCGAAGCGGATTTATACAACTTGCAATTAAACGGTTATGGACACAATTTCCAAAAAGAAAATTCACAATTTAGTTTTGAGCATCTGACTCAAAATGACTATGTTTATCAGTTTATAAGAAAACTATATGGGAAGCCTATCATCGACCTGTAGAGGGTGTTTAAGCCGTTACTAGATGTAAAACTAAAAGAAAATGTGAGCCATAATCATAACTATTGGTAAAAATTATTTTCTTTTTAATAACTTTTTATCTTATTGCTACAACCCTTTTTAGAAAAAAAAGTGACTTAACTAACAAAAAAAGATGGAACTAGATGTTTTCTTAAAAGAAAGCGCTTTATCTCACTTATAATGTAAGGCAAGGTCACTCATGACTGACAATCACCTTTTTCTTCTCTAATTGTTAATCACGAGAAAAAGTAAATAGTAAAAAGAAAAAGCAAACAGTAATTAGATATAAATTACATTATTAAAAGTAATAATACACAAGATAAAAGATTATTAAAAAGAAAATAATATTTACTAATGGTTGCGACTGTGGCTTACATTTTCCTATAATTTTATATGCAGTAACGGTTTGAACATTCTCTATGGGTCAATGATAGGCTTCCCATATAGTTTTCTTATAAACTAACAAATATGGTCTTTTTTAGTTAAATTTCCACGACTAAACTGTGCATTTTCTTTTTGGAATTGTGTCCATAACCATTTAATTGGACATAATACATATCCCCCTCGATACGTCTTAAGAGATCTTAAGATATCATCTAACGATTTTTTACTCAAGCCATTTTTAATGAATATAATTTTATTATCGACTTAAGAAGTCACAAGGTACTGTTATCTACCATTTATATGAAAAAATAAATCAAAATAACAAAATGAAGGGAATGAAATTTGGAAAATCAAATCAAACATGAAAGTGAAACACAACAAAAAAAAATGACACTAAAAAAAAAAATTACATTTGTCATCTTATTGCATTAACATCAAGTTATAATTGTATCATAAATATCACCCTCTATTAACCAAAGTTATCTTTCTAGACTCTCAATATTGGACACTAACGTTGGTAGTCATGAATCCCAAATTAGATGTGATTTACAACTTTGTATCAAACTTTATAAGTGAAATTTTCACACGTAAAAGATTTATAAAATGTTTCAAAAAGATCTTTCTAATTAAGATACTTATAACTAGTGGTGGTGATTGAGATCTACAAATTAATTTACTACTTGAATTTCGAGATCAACATCTCATGCAGCAATGATGATGATAAATTATTTTACAAATATGATACACAAAGAAATAAGAAAAATAATTGAAAATTACACAAATTAAAAAAAAAATAAAACAAGTTGAAAGTTAAATAAACAAATAATATAAATGTACAAGAAAAAATATGAAATAAAATAAATAAACTGAGAATTAAATAACTAAAATTAAAATAAATAAATAAATAGGCGGTTAAACCAGCTATACAAAAAATAAATATGGAATAAAAATTACACAAATTAATGTACTAGAAATAAATAAATTAAAAATTAAATAACTAAATAGGCGGTTAAATTGGCCATGTAAACGAATTAATTAAACTAAAAATATAAACAAAATAATAATAAATTAATAAAAATTAAATAACAATTCAGGCGATTGAATCGACCATTTAAATAAAATAAAACAAATGTGAAAAAGAAAAATTGCAAAGGAAAATAAAGTAAATGTGAAAATTAAATTACATAATTTAAAAGAAGAAAAAAAAAAGAAAAATGAGTGCTTACCTCAAGATGCGTTCTTTTTTCCTTTTAATTTTTTAAAAATTACCAACCAATTAAATTCAAATCTAAAGGTCCATGACCATGTCCATTCGATCTAAATCAAGTCTCAATTGAGTCCAAAAGTTCAAGTTATAAGTTAAAATTTATAAATTCAAAGTCCAATTCAGTTCAAGGTCTGATTTGCAAGATTTTTTAGGTCAAAATGAGATTTTTCACAAGTCTTATGGTATTTTTATAATTTTAAGAGAAAAAAGGGAGCTAACTGAAGTTTTACAAGTAAAATAATTTATAAAAAGAAATAGAAAAAACAGAAATAAGATAAGAATATAATAAATAATAATGAAATGACACTAAATTTATAAAACTCTCCGACAACGGCATCAAAAATTTGACACGACTTAAAAGTGTTTGATTTATTGCTAAGTATAAGAGTGTCTAGTTATAATATAATCTGGTGAATCTGAGGCTGAACCACAAAGAATTTTAAATTTAATAGTCAATTATTAAATAAAAATTAATAATTTTAAAAGT
Organism: Murraya koenigii; assembly: GCA_025617385.1. Taxonomy (NCBI): domain Eukaryota; kingdom Viridiplantae; phylum Streptophyta; class Magnoliopsida; order Sapindales; family Rutaceae; genus Murraya; species Murraya koenigii. The sequence goes on from CM046818.1 coordinate 24,095,837, forward strand.
GCTAAAGTTATAAGATCCACTCTTCGTATTCAAATTATGTTATAAAGGAATATTATTTTTATGGTGCGTTTACTAAACGAGAATCAGAATAAGTTAGAATCAAAATGAGTAGGAATTAGAATAGACGGAAATAGGAATGAAGAATGAAAATCAGAAGAACTTGTTTACTTAAACTACAAGAATCAGAATTAGAATGAGCTGCATTACCATAAATATGTTTATTTTGTCTTAGAATAGGAATTGGAATGAGTTAGATTGTGATAAATTACAAAAAATTACTTAATGAATTATTGTCATAATTATTATTTTATATTTTAATTATTGTGATTATTTATTAAAAAATATTATTATTATTATTATTATTAACTATTGTTAATAATATATTAATATATTAATTAACTATAAAATTTTTATCAATAATAATAATAATATTGATAATTAGCATTAATAATATTAATAATTAACATTAATATATTAATTAATTTATTATTATTATTATCATTAATAACAACAACAACAACAATAATAATAAATTCAAAATATATTAATTAATTATAGTAATATATTAATTGGTTATAATTATTTTTTTAACGGAGGATAAAATAAGTATTTTTTATTTGGGAGATTGATTCTCAACCTCCCTTAGGAATCAATCTCCATTCTCAAATTTAGGTGGATCCACGATTCCGATTCCAATTATAATTTCGATTCCTACGTTCATTTTGTAAAGTAAACACTATCAATAATTCAATTTTGAATTCTGATTACCCTATCCGAAAAGTAATTGCACCACTAATCGCATACTGGTTCCCAAAGTCACCTAGCCCAAGTCTTAAATGGATTGTCAACTTATAATTACTACAGAAAAAATAAAAACTTTTATTTGAGTGATTGCGTCTCCCATCACTATTAGTAATGTTCGTTTTTATCTGAAATTCGAATGGGTCTGAATATTACTGAAATCTAAATGGGTCTGAATGTATATGTCTGAAAAATATATTCATTTTTTATTCTTTGATATCTGAATATAAGTGATAAGTTGTTTATTTTTATAAGCTCAAAACATCTTAATTCTAATATTTTTACATTTATAACCTTGAATAAGGGTGGGTAAAATATCTGATCCTACCCGACCTAATCTTTAAAAAATTCGAGTAAGGTTTGGATTTGATTAAAGTTAATACCTGATCAGATTAAATTTATACAACCCGATTGGGTTGTGCTCGGATCAGGTGAAACTCGATGCAACCCGAAAACCTGATTAAATTGGCTTTAAAAAAAGGGAAAATTATAAAATACAACTTGCAGCAGCTCACACTCTCACAGACTCCCAGTCACAGCAACAGCCACAAGCCAGCAAGCTCACAACTCTAGCCCCTCACACAGACACACAGCCAGCCACAATCGCTCAAATGCTCACTGTCTCACTCTTAGTCGCTCTCGCTCTTATCCTCATGGTCACGGCCTTGCTTAGACGCTCACAATCGCAAGCATGACCCATCATGCACTCAAATTGAATCACCTATCTCGCTCACACAATCACCTCACACACACACACCCACACACCCGTCAAGCCACCACGCATACACACATCACATCCATCACGGTCACCAGCTCACAACCCTTGCAGTTCAAACTTCAAGCCTTCAATCTTCATTAATCCGATTTGCAGCAGCTACAGCCTCCCTCCTCAACCTTAACACTCAACAACATACACTCCTCAAGTCCTCAACTTCTCATCTCGCTCTCAAGTCTAAAACGGATCTGCTGCCACTCCTACAGATCTGCTGCTCCAAGGCTCCGCATTACCAAGTTACTCTAAGCTCTGTTTGAACCCGGTGACGGCAACCCGAACCTGAAATTTCCTTGTGAAATTTAAAGCTTCCAGTTTTAATTAGATTCAAGGTATATAACTATATTCTATATATAATTATATATATTTGATTACTTATTAGTTGTAAATTTGTAATGGATAATTGGATATTGTTTAATACTTTAGTATATTATATATTATATGTTAAATTGATATTTACTTAATTAGTTTAATAATATGTAATATATAATTATATATGTAATATGTATTGTTAAATTTTAATAATAAAACTGTTAATATTTGCTTTTTTATGAATAGATTACAAATATAAATTAAATAGATTAATTGATTAAATATTAAAATTAAATATATATGTTATATATGATATGTGCTGCAGTATATTTAATTTCAACAAAAATTAACTAATTCAATCAATTAATTTATGTTAAGTTGACATTAAGTACTCAAGTTACATGTAAGTAGGCACGAAATTTAAGATTTTATAATAAGAATTATTATATAAATATGCAAATAATATTTTATTATTATGGGAAATGAATAATTAGATAGTATAAATTAATTAATCATTAATTTCTTGCTTTTCCATTATAGAGTATGAATAATTTTGAATTTTAACATATACAATTATACACCTAATTAATTAATCTTATAGAAAATTAGAAATATTACGATGAAAATGTCGAATTAAATAAGTTTTAGAAAATTAAATTAATAAATATTTAAATTAATTTTCGTACTAATTAGATTATGTTAATAATATTTTTATGTTTAATTTTTGAATTAATGATTACTAATTATTTTGTTACTTTCATATTTTTTACGTTCAAATGTCTGAACACTTAAGATCGAATCCGATAAATGATGATAAAGAGTAAAGTATACAAATGGAAGGAACTCAAAAGGTAAATGAAAAGGCAAAACGGAAAGACCACCAATGAAGAAAAGATCTAACATATAGAATCATTACACTTTATTTGAGGATAATCCAAACAAATGCAAGTGCAACTATTGTGGCAGATAGTATCAATGTCATTCAAGGCTTAATGAAATTATAAATATAAAAAATTATATAGAAGTTTGTCCTACATACAAGGCATTCTAGGGGCAACACGGTGGAAGTTAACAGAATTTGACTTCTGAGGGTCGTGAATGAAGTAATATGATTTTTACTAAAGGATAGAGTCAAGATGCTTGTAGAAAGACACTCACTAAAATGATTATTATGGATGAGTTACTGATTGGTTTTGTGGATAACAAGGGGTTTTAGGCATTTCTACAGTGTAGCAATCTCGCGGTTCATTATACCATCTCAAAAGACTATTGGTAAGGATATTATGGACTTATTTTTGGAAGAAAAGACAACATTGAAGAGTTTGATTTGTGATAACAAACAGCGAGTGTCTCTTACAACTTATATATGGACTTCTATTCAAAATATGAGTTACATAGTGATCATAGCTCATTTTATTGATAAAAGGATTATCAGTTTTAATTTGGTTGAAAACATAGAGGGAAAACAATCGGGAAAAAGATTGTAGCTTGTTTGCAGGACTGCGAGATAGAGAGATTGTTTGCGATAATTGTTGATAATACAATTGCAAATGATGTTGCTATTGGTTATGTCACTATACAATTACTTGCTTGGAGGAATGCTGATGCACTTGTGTTGGTGGGACAATATATGCAAGTGTGTTGTTGTGCACATATTTTAAATTTGGTTGTTGTTTCAAGGTTGAATTAATTGCATGCTAGTGTTGTTGCTATTCAATATACTGTGAAGTATGTGTGATCTTTTACCACGAGGCTGTAGACATCTAAACAATGTGTTGCACATGTGAAAGGCCCGAAAGAAACTGTCATTTTGGATTGTCATATTAAGTGAAATTCCACCAAATTAATGTTAATGACTGCATTGAAGTTTTAAGCGGCATTTGATAGAATAATAGAAGTGGATAAACCATTTAAGGTATAGAAGTGGATAAACTATTTAAGGTATACTTTCTCGAGAAAGAAAATGACATTAAATGAGTGGGCCTATCTGAACCTGATAATTAGGAGAATGCTGAACGAATTATAAAATTTTTAAAGGTATTTTATAACGCTGCATTGTTATTTTCTAGCTTTTTGAGTGTGACTTATAATCTTTGTTATAATACTATCTGCTTAATTGAGAGTTTATTGACTACATTACAATTCAGTAATGATCATTGGGTGATGTCAATGGTTTATAATATAATGGATAAATTTGATAAATATTGGGAATCTTTGGGAAAGATAAAAAAATATTAATTGTTGCCTCCATTCGTGATCCTCGAGCTAAAATAGACTTTGCTAAACATATTTTTGACCTCATTTTAGGCACTGATAGTTCAAAGATTGAAAAAATGACCAAAGCGGTAAAAGACTTGTTAAATAACCTTTATAATGCATATAGTGCTTTATGCCCCACAGGATCGATATATGCTGAGAGTGCTCCTAATGGCAATTATGGTTGTACAAGTTCTTCTCCATATACTACAATTGATGGTAGTTTGATAGATGTTGCTAGTGGTAAAGAACATCTTCCGAGTTGCTCGCCTTTTTCTAAGATGTGTTAAGAAATTTTCTGTTCAGAATGAGGGTAGGAGAGTAGCGTCTAAGATGGAAAGATACTTAGCCGTCTTAATGGAAGATCTTAATAATCTTAAACTCAATATTTTGTTTTGGTGGAAGGTGAATGGATCGAAGTATTCGATATTAGAGAAAATTGCAAAGAATGTCTTTATTGTTCCTGTTTCCAAAGTGGCATCTGAGTCTGCCTTTAGCACTGAGCTTCGTGTTATTGATGAATATAAGATTTCTTTGACTCTTGCTATAATTGGGATGTTGATATGTACTGAAAATTGGTTGAAATCTAAACTTTTTGCCAATCCCGTCTACAGCATTTACGATGAGATTAACGATGAGATGTTTTATATGGAGCTACATAAATGTAACATACTAACATTTTTCTCGAACATTAAATATATAATATATTTGAAATGCATTAAAATTTTATATTATAAATTACGTCCTAAAAGTATAATATGAAATTATGACTAATAATACCTAGTAAGAGTTACCTTTCAAGTATTAATATCACCAATGTCAATACTCACCGTTTCCACCGTTGAAGCTTGTACTCTTACAAACTCTTTAAAATGCAATATATATATATATATAAGTTTATTTATTTATCTTTGTGTTTAAATGTACCTTTATTTACAATACGGCTTAAAGAAAGTAGTTGCTGTATATAATTTCTTCAATTCTTCTATAGGGTATCGATACTTAAACTTAGAGTACAAGAAGTTGATATTAGAACTTGGCAAAGTGCTTGCGAGGAGTAAATGAAGAAGTGATTTTATGTTTATGATTAAACTTTAAACTTTGGTGTGTTATGGTCTCACGGATTTTGTGATTTGTGTTTAAATTTTAGTGTGTTATAGACTTTATGTTTAAACTTAGACTTTGTGTTTTAAAGACTAATATTTGGATATTGTGCTATGAAGATTATTAAGTTTGAACTTTGTGTTAGTTTTAACTTTTATGAAATAAATTTTGTGTTAATTTTAAATTTTATCAAAATTGGACTTTGTGTTAATTTTAAATTTTATTAAGTTTAGACTGTGTGTTGGTTTTAACTTTTATTTATTTAATTTCATAGCAATTTTTCTTTTTATTTTTTTTTTGTTGCCTGAAAATTAAGAAAAACAGCTGAAAAGTAATCTAAAAAGCTCAAAATAAGAAAAAATAATTAAAAAAAACTCAAAATTGCACAAACTGGATTTGTCCTGCACCTGATCTGGCCCTAACCCAATTTTGACCTAAACCAATCCGAATTGACTCAAACCTGATCCGACCCTAACCCAAAATCAAACTCGACCTAATTCGGATAGGATCAAGTTTGATTTCGGGTTAAGATCGGATCAAATTTTTGGCCACTTGATTAACCCGAAATCCGATCGAGTCGACTCAAACTCAAAAATGCCCAACCTTAACCTTGAAAATGTTATATATACTTGAAGTTTAAATAAATATATATTTACAATATTTTCTAGTATCATAGTTTTCATATGTTATAAATATTTATAAAGTAAGCATTTGATATATGATTTATGAAAAATAATTTTGATAAAATTATTATTTTTTATAATTTAACATAATATTTATACATAAAAAGTTATTATTTAATAATAAAAGAATTTTTTTAAAATTCAAAGTGAATGTGCATTAAGTATTTAATATCAAATATAATTTTTAAGAATGAGTTATTTCTAACAATGTGTTTAAGCCTTAGCTTGATTTATAAAATACTAGCCCATAAATTAAAATCAATAATCTTGTGATTAAATTTCATCTTAAAAAGAGTATATCTTTTGATTTTTCATTTATAAGCACATACAAATCCTAAAATCTTAAACTATATTATTCTTGTTACATAATTTCTAGCTTCATTCTTTTTAATCCTTAACCGTTTCTTAAAAAAAAATATTTTTAATTAAAATATAAATATAAATTATGAAATGGAGTGGGTGTAAAAAAAATTGTTAAATGAATAATTTATTTAAGAATTAAAATTTTATTTAAAATAACAAATAAGTCAATTTATTTTTATTCATTCAGGTAATTTCAATTAAAGCAGGTTTTAAAAACAAATTGGGGGTGTCGAAAGCCTACTCTATGTTTATCGTGGGCTCGAGATCATAGCCCAACAGAGAATGGGCCGACAATCAACGAGGCCCAATTTTTTCCCACCTTGTAGATATAGATTCCATTCCTGTTGCGTCACGTGGTGGGGTCAGACAGATGACTCAGATCAGAGTCCCGAATCCCACATGCTCCTATCAGACTGTCCTTTTCACCGAATACGCAACTTGTAATCGCAACAATAGATTCTCATGTCCCCGTAAATTTACAACACAATCAGACCCATTACGGTCTATTCGCCCGCCTTCTCTGTGCGGCAAACCTCATATCGCCACCTACTACAGTCATATTCCCATCTTAAAATTCCAAATTTACCCCTGACAGACCCACTTTTGACGAAATAACATTTGTCCAACCTCGTTCGTCACAAAATTTTGTCTTCTTCTGCTCTTCAAAACACCCTTTTTAAACGCGCGCACATCATGATCCCATTTGAGCCAATCGTTTAAATTCCTAGCAACAACCTTCTAACTCGTTCAACTCCAACTCACTGAGTTCATCGATTCAACTCGCTGAAAAAATGAGACGCTTCAGAAAAATTGAGCTACTCGAACCCTACTATCCTCCGGTCTTAGTGAGAGATACCTCCATTTTCCCCTCCTTCGTTGAAGATGAAGTTCACGATCTCAGCTTTGCTCTCGATTTCTTCAACCCTAGCCCCTTCGAGATCTTCGATTCCGTCACCGATCTGGTCCAGATCGACCAAACGCCGTCGTTTTACTCCTACAAGAGGATTCAGAGGGGACCGGCGACTGAGTTGTCGGTACAGACATTGTGCGACAGAGTGGGCTTGCTGGAGTCGAGGTTCGACCGGCTGCTCAGCGCGAGATTCGACGGAGGGGATCGGAAGTACACGTGGACTGCGGAGATCGAGGGAGGTGCGGTTGATCGGAAGTATAAATGGAGGGCTGAGATTAGAAAAGGGGAGAAAAAGAAGCAGGAAGAGAAGAAGGTCGATAAGAGCTATAAATGGACGGCTAAGATTAAGGGAAAAGACGACGACTCGCGGACTTACACTTTCGAAGCATCGACTGTTGATGCAGGCGAGGGTAGCAAATCAGATAAGAAAGAGAAAGAGAAGAAAAAGCAGAAGAAGAAATGTGAGAGTGAGACACGTGTGGTGGAGATCGAAGAGCCTGCTGCTGATCATGGAGCTGTCGTTTTGAGACAGGTATTTTGGTTATTATTATTAACTATTGTTATTTTTTAGTGTAGAATTTGTGTTTGATTTTGTTTGTTGTGTGGGGGTCAGTTTTAATTAAAATGCTTTCGTTATCTGGTGGGTACGATTAAAATCTGAAATGTGAGTGACAATGACCGTGATTAAGAATTGTGGGGAATTTTGTGACGTTGATTTTTTGGGCCACGCTTATTTATTTTAATAATGAAATGTTATTTGATGTTTACAGTTACTTATATGATATTGCAATGAAATTGCAATTCGTGTGTGCAACAGTGCAAGTTTGTGACTTTTCTAGCTTAAAATTTTAGCTCATAGAACATTGATGAATTTGATTGACAAACTTTTTGATCATTTTTCTCACTTTTCATGTGATGAATACTTTCAAACTTTGGCGTCTCTTTAACCTGAATATTACTGCACTTCCACTAGAGTTCCCTGCCCTTCTTCGGATCTAACTACTCAATGTGTAAATGTGAGGAATATCGAATTTATTAGGAAATTTTGTGGCAAATTAATATTGTATTAAAATAAATCTTGGAAAGGAGCCATGTATCAGCATATTTGATAAGAAGTTATGTCTTTACTATCCTTTTTCATCTTTTTTCCTTTTTTGTTTAAAAGCAGACATTTATTTTTGGCTTTGTGCCCAGTATGTTACTCTAAGCAATACTGGTCAGTGCAGTTCTGATCCATATGCTGATTTTAATTTGCAGAATGCAGGTTTAGTTCGCCTAATCCAAAATTGTTATTTTAATTTAAATGAGCAAGAGGAATGTGGTTACGTTTTTACTAGGGAGTTCATTGCATCTTTTTTTTTTTTCGTAGTATTTTTTTCTCTTTTTCTATTTTATCATGAAGCATCTCCTCCAAAATGCAACGTGGCAACCAGTTTGCCATGTAGTTTCTTTGCTCTTGAAATTTTCAATTCACACTGCTAATGGTAGTATGAGAATGTTGTTTGTGTTAACACAAACTTTTTGACAAGCGAATGATTGGCTGTCATGCTATTTACAAATACAGTATTTTCTTGGATTTAACTGAGGCATAAGGGCCCTGAAAAGTTTCTTGCCATTTCTAAATGTCATTGATTCAAGAGCCTCAAAAGTTGCTTGTTTAGAGTCCAATCATCAGAACAAAGTTATGCTCCTGTCTGTCTTACTTTCATTTACTCATCATGATTCATGAGCTTAACAAAATCCTTAAGCCTGATTTATTTTACTTCTGTAGCTTGCATGCTTTTTTGAATTCATTCTGAGGTGTTCTTTTCCTTTTTTCTTGTGGATAAAGGCCTTTGCCAAAAGATTTGGTCCTGTTAGAAACAATAAGGGGAAGCAAAAGGAACTGTCTCCTCAAGATGCTGCAATAATGATTCAGATGACTTTCAGAGCTTATCTGATTCGTAGATCTCAGGCTCTTCGTGCACTTAGGGATCTTGCTGTTGCCAAGACCAAGTTGAAGGAGATTAGAGCATTGTTCAACAACTTCTCCTACCGCCAGAAAGTGGCCCGAGATGCTGAAGAGCGACAAAGGTTTTCAGAGAAAATTATTGTTCTACTCCTTACTGTTGATGCCATTGAGGTAAAGAAGCTCTAGCTTTTATCTCCTCTAAATCTGTTTTTAACAAGAGAGTAGCCATAGAATGATTTTTATTTGAAATTCACATGCTTCATTATTTTTCACTTTTACCCCTTGTGATATGCCTTTAATCCATATGCAGTTGGGCATACATTATGGTTTCCATTTAGGATTTTTTTTTTCTTTTTTAAATGATCTGGAAGCAAGTGTTCCTGGCAAATTAACTAATTGTAAGGGCTTAGATTGATTAATACTCAGTTGACCAACCAATAATGCTTCTCCTGCTGGGATTGTTCTGATGGCTTTGCCAATTTTAGGGAGCTGATCTGATGGTGCGAGCTGCGAAGAGGTCGATGGTGGATGAGCTGGAAGCAATGCTTGATGTGGTGGATCCTCAGCCTGCGAGTAGATCCCTTTCCATGAGGAGGAGGACCTTCAACATGCCGGATGGTGTCATTCAGAAGGAGATTGCAGCAGGCGTTGCTCAAGTTGTTCAAATGCTTGATGATGATAAGAGTGGCAACACCTTTGAGGCATGCATATAAGAACTGAAGGACCATGTATGGTTGTGTAGTTAATAAACTAACCAACTTTTGGGTTCTGTCGTTGTCGTTTAATGCAGCCTCGCTTGTAGACTGTAGTCAGGATGTCCCTCTTTCAGTAATGGGGTATCATTTGCTCAGGAATATGCTTTTGAGTTTTGATTGGGTTTTTAGTCTGACTTGCGTTTGTGCTTGTGCTGTTTTGATTAGAGCTTGGTTATCTATCTATTTTATGTTGAATGGCTCATGATTTCCCTTTTGTCCGGGACTTTTGCCACCCCTTAATATTCCTCATAAAATCTCATTTTGACTAAAATTACTTAAATATTTAAAAACGAATTGTTTAATTATTTATTTTGCATGAGAATTCAATTAAACACTAACATAGATTAATTTTTAACGAACTTTTTGGATTAATCTCACTCCATAATTTGTATTTATATTTTAAATTTAATTAAAAAAATAATTTATTTTTTCATAAAAGTAAAAGAGTTCAGAGTTATGGGAATACAAATTATGAGAATAAAATAATTTACTCTTTTAGGATTCGAATATATTTTTAAGTGTGAAATTTGATTATGGAGTTGACTAATTTTAATTTATATTTTGTATATTAGACCAGCAGTACTTCAGGAAATAAAACTCAAAAGGGTTGCTATGCGAACTTCCGAGTGTTAAGAGGTCAACTCTTTCCTTTTTTGTCCTTCAAGCCCAACCTCCTGGGCCTGGCATATTTTTGTTTCCACGAAGTAGGCATAGAATGGGCCCGATAAAATCTGCGACTGCTAGGCGCTAGCCTTTCTACTTTTCTATTAGTAATCTTTGTAGAATAATTCGAGAGCAGCAAACACTTGCTGAAATAATTTTGTGAAAACTAATTTGACATAATTGTAATTGGTTAATTAAAAATATAATTTGTCAAAATAAATTATATGGTTCCTCTGGCCTGTAGCCTATATGACGTTTTTAAATTAACTAATTATTATAATACGTCACGCCATATATTACTAAGGGTGCGTTTAGGGCAGCCGCTGCGCGCTGTGGCAGTACTTGTTTATAGCCCACCAATGAGTCGTCACAATACCTTGTTTATAGCCCACCAATTACCAAACATGCTCTTTCTTTCGTTCTTTCTTTCTTTTTCTTTTTTTTAGTGGTTATTTGAATTTTATTTTAACAAGTTGTTTGTTTAATATGTATATCAAAAGATCCTCCAACATAAGCTTTATGAGGAAAATGTTTCACTTAAAAATAAAAAATAAAGAATAATTTAGACACTTCTCAATCTCAGTAAAACGCGTTTCCCTGTTGCATTTATTTAGGGGAGGGTCTAAGAATCTCGTTAAGTCAAAATTAAGATCCTGTCGAAGGCATGCTTTTTCAGTTTAACTAAAATAATTCATTTTTTAATTATTTTTAAATAAGATTTTTTATTTTATTTTTATGATGTATGATTTTTACAATATTGATAACGAAGTTGTTCTAAACCTTTGAATTTAAATATTTTAATCTCTATCATTAGTTTTATTAAGTGGATAAAATAAATAAATAAATAATGAGTAATATGTAATCTTTAAAATTAAGTTGATAAATTTAAATTAAACAGAGACACTTACCAATTCAAAGTGAAAAGATAAAGACTGTGATCCATTATAGCTATATATTTTTTCAAATTTATAAATAATCTTTTTAACCAACAGTATTCTCAAAGAATTTATATCAAAAAGTATATATTTATTACATTTTTAATTTTCGTAGAAAAAATAACAGTATTACAGAAAGAACCGTTTTCTAAATATAATTACGAGCATAAGTTAGGTTGAAGCAGGTTTCGACACACTTCTAGTGTAATTTTTAATAGACTCGTGGGCTAACATTCTTTTTATAAGAGGGATATCAATAATATTTTAATTGCATTCATTTGTTCTACTCAGGAATTAGGAATTAAGGCCGCCAGCTTTTAATAGAAGCAACAAAGTGGTTTTCATTTTGGTGAAAGTGGGTTACCGGGTTTTCATTTCTTCTCAAACCCACCGTAGCTCCCATGAAACACGTTGAATTTTAATTATCATTATTGAGTTCTAGACGACGGCGTGACACTCGCTTCTTTTATTTATTTTTTTTCAAATTTTTTTAAAAAATAATAATAATAGTAACATCAAGGTCATAAATTGACTGCTTGCAATATTATTGTTATTATTATTATTATTTATTCATCACTCCAAGTGCAAAAAAGGATACTGCTTTTTCTTTGTTTATTGAGTTTCAAAGATTAAGATTCTAATAACGTGAACGTGACAAACATGAAGAACTAATTTGGTCCAAGTCAAATTAAGACTGTAGTTTCGATCTTTATTATATTAAGCAACCGCATTAACAAATTCCATTCTCAAGTGATGTTGGTTGATGAAGACAATGCTTTGTTAACTTGTTAAGTTAAAAGCCTTGAAGGTTCTCACACTAATACTATTCTCTCTCTCATTGTCATTGAATTTGATTAAAAAAAGAAAAATCTAAAAAACAACTGTTTAGATGTTACAAACAACTGAATTAATGGGAAAAAAGTATGAAACATAACACAATTTTTTATTACGTGTTTAGGTCATTATTGAATATAACAAAGCTTAAACATATATGGAAACCCATTTTATTGAACAAATTGATATACACATGTCGTGATTAATTAAAACAAAAAGAAAATGATTTATTTTGTGTTTAACACGGTTAACTTATTTTAATTAATTTTATTATTCAGCACAATTAGATACGGATTACTTTTTTGAATATGTTAATTCATTTTGAATTAATAAAAAAATTATTTAATATATGTAATTCACTTCAAAATCAAAAATATTATTAGGTGTGGACGCTCTCATTTAAGATCAAATTTTGAGATAAAATTTTGTTTAAATATCTAGTCGATATTCATACAAAACATAAAATTAAATGAGTTATGAACGGATTATAAAATGCATTACAGATCATTTGACACAACACCATTACACAAACAATGATTCATGCTAAAACAAACTTTTGGGTATCGTACATGTGTATTGTTATGGTGTCCGATTGGCTGGTGGGGTGAGTTGTGTAAACTTCGAGTACCCTACGATTCAATTCATCGAACGCCACATAGGCTTTGTGCGGAAGCCTTGAAGCAAACCTAGAAGTAGAAGGAAGATTCAAGACATCCGTTTCATTAATTCTAGAAGAAATGTAGTCTTTCTAAGTTTTCAACAAACCACAAACCGCGGCATTGAAACAGAAGATTCGATTGTGAGTTCCAAACCACAGACACACACGCACACACACACTCCATGTAATAACATCACTTAATATTATAACTCAACGAACCGTCAGTGCGACCACGCCAGCATTTAAAAGACAATCTTTAAATAGCTCCATTCCATATTTTAATGATAATGAAATGACGTAACTTGTAAAGTATAAATATTATTAAAAAAATTAGAGGTAGTAAATAAAAATTAATATTATATAATAAATATAATTTTAATAAATTAATAAAAATAATTTTTTTATTATATAAATATAAAATTATATTAACTTAATTTTTAAGATATAATAATTAATGTTTAGTAAATATTTTAATATTATATCTTTTAAATTATGATTGTTTAATTTTAATTTCAAACAAACTTATAAATATATAGATTTATTTAATAAGAATAACTATAAAATAAATAATATTAACTAAATAGTTAAAATTTATGAAATAAAATGATGGGTTAAATATCGTTATTCTTATTGTAATTTGGTGGTTAATTCATTTTTTTTTTTAATTCAAATTAAGATTACTTAGCCACACGACCTATGACTAAGTGGTTAGAGCATATGTTTGATCCTTTATAAAAGTATTAAGAAAAAATTTAATTATTTTTTAATTATATTACAACTAAATAAATATAATTTTTTTTATTAAATATGAATTTAGTAGATATTTTTAAAATATTAATAAAAATTAAAATTTAAACAATTTTTTATAAAAATATAATAATTTAATTTATAAATATTAACTAAAATATCGTGCTATGTGAATTATAATTCCGAAAAATTTAAAAAAAAAATTGCGGTGACTGCTCTTATTGAATGTTCCTTGTCAGCTTCTTTGACGTTTGACCACGAAAAAATCATTTATTAGTCAGAAAAAATTTAATTCCGTGTCGCCAGCTCGGATGGGCCCCATCTCCGAAACGTGCTCTTAACCGAGTACAACCATCTCCACTTGACCCGGTCTTCAAAAATTATATAGTTAAAATTCAGACAAATATTTTCTCAAAATTGTTGTTTAGTATATTTAATTACTAAAACACTTGAAAACTATTAAATGTTGCCAAAAATTAAAATCACTAACTTATCCTTTTTCACTTAAAAAATATGATGGGACTTGAAATTTTTTACAATATAATTTTAATATTGTTTGATAATAAAAAAATTAACATAAATTACTAAAATATAACCGTATAATATTATATGAACTATCAGATATAATACCTTTAAAATGTTTGTAATAACATCTCAAAGAACAATTTACTAAATGAACAAGCCTTATTACAAAATTCGACTTTTGAATAGTCAATCTTTAACAAAGACATTTGCATTCGTGTACACCTAAAAATGGCTTTTAGTAAAATAACGCAATTTTTCTAGTAATTCAAAGCTATTTAGCTACCAACTTTGAATATGTCGACATTTTATAAAGTTTAAAGCGTTTGCATTTGAAGAAATTTTATATTTTTGAAGATGCCCTACATCTATAACTTTGCGATTGAATATATTATTATTATGGGTCTACATAGGGTAGGGGCCTACCCCCATAAATGTGAGGGGACAAAAGTGAAAAAGGAAAAAATTAATACGATATTGTTAAACATCTCGTACCCTTCAATTTAGATATTGTTAAATAATTAAAAAATTAACAAAATTTGATTTTGTATGTGTTCAAATTCTAAAATACGATAGTCTAAGTATTTAGTCGCCATTATTTGTCTTTACCCAGAGACAGCTAAAAATATCACAGCAATTTAATACATCAAAAATTGTCGTACATGATGATGTATGTACTTAGCGCGTCATTTTGATTTTTTTAAATGAAATTTACTAACTTATAATTTATTTAAGTTATCTTCATCTAAAAATATATAAAAAAATTATAATTAAATAATAAATTCTACATATTTTTGTAAAAAAAAAAAATAATTTATATAAGTTATAAGTTAGCTTAATCATTTTTTAATTCTTTAAGGCTTTAAATAGAAGTTTCAGTTGAAAGGGCAAAAAAAAAAAAAACCTTTTTTTTTTTGAAATAATTCGAGTTACCATGGTCGATCGTCCAGCGACTTGCCACGTGGACACCCGTGTGGGTGCCAATATTATAGTTCCACGTGGGACCGTATGTTTGGCTGCTATAACTTCTATGTAAGGACCGTCACCGACCCGAAGACCATCGAGCTGTGACTGAAAGCGACGACACGATCGCAACACGCCAAGCTCTTTAAGTGGCGGACCCCACTCAAACGTGGCCACATCAGCCCCGACTCGATCACAGGTATCCTCACGCTCTTTGGCCACAAATTTCGTCAAGCCACGTGTCTTCGAAGATTCCTGTGGGCCCCTTTCGCTTCCCCAGCGGCCCAACTCCTTCGTTAGGCTGGCTTTTTTTTATTATTAAACAAATAAAAAAGAAAATGCCCCCAACAAATCATAAAGCTCCTTCCCTTTCCTTTCCGGTTCTTTCAGTTATTGGGACAATTAAATATAACCAACTCTGTAAGGACACGCGCCTCACTAATCCTTACACTCCCACGCGACCATTCCGTGGAGAGTATGACACACGCGCAGTAAAGGAGAGTAGGTGAATCCGATTATAATTAATTTGGTGCTGTTTCCCGATTCAAGGACCCTGGACTCTATAAATACCCGAAATCAAATAGAAGCTTTTCTTCTTCTCTTCTCTCTATATCTCGGGTTCTGTAATGCGATTTTTCGCTTGATTCGCGTTCTTGTTCTCTGCTATTTCTTTGCAAAGTTTTTTTTTTTTTCCCCTCTTTTGCTATGATCACGTATTCATCTCCCTCCCTTTCTCTTTAGCATCTCTGGGTTATTCCGTTTTCGCCAAGAAAATCTCTTAGTAGAACAAAAAATCTGACGAAAAAGGTTCCATTTTTCGTTTCGGTTTTAGGAATTTGGTTTAAAGTTCATTTTTTTCCCCTCGTTTCAATGTTTTTGTTAATCTGTTTGAGTCATGTAAATGTTGCTGCCATTTTTGTTTCTCATTTATTTGGTTTGTTCTGATTTTGCAGAGAATAAAAACCGTAACTTGAGCTGCTGCTGATTGTTTCGTGTTTCGTTTCATAATTTGTTGGGGCTCGTCCGTACATGAGGTGGGTCACGTTTTCGTTTTTCTTGTTTCCTTTTTTCTTTAAAATGGTTTTCATTTTTGCACGCAATGAGCTGATGAAGTGCATGCATGTGTTTATTTGTTGTATTTGTTTATTTAATTTCTACTAATTATTATTATTTTTGTGCGTTCCGTTTTATCAATTTGTTCGAGGTTAAAATTGGAGATAATAAAATGTTGTTTTGATTTCATATGAGATGCTGTATATGGTTACACCCAGGACTACTAATTTGTATACGAAAATTGATTTTTGATTTCTGATTCATTCTTTCTTTCTTTTTTTTTTTTTTGCCCATTTGGGTGAGATATGATTTGTTTCTTTGACTGAAAGATGATTGAATGATTGGTTTTTTCGGTTTTTTCAGTTTCGTTTCCCAAATCGCAAACTGGATACAGTTGAGATTGATCGTGATTTTGTGTATCTTAGAGCTGTGTTTTAAAATGTTTGATGTGATATGGTGTTTGTTTTCATCTTTGATTTCTTTAGTCTTAATGTTTTGTGTGGCTCTGTACACTACAAAGACAATTAATGGACTACTGACCGGTCAAAATGTCAATTTTGCCAATACGGTCTAATCTTGACCTTGTATTTGGTAATTCCATCGAGTGGGTTCGATTTTTTGGTACTAGTATTTTCTTGGGAAGCTTCGTGTAACAGTGGAATGTTTGACAGGCTGATAGCAACCCAAGTATGGTGAAACATGAAATCTTGATTTCTTTTTCATCAGTAAAAATGACTCAATCGAATGTTGATGGGTCTTTACTTGTTGGGTCCATATGTTTATTGCTTCCCATTCTTATTTGCACAACTTGGACCATCTTGTGTGGGTTGCATATGTTATTGTTTCCTCTCTAGTCTCTACCATGTGGGGTATCAGAGCTTATTTTCAGAAACAACCATCTATGGCTACTATTTTCTCCACTAGATATTAGTTCTGTGGGCCAGCTTTTAATAGTGAACACTATTTCTTTGTGCTTTGCTTCATATTTTATGAATTTAATGTTGTTTTTTATGTAGGTGCTTTATTTTTATCTTTTAACTCGTATATTCTCTGTAGCTAAAGAAGCACAGTTTTAGTTAACTTTTGCCTCTGTTTGTCTGTCTAATAAGTTATTGATGTTGGGTAGACATATTTGCTTTCAGTATTTCTAACTTAATCTGGACAGGATCTTGAGCATTTATTGATTAAAAATTTTAAAGAGCTTCAGACTCAGTTCCTTTGTTCGTAGTAATAGGACTTTTATTGACTAGGATTGTTGAAAAGTCTTCAGTAGTAGTGAGAACTGACTAAACAAGAAAAAAGTTTGTGTCAATTTGTTGAAATTTTCCAAAGAGAAGATGGTCATAGATAGGCTTCTATGAATGATTTTGTTCCCGCTCCCCCCTCTTTTTTTTTTTAACACAGGATATATGTCACTGTAATATCTAAGCATCTAATTGGAAAAATTTAAGCTGAATGTGAGATTATAAAAAGTGAAAACATATACTTTTCCTTCTTTATCACATCTAGGAAAATTCCTTTTGACCACGTTTGTTTAGACAGTATAGAAATGAAAGCTAAGGTGCCATAACATTTTAGTTCTAAAACCAAATTGTTCTCGGATGACCATAGCTCTTCATATCCATCGTTCGAGGTATTCCTGTCTTTCAATCCAATATAGCTGTTACTTTATATTTTTAGCAAACTACTTGATTATGAATTCTTCTTGTTATTTATTGTATTGGAGAGGGGTCAGATTTAATTCTATTCGTTTAGAGCAAAATCAATTTTATTCAGGTGCCTCATTTTGTTTGACATGAAGTACAAGGTGTGAGTTTTCTCCTGGTTCTGAAAAGTGAAAACTAATTATTCTCTCTCTCTCAATCTATTTTCTGCAGATATTCTTCTGTTACCACATTCACTTGACTGACCAGGAGATGAGAATGTACGGGTGAGATTCATTTGGTTCTGTTTGAAAAAAATTCCTGAGTCTGAATACAGTGGGCTCCTTACTTACCATATTCTTTGATGATTAGTTTTCAGGAACCCTCTGCTTGATGGACTGCTCAACATACAGAACTTACAAGATTGCGTTGAAGAAGTGGTTCTTTATTGATAAAAGGGTCGGATAAATTAGGTGAACCGAGGTTGAAGACTGAAGCATATTGCCTTGATTTCGTCTAGACAGCTGGGCATTGAATTCTACTTATTTTCCACGTTATAAAACTGTGGTAATTGTGGTACAAGTCTGGATCCAATGGACCTAAAAAGTAATCATAGTGTTCCTGTTCTCACTGATCCTACACCCATAAGCAAGTCAAGACTAGGTGTACATTCCAGTCTGTTGCCGTACTCACCATCAGGAACGTTCCCATCAGATTTATTCCTAGCTATTCCTAGGAAGAAAACGGGAGTTCTCGATGATGTTCGTGCCTGTTCATGGCTGGATGCCATGAAATCTTCATCTCCTCCTCATAAGAGGATAGCAAAGGAATCTAACAATGAGTTTTCATCACCTGATATGGATGTTGCATACTGCACATGGCTGGTATTTGTCCCTTTTAAGTTTGCTTGTGAATTATCTTGACGGATTTACAGAGAAGTTATTTGGGGCTCATTGAACCTTTCTTCTCCAATTTTTGCAGCTTCAGTATCCATCAGCACTTACATCTTTTGAACAAATCATGAAGTCAGCCAAAGGCAAGAGAATAGCACTATTTCTGGATTATGATGGGACTCTTTCACCAATTGTAGACAATCCTGACTGTGCCTTCATGTCAGATGCTGTAAGAACTGTTTTCAGACGGACTATTTGTGAACTTCCATTAAACTTTTCGTGTGCTTTCATTTTTTTCTTCAGTACATCAGCGTTGACTCTGGTAATTTTCAGATGCGTGCTGTTGTTAAAAAAGTGGCAAAGTATTTCCCTACAGCAATTATAAGTGGCAGAAGCCGTGACAAGGTAATTGATAGGCCTCTTGTTACCTTAAAAAATGTAAATGTAATGTTATTCGTAAATTCTTGGAATTTTTTAATTTTTTTTAAATACCAAATGTCATTGATTTCTTTATATTGACCATTTCTTGTTCATACTCATGCAGGTCTATGAGTTTGTAGGACTAGCAGAACTATATTATGCTGGAAGTCATGGAATGGACATCATGGGTCCGGTTAGACAGTCTATACTTAATGACAATCCAGATGCTATTCGGTCTAATGACAAGCAGGTAGTGTGATTGAATTGTCCTCCACCATTTATATATTCTCTTGCATTGTAATTAATGTTCTTAACTGATTTTTGATATGCTTCCTTTGGATAGGGAAATGAAGTTAATCTTTTCCAGCCAGCAAGAGAATTTTTGCCTATGATTGATGCGGTGTGTAATTATATCTCCTCCGTGGAAAATTACAGTTTACATTTTTTTCGTCCTTTAATGTTATATAGATTTCAATTGATTCATGTATGAACAGGTTTTTCATTCCCTTGTGGATAATACAAAGGAAATCAAAGGAGTAAAAGTTGAGAATAATAAGTTCTGTGTCTCTGTACATTATCGTAATGTGGATGAGAAGGTATATTTGCTTATTTTGTTTCTGAGCACTTGATTCTTGATTAGTTTATGCCTATTTGTGGGTATGCTTTTTGCTTGTGGTAATTAACTTCGGTTTTGGCCCTTTTTAATTTGTTTCCAGTACTGGAAAACTGTTGCACAACGTGTACATGAAATTCTAAAACAGTACCCCACACGTCTGCGATTGACTCATGGGCGGAAGGTAATTTTTATATATATGTATGTATATGTATATTACAAATGTTTTAATCAGGAATCCTTGTCTAAGTCAGGGATAAAATTTAAAAAAAAAAAAACACAAACTCTAATGCAGTGTATTTTATCCGACAGTCAGGAATCCCTGATTGGAAACCCATTTATATATATATTTAATCATGGATTTCAATATTTTTTGCTGGCAGGCTATTACTTCTCTAATTTGTTTTTCCACTGACCCATGAGTAGGTTTTAGAGGTCCGACCTGTGATTGACTGGGATAAAGGGAAGGCTGTCATGTTTCTGCTTGAATCACTTGGTAAGCAATAAGTTTTACTTCTCATGTGCTCTGATATTTGTAGGAATAGATAACAATCGTTCCTTCTGTATCCTGTCTAACAGAAAACAAATAATATTTCAGGTCTGATTAATTGTGAGGACGTGCTCCCAATTTATGTCGGAGATGACCGGACAGATGAAGATGCATTTAAGGTAACATATGATTTATCATCATTTTACAATTCTATAAGTCCCTTAAGAGTTCCTAATTATCTAACAAACCATTTTAATTGGCTATTCACAGGTATTAAGGGACGGAAATCATGGTTATGGCATTTTGGTTTCATCTGTGCCCAAGGAAAGCAAAGCGTTTTATTCTCTCAGGGACCCATCGGAGGTACGAGTGTTTCTGATTTCTTTAAAAGATCATTTCTTTCTCTGCCTCCCTCATGATCAACCGTGAATAATTCATATATACATTAAAAGTTACTTAGTGGTCGATATATTAGTACATGAGATTGTTGTTGGAATGGATTTATATCAAATTTTATGCTAGTAAAACTTTTGCTCTTTTGATTGTTGATTAATCACACATTTCATTGGTTTCTATACCTGTTTGTTTGGTTTTGACACTGACTAAGCCAATTATATTATGTCTGTTATTTATCTCAGGTTATGGAGTTTCTGAAGTCATTTGTGATGTGGAAGCAGTCAAGCGCCCTTTGATATGCTATATATAATATAATACAAAGAAGACGCAAATACTCTGATGACCCAAATACTCTGATATACACATACAATAAAGATAGTTTAATATAATTTGAGTTTTCCAATGAAAAATATATGAAGAGCTGCTGGAGCAGATGCACATAGAAGACCTCCATCAGAATTTGAGTCTAGAGGACTGATGCCTAACGGTTTCTGCTCTAAGCTTCTTGCCTTAATTGTAAATTCCTGCTTTATTTATATTTGCTTTCGTGCTCATATCTTCATTCTTTCATCTTCTTGTAAGCAGCAGTTTTGTTGAATAGACTATCCCCATGGGAAAGGTATATTATGGAAATCAAAATATTTGTTTATTCTTTAACATTTGTAGAAATGCATGCTTATAAGCTTCTCCTGGTCATTGGTTCATGCATTTCTGCATGTACCCGCATTTGCTGGCATATTAAATTAGCGTAGTATGGACATGTAGTAGTAATCTTTTTCAAATACAATCTGAAATGGGAGTATTGGACATTTTTTTTTTTTTGGGCTGGATATATCCTAAATGAAATTGCCAATTTACTGTCTTACAAAATTGTCCGTGCTCTTAAAATGATTTTAGGTTGAGCAATTTTGAAGTGGGATGTTGGGTGTAAATGATTTTACAGGTGGTGCTCCAAAATTTGTTTGAATAAATATACCGTGTGATTTTGAAGTTGCTGGTGATTTCATTTTCGGTGTAGGTTTTGCTGAATATCCATAGGCTTGTCGATGAAGCATTAAAGTGCATGTGGCATTCTCTATGATTCTCAAATTTGATTTCTTTCTTAGGTTCATAATAGCAATTAAATTTAAAATATGGTAAGTATTATGGGTTTGGGGCAAGTATGCATGACTAAGACATGATTTTGAAATGGAAAGAGAAACAACGCGTAAGTTCCTAACTTAGAATAAAGAACTATAACATGGCTTATTATTATATTTTTTTCCTTCACATGAGTTTGAATTCTAAATCTCTCATTTTTATCCAAAAATTTTTTACCAACTAAACCAGTTAACACCCACACGTGCCTTAAGTAAGGCACAATTTAGATTAATCCAAAATGAAATGGACAAAATCTCCTACCAATATGAGGAATGGTTTATAAATTAGTGGAAGAATTATATAGAATAACCTTGTAAAATAAATCTATACTAAGTCTTTTTTTTTAACTCAACAGGTTTCCCTTCTTATATTCTTTCACTCTTCCTTTTTTTTTTTTTTTGTGCGTGACCATCCGATTTTTTTAAAATTGCCTACAATGTTTAATACCGTGAATTGCACTGAAAAAAAAATATGAATTAACAATTACTGCGTTTTTTTTTTTGGTAGTTTATGAATTTAATCATGGATTAGCTGGGAAGCATAAGCAAGGTTCAGGAAGCTGCTTTTGCCAAAATTAATAACCACCTTTAGAAGGGTTGGATTTGGTGGGGGTCTTGAGGTTGGCTAGCGGGGAACCATAATGTCTCAATTATTCCAAAGCACTTCTCAAGTTAAAATTAATGTTTGACACACAAATTAATTAAGGTCAATTAGCAGAACATTCGATCAGATTCTGTTTCCTAATTATTATTATATTATCAAAGCACTCTTCTTTAATCTGGTTGTTATTGGTTCATTTCAGTTCTCGATTTGCCACCACAATAGTATATGATTGTGACTAATTAAAACGCGCAACACGGATTAGTTATTATTAGACGAATCCGCCTCAACATCAACAACAGTAAAATCTCCATAAATAAATAGTATTGAGACTTAAAAAAAATCTATTAATTTAACTAATATTAATATATCAATAAATTAATAATTATTGATTTATTAATATATTAAAATTTATAAAGCAATACCATATTCATAATAAAATTTTTTATTAAGTATAGAGATAATAAAATTAATGAATTTAATTATTCTTTCAAACTATATGGTATGATTATGATTTGATCTTGATTGAGTGAATCAGTCAATTAATAATTATTTGGTTGAATTATAAGGTTGGATCAAGATCACATGTTAACTCATCATAGAAGATTTTTTGGAGGGATTATGGTAGCCAATATCTCTCTCATTTTTTCTTAACCTAACACATAAACTGCAATAATGATTTCTTATCTGAAAGGTGTAAAGAAATAATAATGTTGATGAAATTTGTAAAATATTATGCCAATACAACAAAAAAAAATGATAGACATATCATATTTATTTAGTATAAATTAGTTAATTATTATTTTATGTGTTAATTGGGTCTTATAAAAAAAGATTTTTTTAAAAAATTATTAATTTTGCCACATCAACCTCAAGTTGGAGCCGACAAAAATTATTATTTAATCAAGATTATTAATTTAAAGAGGTTCTACTAGATTTTCAAACCTAGCAATTTCATTTATGCAAACAATTATATATATAGTTTATCAATTATTAATTATTTTAGATTAGACCAAATTCTATGTGCCTAAATTAGAAATTGTTGATCGTTTAATTATCTTAAATTGGACCCAAAAAAAAAAAGTCTACGTACTAATCAAAAATCAGATTGAGTTTGATCAAATTCATTAGACGCCTAATATAATATATATTTATCATGATCACATATCTCTGGTTATGTTATTGTAAATTACTTTTCCATTAGCTGATTTTTAATTTTGTTAATTCACCTTTATTTTCTTTCCCTATAGAAAAAAAAAAAAGAAAAAGCTTAACTTCACACACTTAAATTAATAATGTGCCAGAAGTGTGTAGCATATATGGGAAAGCACTTTAGATGTGAAGAACACACACAAGTTGTTGAATTGGATCTATCAATGCTTATGAATTCTGTGGACTTTCTTTTTCCCTCTTGGATCCCTTTTATAACTATTAGCATTTATAATTGAATAGTGTGAATTGGTTCTTTTGATGATGCACATGTGATGATTACACTAGAAATCCATGTATCTATACAAAGTGATATTATCATATGACCATATTAATTGGTTGCATTGTAGGGTCACAAATTTTTCTCATTGAACCCTAGAGGCTTCCAACCGAAAAAGTAAATAAGTGGTGAAAGTAGATTGAAGGTATTTTTCGCAATCCTTTTTGTTGAAAATACTTTTATTTAATATATTCTTAGTATTTTGAGCTAATGTTTTTTAACAATGGTGATTGTTAGTTAACTTTAACTGATAAAATTTCATGGATTCAGCGAAACATGTATGTGATATATTTTAATTTCTGGCAGCATTAGTGGTGGACAAGATCTTGAAAAGAGACGATAGTTCTATTATAACTATTCTTCAAAATTATTCCCCAAAAAAAAAAAAAAAAGCACCTGCAATTGTCAAACGATGGCTACCTTTCAAGTTTTGGAG
Source organism: Murraya koenigii (assembly GCA_025617385.1). Lineage (NCBI taxonomy): Eukaryota > Viridiplantae > Streptophyta > Magnoliopsida > Sapindales > Rutaceae > Murraya > Murraya koenigii. The sequence goes on from CM046818.1 coordinate 24,120,239, forward strand.
CACATGAAATGTTGTACGTACTTCTCATGTATGTTTTTACCAATATTTTTTTAGGTTTTGTGATTCGATGTCGGCACAAAACGTAAATGGAGTTGAAATATTCTCAAAAATGAGGTTTGATTTTAGTACAACTTTTATTAAGAAATTGCATTCAAATACCAGATTAAACACGTTTAACAATTTCATAATTTTCGGAAGAGAAGTTTCCTAGCTTGTAGCTCACCGAAATGGATTGACAATTTTGACATATTCAAAATGCATAAAAATGCAGGGGTATTTATTGATTATTAATTTATCATTATTATTATTATTAATGAATAATGACTTGAACTTTCCGAACCACAGAATCGTGGAAAAATGGCTATAAAATCGCAATAATTACAAAGAGACACAACTCATATATCATTTTTCCAATGAGAGCATCTATCGCGAAACTTTTGCCCACAAGCCATGCATGTTTAGTCATTTTCAGCTTCTATTCTATTGAATCAATTATTGTGCGCACATTTTTGGCGTGTTATCGATATGAAAATTGTATAGATAAGAACTCTCGGATTAAGATGTTCATATATTGTAAAATCTGACGTTATAGATTTTTTTTTTTCCAGATATTAGTTTCATGTTAAAAAAGAAAAAAAAAATTATCAAAAATAATATTAACATCGGTCGGCCTACTATATTTTTAAGGTATCGTACTCTATAGTCTGAGCACCGTTAGATAATCAGAAAATTTTATAAAAATTAATAAAATTTAACGCGACGGTATTTAAGAATAGAGAAATTAATATTAAGATCAGGAAATGCCATGGCACTTGGATTTAAGAAAATTGTAAGATTTTTATACAAAATATGGAAAATTAGTGTGAAAATTCTATATTAACCCCTAAACACTTAATCACGTAAAGCCTTGGCATTGCTGGATTACTCACAAATTGGATAAAGTTGCAACTAGACGGCCTATTCAAAATTATGTGAAGCTACTGTTGCCACGTCTCTGTGCTAATACTTATGCCAGCCTCTTTGATTGGTCGCTTTCTTCTTGGCGATCATATGTAATTTTGATGATGATGATCGGGTCTGAGATTTAAGGTGAGAACGGATAGAAGCAAAATCAATTTGTTGAAAAGTACAATGCATGATTTCTCAATCACATGCTTCTCTTGGTTTTATAATATTAAAGATAACATGCACAAGATATGAGGACTAGGTAATCTTGCTTGTTGTGATCAGTTAGCTAATTTTATTTATTTATTTGTAATTTACGTCAACTTAAAAAATAAAAAAAATAAAATTAGAGACACTAACACATGTAGTCAAATAAGCTGTCACATGTAGTCAACTTGAAAAATATAGTATTTTGTTGAATGAAAATATCACATAAATATAATCTAGCGTAATTAAATGCACTACAAAATTTCCTCAAACGAATAAATATTCAAGGATTGCGTATTGCAGATAATAAATAAACGATTTTGAACATTGACGAAGTCCAAATTAGCATGTTACAAAAACTTGATAGTTAGTTTCAAATCATATAATCAGAGGTCAATGATTATCCTCAGATTACGTGTTAAACACCAAGCAATTAGAATAAGGATTCCTATAAAATGGAAACGTACAATTGATACTCAAATAAATTTCTATGAGAAGGGCAGTGATTAATTTAGATTATAAGCCTACCATAAGCGTATAAAAGTGGAAATGTGTCCCACCATTTAAAAAATTTCATAAATGTGTTGACAAAATCCAAATAAACAACTTCTAATTGCATTTGCAATCTAATGGCCTCGTAAGCACGTCTCTACTACAACGTATAGCAGATTCCTTGCCGTATTAATTTGTCGATTGTACGAAACCAAGTTTGAAATGATCAAGTAATTCCCCAAAATAAATTTGTGTGCAATTGAATTGTCGTGATAAATATTAATTCATTCTCTTTTGATTATTTGATCATATGATAAAGAGCAATTATCGTCTCTTGAAATAAAAGTATGATTTAAGGATTTTACTAAATTACAACATAAGTAATATCTTTAATAATATGAATTATTGTTATGTTATTAATTTTTATATATTTTATTAAAAGTTGTAAGTTATCTAAATTTTAACTTAACAAAATTCACGATTTAAAGATGTATTTATTATGTATGATTATGAAAACTATCGAAGCAATCTAGAAAAGAGTAAGTAAAATTCTTATGTTTCTGTTAATTTTAAGAGTAAGTAAAATTCTTATGTTTCTGTTAATTTTATCACATTAACAATAAAATTTATATAAATGTCCAAACTTTAATGCAGTAAGAGCAGGCTGGGGGGGTAAAACACTTTTCCTTGAAGCCATTGAAATTTTATTTTATGAATTGGAAGAATTCCTTTTTTGTTATATTAATAGACTAAAAGGTTGTTTATTTTTATATTTGAAATTCTAATTTGACTTAATTTAAGATGTTTTGATATTATAGTTTGTTTATTTTTGTATCTGAAGTTTTATTGTAAAATATTTTCATTTAAATGGAAAAAATAAAATTTCTTGACTTTTATCTAAATGATAAGATGTCTGAATGAAAAATTATTATTTTTTCTCACAAATAATCTCATTAAATATATTAGCTGTTAGATGCTATATTATAATTTCACTTGATCTTAAATTATACTCGATATTAAATACTTAACACATATTCAATCTGAATTTTGAATTTCAAACAAAATCTTTTATTATTAAACAACAACTTTTTATGTATAAATATTATGTTAAATTATAAAAAAAATAATATTATCAAAATTAATTTTCATAAATTATATAAATGCTTACCTTATAAATATTTATAACCTATAAAAATTATAATACTATAAAACTTTATAAATATATATTTATTTAAACTTCAAATATATATTACATTTTCAATATCATAAGTGTAAAAATACAAGAATTAAGATGTTTTGAACTTATAAAAATAGACAACTTACCACTTATATTCAGACGTCAAAAAATAAAAAACAAACATATTTTTTAGATATATATATACATACTTATTCAAATTTCAGTAATTTTTAGATTCATTCAGATTTCAGAAAAAAAAAAAACATTACCTAAGAAAGGGGAAAAGAATAACTTAAAGAAAGGAAATCAATTAATTATTCATCAAAGTTTCATTTATTTAATGACTAGGATTGGATGAGGATATATAAGTTGAAAATATAGAACAAAAATGCGTTTATTTGTATCAAACTTTTGAATAAGCAGAAGAATTCAAATCTATAGGGGTCTCGAAATTATTTCCTTAAAAAATATATAAATATTACAGTTTCCCTCAGTTTGTTACAATTTTTCAAATGATTATTATAGAATAAAATAATTTAGCCTTTTTAATAGGGATTTAAGTTGTTATGATTTTTGTGCTTATAATTTTTAAATATGTGATTAATAATTAATAATTGAAAATATATAAATAAACAAACAAATAAATAAATTTTAGTCATATATTGTCATAAATATATATGTAGTAAAAATAGTATGAAAAATATAAACATAAAAAATATCACTAGATTAAAAAAATAAATTAAAAAAGAAAAAATAAAAACAAGAAGCAAGACACCTCCTTCATTGACATTATTGAGGGTATGTTTGGGATTGAGGTTGGGCAGCTGTAGTTTTTAAGCTGCAGTACTAAAGTGTTTAGTAAACACTAATTGCTGTAACTTTTAAGCTATATTAACATAGTTAATATTTTCACTTGTATGATGTAAAATTTATTATGTTTTTAATAATTTTGTTAAAATTATTATTTAAAAATTATATTTATTATATAATATTAACTTTTATTTTATAATTACAGTTCTTTTTCTACAGCAGCTGTAACTTTTAAGCTACAGCACTTCAATCCCAAACATACCCTAAAACTGTTAGATAAAAACTATTATCCCTTAAACAAACAACATGACCTGTCCCAGCTACCAGCTTCATTAATGGCAGTTGTAATGTGAGCTACATGTAAAAAATTTTACTCTTCAGCAAAATAATTCACCAATTTTTTTTTTTTAAAAAAAGAAAGCTCCTATCGTTGATTGTTTTTTGGATTCTTTACTGTTGTTCTCTCGTTGTTTGACTGGAAGATATGAAGCTGATTAGAAATTATAACTTTGTAATTACCAAATTGTTCACATAAGGAGACCAGCTTAATATTTTTAGTAAATTATTAATAAAGCCATCATATTGACCACATAATTATAAACAAGAATAACTCTCCAAGAAATTTCTAATTCTTAGTCATATTAATGAATCTTCATTTCTACACTGTTTGTGGTCAAGTTTTTAAAATTAATTTCCTCAATTAGACAATTACCCAACAAAATGAACATATATAATTGTACTCTTTTTCAATCTCTCTCTCTCTCTCTTCTCTCTCTCTCTCAAATTCTTTCTATTTAAACCCCATTTCACCGTTCTCATTGTCATCCTCCTTCTCAACACACCCAAAAATGGACACCACATACCATCTCCATGCACCATCATACTACACTCCCTTGCTGCCGGAGGAGAAACCCTCTATTGCCGGACCTCCGGCGGCTCACCGGAAACCCTTGAAGGGTGTTGCTGCAATCCTTGCCTCGATCATTTTCCTCCTATCACTAGTCGCATTAATCATCAACCAAACCCAACAGCCACTGCCGTCACAAAACAACATCGTTCCGTCGCCAAAAACTACGTCGTTTTCGACTGCGGAGCCACGAGGCGTAGCTGAAGGCGTATCAGCAAAGTCAAATTCGCATCTTTTGGGTAATATTAAAGGGTCATATAATTGGACAAATGCAATGTTTACTTGGCAAAGGACTAGCTTCCATTTTCAGCCTGAGAGAAATTGGATGAATGGTAGGTGCAGCAATTAAAAGCTTTCATCAATCACGTGATTTTGTTAATTATTAGTTTAATTACTTTCTATGCTTGGTACTTAAGATAGATTTGTTACTTCTTTATTTGTCTCTCTATGATGTTGCACATCAGTTTAATTTTTTTTCACCTTATTATAATTTTATAATTGATTTTTTTTTAATTTTCTTTTTCGCTTTGTGCTGCTGATTAATTCAACTCTGTGCTCCTTGGTGGGGGATTCTGGATGATTCGGCTTCAGATCCTGATGGTAAGTCTTCTAATTAAGTGTTTCTTTGTCTAGCAAATAATTTATTTAGCATTATTGTTTTGGGATTTTAAGGATAAATTAAACTTGATTTGATGTTATAATAGTGAAGAATGACAACAAAAGAACCAGCAATGTGTGTTTTGGGATGATCTGAAGTTGGTCTAAAGTTGTTGATTTTGTTTGCATTAGATGATAAATGCATGGGCCTGTGTGAGTAGGAAGATGTTATCCTCTGAGAATTGACATGGTCCCCAGCTTGCTCCATCTCATTCTTATATAATACTTGATCATCAATTAGGTATACAATCTTTAAAATAATTTATTACATGATTTATCAGTGATGAGAAAGTCTTAGGTGGTACTAATACCACCCATTACTTTTTCTTAATTGATTAATGTATGTTATATCAGTAACGATGAAAATATCAAGTCAAATTAATTCTAAAGTTTTTATCACGATTTCTAAAGTTTTGATTAAAAAAGGGATAATATTGTACTTATAAATAATATTAAATTTTTAAATAATTTTTTATTATTTTTATTATAAATATTGATGTGACACTCATTTATTGCATGATTAATTTAAAAAAAAATTAAAATTTACTTTTTGGTATATCCACTCTTCCAAGAATAAATATTATATTATTTGAAAGTGTAAAAATTATGATTCTATTTGATAAGTATAATATTACTTATGGATACTGTGCCTGCCTGTAACATTCATCACATTGACCTTTATTTACCCACCTCTACTTGATGGTTTGTGGTACCATTTTACAACTAGGGTGACTTAAAAAAGGGAAGTCCCTCTATACATTACATAAATTCTTGCAAAATTAAAGTTTTTTTTCTTTTTTTTTAAAGGGAGGGGTGGCAGCTCAAAGACAAGTTTGAACTCCTCCCACCCCAAGGACTTGAATCCAGACCGTCACGGCTCTAGAATCGAGCATTGCGACCAACCCGACCACGGCCTTGGGGCTAAACTTATTATATACCTTGCAAAATTGAAGTTTAGACTTACAAATTTAATGTTTCAAACTCAAAATTCTCATTTCAGTAGCAAACATAATTTCAAAAAATTGCATTTAGTAATGTTATAATTGATGAGTGGATAATGTGATAATTGATGAGTGCAAAGGCCTGTACGCTGACTTGCAAACAACCAAGGCCATGTATTTGCTGCAGCTAGTGCAGTTCTGTGTATTTTGTCTGTGGCTAGGAAATGGGCAAGTAAGAATTAATTAATTACAAGAAATGGACTTTATTGATAAAGCTGTAGACCAATCAAATCAGGATTCAGAAACGCACATGCCTTACCTGGCATGAAAATATTGGAGAGTGATTAGTCAGTAGGGTCCCACTATGATACGACTGGAAAACCGTAGTATATCGTTAATGACTGTTAGATGGGCTACGGTTGTTGGACAAAAATAGTTTTGTAGCACGTGGTTAAATGTGTAGGTATAGGCTACCATTTGTGTGACAAAAATTCTATGGTTGCTGCAGGTCCACTATTTTACAAGGGATGGTATCATCTGTTCTATCAATACAATCCTGATTCAGCTATATGGGGCAACATCACCTGGGGCCATGCTGTATCGACGGACCTGATTCACTGGCTCTACCTCCCGATCGCGATGGTCCCCGATCAATGGTACGACATCAACGGTGTGTGGACGGGGTCCGCCACGATCCTTCCCGACGGTCAGATCGTGATGCTTTACACTGGGAGCACTGATAAGTCAGTGCAGGTGCAAAATCTTGCATACCCTGCCGATCCATCTGATCCTCTCCTCCTTGATTGGGTCAAGTACCCGGGTAACCCGGTTTTGGTACCCCCAGATCACATTGGAGCTAAGGACTTTAGGGACCCAACAACTGCGTGGGCCGGGCCTGATGGAAAATGGAGGATCACAATTGGGTCAAAAATTGGTGAGACGGGTATTTCACTTGTGTACCAAACGACTGACTTCAAAACTTACGAGCTTTTGGATGACTATTTACATGCGGTTCCGGGGACGGGTATGTGGGAATGCGTGGACTTTTACCCGGTTGCAATAAACGGGTCAGTCGGGTTGGATACATCAGCTACTGGCCAGGGAATTAAGCACGTGTTGAAGGCTAGTTTGGATGATACGAAGGTGGATCATTATGCAATCGGGACCTATAACCCGGTGAACGACAAGTGGACACCCGATAACCCCGAAGAGGACGTGGGTATCGGGTTAAAGTTGGATTATGGGAGATACTATGCTTCAAAGTCATTTTATGACCCGCACAAAAAGAGGAGGATCTTGTGGGGATGGATTAATGAAACTGATACTGAATCTGATGACTTGGAAAAGGGATGGGCATCGCTTCAGGTACAATTCTTGAATCTTGAACCTGCAATTTTTTTTTTTTTCCAAATTCATTTTATAAAGCAAGTACATATTTTCTTTGTCTTGTTCAATATGTAGACCATTCCAAGGACCGTATTATATGATGACAAGACTGGAGCCAACGTCGTTCAATGGCCAGTGGAAGAAATAGAAAGCTTGAGACAGAACGGTACAGTTCTTGAAGAAGTAGTGGTTGAACCTGGATCAGTGGTGCCACTTGATATTGGCGAGGCCACACAGGTTATTATACACCATTAGTCTCAAATTACTTGTCACATTAATTTGGTTACTCATATTCTGAAAAAATGTATATTGGCATGCAGTTAGACATTTTTGCAGAGTTTGAAACTGAGTTATTGGGGTCAGGAGCTACAGAGGAGGGTTACGGTTGCAGTGGCGGCGCCGTTGACAGGAGTGCACTGGGGCCATTTGGGCTATTAGTCAATGCAGATGGCTCACTTTCTGAGTTAACACCAATATATTTCCGTTCCTCTAATACAACAAACGGAACAAACACTTACTTCTGCGCAGATGAAACTAGGTTTGTTTCTTTTGAATCATAACTTATACTATTTGATTGCCCTTTTGAAGTATCAAAAAAATATGTAAATGTTTGATATGAATGCAGGTCATCATTGGCTCCTGATGTTTTTAAACAAGTTTATGGAAGCAAAGTTCCTGTGCTTCGAGGTGAAAAATTGTCAATGAGGATATTGGTGAGTCAAATTTGGAACATTATGTCACAATGGTCTGCTTAGAGTGCTTTACATGTGAAGTTTGAGCACCAAAATCTTATGAATTGAAAAAAAAAAATTGTTGATTCAGGTCGATCATTCAATTGTGGAAAGCTTTGGCCAAGGAGGCAGGACAGTTATAACGTCAAGAATTTATCCAACAAAGGCAATTTATGGAGCTGCAAGGCTATTTTTGTTCAATAATGCAACTGGGGTGAATGTTAAGGCCTCTCTCAAAATATGGAAGTTGAATTCTGCCCTTATTCATCCTTTCCCCTTAGATCAAATTTAGAAAATTATTTGTTAAATCCATTTGAGCCTACAGGGTCAAAATTCTTCATTGATCTGTGGTGGTTGCCACAATTATGCAATTATTGAGGCAACCATTTCCTTTTTTTTGTTATTTAATTTTTTGGTAGACATGGAGTTCAAATATTTTATTTGTAAGTATGCTCCCTCTCCAATTTCATTCAGAGAATAATCCAACAATCCATTTTTCGTAATGCTTTAAGATTTTATCTGTAGTTATTGGTCCATTTTTTAGTTAACATTTTTTAATGGTAAAATTGAGTTAAAAGTTTGGAATAAAACATATTTGAATCTAAAACAAAGACTCAAGTGTAATAAAAAAAAATTATTTAGAAAGAAATTGTAAATATGACTTAATAGCACCTGACAATTGTCATATGTTTTTGTTTCTAAAATTGAGTGGGATTCATGAAGTGGTACTCTCACTCTTCTCAAATGAATAAATAAACGTTGGAGTAAAAATAATCCACACCTGCACTCTCACTCTAGCAAATAAAAATAACATTAACTTTTAAATTTTTAAATTATAGGTGCAACCTCAATTCATATATGTAGAAAATAGAATTTCATGATTTCCTCAATTTTGGCTTTCCAAACCAATAAAGCCACTCAGCTTGTAGTCGAGTGGTTAGAACTCAAGCTTGTAGTCAAGTTTGAGTCCCTTTAGCAATATTGGGGCTTCAATTCTCCCTTTAGTGGAGATAAGTCTAATTCTTTACAAAAAATATGTGAGTGGTAAGCATCCATTGAATATTTGTGAGGGTAAAAATTTGGACAGTACCTCATATGATTAATATAAATTGTCATCTCAGTAGTAATATGATATGTAAATATCAGTTAATAGTTTGATATATATATCAATTACAATCTTATCAATATATCAGTGTAAAAAAAAAAATCAAACCAATAATATATAAAAAGAACAAAGTTATCATTGGCCCTAGACTAATCCAATAACTTTTTACCACAAATAATTTATATTTGTTAATATATTTGATACATTAAAGTTGCATTTGGTGATAGGACAAATACATTTAGGGTGTGTTCACTAAACAAGAATCGGAATAGACAAGAATGAGAATGAGATGTAATGAGAATTAGAATAAGTTGTTTACTTGAATTATAGGAATTAGAATTGAAATGAGTTGGATTGCCATTAATATGTTTACTTTATCTTGTAATTAGAATTGAAATGAGTTAGATTATTTCAAATTACTAAAAAGTCCTTAATTAATTATTTTCATAATTATTATTAACATTAATATATGAATTGATTATAATACTTTTATCGTTAATAACAACAACAACATCAACAAAAATGATGATGATCACAACAACAAAAATAAATAATAATAATAATTAATAAATCATAATAACATTAATATTAATAATATTGGCATTAATGATATTAATAATAAATTAAAATTAATAAATTTTGATGATGATGATGATGATGATAATAATAATAATAATAATAATAATAATAATGACATTAATGGTAACAACAATAATAATAAATAATAACAATAGATAATAATCATAATTAATAAATCATAATAATATTAATATTAATAATATTGGCATTAATGATAGTAATAATAAATTAAAATAATAAAATCAATAAAAATTTGATGATAATAATAATAATGAAATTAATGACAATAATAATAAATAATTTTAATAATATATATATTAATAATATTGACATTAATGACAGTAGTAATAACAAATAAAATAAATAAAATTTTATAATAATAATAAAAATAAAATAATAATAGTAATATTAATAATATTGACATTAATGACAATAATAATAACAATTAAAAAATAAATTAATAAATTTTGATTATAATAATAATAAAATTAATAACAATAATATTAATTAAAATAATAAATTAATAATGGTAATAATTATTATAATAATAATTAAATTTTAATAACTGTAATGAAATTATTATTATTGAAGGATCTATATGTAAATAACATAAAACTTATGGGTATTTTCATAATTCTATATGGACTAAAATGAAAAGATGACAAAATTTGATAGAGTGCATTTTGGGGATTATGACAATTTATTGGAGATAGAATGGGAAGTCCAGGGGATGAGAGATTGATTCTCCCGTTTCCCTTGAGAATCAATCTCTCATTTCTTATTCTCAAATTGGGGTGAGTTCATAATTTTGATTTTGATTCCCACTTTTATTGTGAGAAGTAAACGTTGTTAATGATTTTTATTTCTCAATCTGGGAAGTAAATGCGGTGTTTGTCCAATCTCATGTTCGGACCATCTTAGGATTAGTTAGCGATGAGACAAGTAGTTAGCGATTACTCGAGTAATTAATTTTTTATTAGCTTCTTAATAATAATAATAATAATAACAACAACAACAACAACAACAACAACAACAACAATAATAATAATAATAATAATAATAATAATTGTTATTATTATTATTATTGTTAGTAATGGTATAATAAAAATCATAAATATTTTAAATAATAATTAATAAAAAAAATGATATTATTATAGTTCATTAAAAAAATACTTAATAAAAGTAACTATTATTAAAATATTATATTTTAAAAATAATAACTGAGATAATTTTTTAATTACTATAACAGTAAAATTAAATCTTAATATAATTTTATCCTATATTACACCAAACAAAATATAAGATAGTGTTAAATATAATAATATCATACACTATCTCACCCACCTTAACCAATCTTATCCTATCCTATCCGGCATACCCAATGTGCCATGGACATTGTTCTTTCTCAGTCGGTTGATGAGCAAACAATTGTGAAAAAAAAAAAAAAAAAAAAAAGAACTTTGGAACAGTTGAATTTGGGTCTTTCAGCAGGCAACTTTTGAGTTACCAGTAAAAACATTATCTACTTTTAGTCTTTTATCAATCTCATACAAATTCAAAAGGCCTACTGGCTAGAACCATGTAAGGCCAATGCACCAAAACCAAACCGACCGATTCCCATATTGGCAACTGTGCAGTTTTTCTTCTTGAATATTGGTTTACCAGTGTTAAAACAAAAAAAAAAGGGATATAACTTACAACTTTGAAGAAGAAAAACAAGCCAATGCGCCAAAACCAAACCGACCGATTTTCTTTTCCCATGTTGGCAACTGTACAGTTTTATTCTTGAATATTGGTTTACCGGTGTTAAAAATAAAAAAATGAGGCTACTGATCCTTCCCCTTTAAAGTATATTTTTTTAAAAATTATTTTATAGTCATTGAGATGAGGGAATTTTTTTTTTTCAAATTATAGATAGAATGATGGAATGATATGTTGTATTACATCACCCTAAGTTATTAATTAGTGCACCATATAGAACTTTTAAAATAATTTATAGGCACACGATTGGCATGCTTCCCTGAGTTGAAGACTTGAGAGCGCGCCCGGGTTATTAAAAGTCAAAATCGGAATGGTGGAGTCTCTGGCTTAATTACTTGCAGGGTTTTCTTTCTTTGTAGTGATTGAAAAAAAAAAAAAGGAGAGTTCGAAAGTTCAAAATGATGATGGAAAGAACGCACTGAAGAAAACATATGCAAATGGCTGCTCTGGTGCTGTTGCAGATTGTTTTGCTCTTCTGGCCGATCAAAGCATTTCTTTGTCTGGATCAACGTGGAAACGCCATTCGGAATTAGAGACGGTTGCTACTCTCCCAAAGCCTTTCTTGCCGTCTTCAACAAACTGGAAATATTGGATTCGAAATCTGTGGCCACGGTTAGAGTCAACATTCCTGTAATTTCATTAAACAGGCCGGCTGGTAATGCCGAAGGCGTCGACCTATCAGGTAGCATTTTCACCTTTTCGGCTACGAATAGATTCGCCTCCATCGGTTGTGACAACTATAACGTAATTACTAACGATTCATCTGTTTTTGGTCGGAGCCTGTCGATTTGTTCTTGGGATCCTACAAGGAGCCCTGCTTGCTATGACTTCCTATGCGCCCTTCCTCCGAATATTACTCAGGTTTTCAACGCAAATTTATCTAACCTTTATTCTAAAAGTACACCTCAGAAATGCGAGTCTGTTTCCATGGTTGAAGAATATTGGGTCAACAACAAGTACCTGAAAGACCCTAGTGTTTTGAAAGATCAAGAGCATGTTCCTGCACTGTTGGGGTGGGGAGAAAAGAGAGGCAGTCGTTTTGAAGAATATAATTCACACTCTGTTTCTTGTAATTTGAATAAAATAGATTGTTTAAAGCAATTAAGCTCAGGCCGTGTATGTCTTTGCTCTAGCACTTATTACCTAGAGAAAGGATACTGCGCAGGTACAGATTGGCTCATTAGTTAAAGAGTAATGTAATATTTTTCAGGAGATTACATCTCAATTGTCATACATAACATCCATCCATTGGATGTTGAGATGATTATGTAAGTAATTTTACTAATTAGAAAATTTACATTGCAAACGATAAATGAAATTATTGGTTAGTTAAAAAATTCTTCGGATTAATTGCTGTAAATATGTATGCAACAGAGAATTATAAATGAAAATGAAGAAACTTGATTTAATTGCAGCAATGATTTAATTTAATTAATTAATTAATTAATTTGTTATCGTTTTTTTTTTTTTTTTGGCTTTGTGCAGGCGATTTGATCTGTATTACCTCAAGCGGCCACAATTGCTCCAAATGTCCTGACGGTTTTATCTCATATGAATATCCTTCACTCATTTGCTATAAAATTTTCAACAAATCTCGGGTTAATTTATTATTATAGGTAAGCACATCGATTCTATTTTCCATCCAAATAACGGTCTTCAACTTATATTCAATAAATAAATAAAATGTCCACACATATTTATACGTTTTATGATATCTTTCCTATATTATGATGCTCCCTGCGATAAATGATCTCGATGGTGTGTTTATTAATTATTGTACTCGAGCGATGCAGGTTGCAATGGTGGGCTTGGATTATTCTTTCTACTCATTGGAATATGGAGGTTGTACAAGTTCATAAAAAGAAGAAGGGAAACCAAGCTCCAGCAGAAGTTCTTTGAAAAAAATGGTGGTTTACTTCCAATGAAGGTAATATTGAGAAAACAAAATTATTTACTTCAAAGGAATTGGGGAAGTCCACTGACAAATACAATGCCAATCGAATCATTGGTCAAGGAGGCCAAGGCACTGTATGCAAAGGAATGTTAGCAGATGTAGGAATTGCAGCCGTTAAAAAATCTTAAATAGTAGATGAGAGTAATCTCGAGCAATTCGTCAATGAGGTGGTAATTTTACCCAAATTAACCACAGAAATGTTGTTAAGTTGTTGGGATGTTGCTTGGAAACAGAAGTTCCTCTTTTAGTGTATGAATATATTTCGAATGGAACTCTCTATCAATACATACACGACCAATCTGAAGAGTTTCTAATCATGTGGGATATGTGTTTACGCATTGCTGCAGAAGTTTCAGGTGTCTTATCCTATTTACATTCAGCTGCTTCTATTCATATTTATCATCGAGACATTAAGTTTACAAACATACTTTTAGATGATAAATATCGAGCTAAAGTTTCAGATTTTGAGACTGAGGTTGACGATTATGACAAGAACGTAACGAAACACCTATGCCCGGAGCGCATACTGCATCGCTTCTTCCGTATTCATTTCTTGTGGGGTGCAAGTGGAAACTTAGGATTTTCCTCAGGCATTTGTGTGAAGTTGGAGGTTGAAAGCGGTGACGTTTTTGCTTCATTTCGTTCTTGAAGTTGGTCTTTTTGAATTGGGGGGGATTATAGCATCAATTGGAGCTTCCATTTTGCAGCAGAATTGTGAAGAGATTGATTTTGTGGACGGTCACATAAGTGAACATTATTTAGAAATTGGTTCATCTTCTACGGGACGTCAATTCTAAACAATAGTGCTTCTTTTTCCATGGACGCAGGCCCTTTACTTTCAAACAAGTTGGTAATTGAAAAGACTTGTCTTGTACTTTTTATATATTTTCATTTCATAAATAAAATTGTGAGACTCGTGCAATATAACTGGGGTGAATGCTAATTAGGCCAGTCCCAAAGTAGCCAATTGAGAAATAAAAGTAAAGGCAGATTCCAATAAATCATCAAGCGTTGCCACGAAACTGGCAATTGTGAGATTCAAAGATCGTATAGAAGCAAGATTTTTATCCCAGAAAGGATATTGCAATCAAGGGGTAAAATTGAAGAAACAATGGACCTCAATGTTTGACATTCAGAAGTAGAGCATACAAAAGGAAAAGGATCTGGTGACACGCAATCCTGCATTTATAAACACGATTGAATATGGTAGTGAGGAAAAATCTTTTAACTTTAGATCTTTAATTTCTTAATTAAAGTTGATGAATACATTTACAGCCATAGCACAAGTCTAATGGTCATGATTCACTATCCTTTGCAGAAGGGTAATACACTTGTAATATAATTACTTGTGCCTATCCATGGAGCTATCTAGTGTTTTCCTGAATGTGCTGAATCACCCGTTGAGTCATCACATGCTGCTGAGTCAGTTGCCATGTCAATGCCTGCTGGAGAGTGGGGTGGCTTTGAGGTTCTAGCTGAGGTTTCTCACAGAGACATTTCATCGGACAGCTAATTCATTTCATCGAACACTTGACTTGTTCGAATATGATATGATATATAGGTGATATATCACTCGCACGTTAAATTTATTTACATATTCCCCAAACATGGACCAGTCAAGATTGGCATGCTTGAATCTCAGATTTTATAAGGTTTTGAAGTAATCTGCGATTACTTTTCTTCCCTAAACCTTTTTTCCTTAGAATAAAAAGTTTGCCAAGAACGGGCCTATAAGTCAAGTCAACTTTCCTGTAATTTCTTTGAACGGCAATGCTAAATCAGTCAGATAGGCCCTTCAATTTCTTTCTGTTGCCAATCGATTAATCGCTATAGGTTGTGCCAACTATAACACATTCAACAGACAAAATGATCCATCCATTTTTGGTGAGTGTGTCGGTCGATTTGTACATGTGACATGATACTAGTGACTGTTATATTGAGTCAAAATGAATTTACTCACATTCTTATTTGATTTGAATTCAATCGATGTTAAAATTATATTTTATTAGTGTGGACTGATTTTTTTATTGTATTAAAAAATACATAATTCGCAAAATGGTGAATTTTTCCAACATTCACATAATGCAGTCTTCAAGTACTCAAAATTGTTTTGTTCCTTTCAATACCTGTCCTCTTGCTTCTTCATACCAATAAAAATCGAAATTTTTGTGTAAAAACTAGCTACACTTAGATAATTGACTATTTTCCTCCATAAATATCATTATGAAAACACCAAACATATACATAATTTAAAAATAGGATTCTCTCTCATGGACACATCAGCTATAGAGAAACAAATAGCAGATTCTCCAGGAGCATTCTGGCTCTTTCCAAAAACATTCCGAAGACAGTTTCTATTCAGTTTTCCTTCGTTAAATATCTTTGCAAGTGCCAAACAGATGCTTAAAGTTATAGGAATTTGGAGACAAGTATCCAAAAGTTATAGAACTATAAACAAAATATTTGACCAAATATTGAAAAGTATGAAGGAGAAGAAGTTGAAGACTTCTCCATATATGTAAATTAAAAAGTCAACATTGGCATGCTGGAAATTCTGGCTCAACTTGCAGGACATTCCTGGGTGTGAGCTAAAAAAAAGGTATAAAAGGAAGATGCAAAGAAATTAATAGAAGTATACAGGGCTGTTTTTCGAGTTTAAATCTCCATTTTCCAACACTAAATAAAGAAATTGAAACAGAGGAAAGATAGTACATGCAAATGAAACATGACAACGGCTGTTCTGGTGTTGTTGCAGTTAATTTTGCTGTACCGGCCAATCAAAGTGTCAGCACAACGTATTTGTCCAAGTGAATGTGGAAATGTCAGCATTATGTCACGGGATGGGTATTTTGCGCAGAAAACCCGTGCGGCACTTAGACAACCTTGTCGGGATGTT